>CM045891.1:6658971-6681471 GCA_025169545.1 Anguilla japonica
CTGAGGTCTGCTCCTCTCTCTCTCTCTCTCTCCACCTTAAAACTAATACAGTACTGAAACTCCTCCTCCTCATTTACTGCCTTCAAACAACAGGAAGAAACCTCAGGGCAAAAAAAAAAAAAAAAAAAGCTTGTGTGAAGGAAGTGTGCAATCCGAAGGGTGAATCACCAGCAAGGCCTGCGTCTGTGCACTCGCAAGAACCTAATCAAGGAAAACAAATGATTTCTGCTGGGCTTTTCAATCACAGTGGTGGAGGTAGAGGAGGGCGGGGGCAGTAATTAGGGAGGGTAAAAATAGCTTGCACATTGTGCCCCAACCTCACGTCCTCCTCAGATGTGCCGCAGCTAAGTATTCCCTGAAAGAAGTGATTTTATCTCGATGAAACACGTGGACAATCTTATATTCTTGTAGTTCCTCAGTAAGATTTTAATCATGTCGGCTGTGAAATCTGACCAGCCCTTTTAGCAGCTATAGTTTATTGTCGTATGTGCAAATTTAGTGTTAAGTGTTTCAAGGAAAAAAGTGAAAGTCTTGTAACTGACTGCCGTGTCACTTCCTTTCCTCCGCAGCCATCACTTCCTGTCCTGTACACCTTGTCCAGCCAGGCCACCCATGAAGCTGTTCACCTCCTGTGCAGGATGCTGGTGTTCGACCCCGTGAGTGAGCACGGATGAGTGGCTAAGCACGCATGTATCATTTCCACGTCCCTATTCCAGGTCAAAGGTCAGCACTGTCACCAGCACCTCCTGAACTCTGCTCTTTTGAGCGGTGGAGTTGGATACAGCAGGAAGTTGATGGTGGGATATGCCTTCCACAAAAAAAATTGGCTTTTTTTTTGTTTTAAAAAAAACATTCCAATTCTTTACTTTAAAAACCATGACCAAATAAGAACCAGACGTTGGTGGCTACGAATATGATACAATAAGACATCCAATAATGTAAAGCGGAGTACAAAAAACTGTCCTTTTGTTTTTTGTTTTGCGCTATAGCCATGGGAAGGAGTGCCATTGTGTACAGCCCCCCCACACAAACATTAAGACCATTTCCCCCCCCATATAAGCATCTTCAGCCACTAGCCTGCGGCAGGCCGTTGTGCTCTGCTCTGCCTGGGAGTGTCCCAACGGCCGTAGAGGGGCCTAGCTCTCCGATGAGTTCATTGTTCACTGTGAGGACCAGGCTCCAGCCAATAAAAAGGTCCAAGATTTACGACGCCCATTCGCTGCTACAATGGCCATCGCGTCACCTGACCCTAAGAGCATAAACACAGGGACCCTCCAAGGAGAAACTGTCCATAAACACCTGTGGCAGGGTTCCTCTAGATTAATAGGCTGCAATTGATGGTGGAGAGATTTGTTGCTCCTACGTGTGTGGCTGATTGCATGTATAGATTTCTCACATATAGACACACAGGCTGATCTATTCCAAGGGCAACATGGATATTGAGGATCCATATTATCCTAGAATCAGCAGGTGATGCCTGTGAGTAAGAGAAATGGTCTGACAAAGCGCCCTCTAGTGGTTGTTTGTTAATGGTAGCGGTATATAGAATGCGCAGAAGAGAAAGCCCTTGCGCTTCTGCAGTGGTGAGCAAAATTGAAAGACACAAAGTAAAGCTCTGACTTCAGACTCTTTATAAAGACTGTAAAATGGATACAGGCACACAAGAGCTGCATTACACTCGGGCTCTGTTGTGACTGCCGTATTTCTGCATTTTTAGTCCAAACGGATCTCGGCGAAGGACGCGCTGGCCCACCCTTACCTGGACGAGGGTCGGCTGCGGTACCACACCTGCATGTGCAAGTGCTGCTACACCACCTCGTCCGGGCGGGTCTACACCAGCGACTTCGAGCCCGTCACCAGCTCCAAGTTTGACGACGGCTTCGAGAAGAACCTGACCTCCGTGCGGCAGGTGAAAGGTCAGTTCGCCCTCGCCTCTCGC
This sequence comes from Anguilla japonica, assembly GCA_025169545.1. Lineage (NCBI taxonomy): Eukaryota > Metazoa > Chordata > Actinopteri > Anguilliformes > Anguillidae > Anguilla > Anguilla japonica. Next base: position 6,660,911 of record CM045891.1, read on the forward strand.
TTTCCGGCACATTCCTCTGCAAGCGCGACAGCCAAGCCGCCAAAACAACCCAGGAGAAACACAGAGAGGCCTACGTGGGTTGGTGTGCGCCATCCCAAAGTGGATGCGGGACGTTGCAGCGAAGTGACAGGCTGCAGTAATGAATCCAACTTTCAGGGACAAAAGAAAGACGAGAAAGAGTGGGAAAAGTTTTTTTTTTTTTTTTTTTTTTTTTAAGAGGAGGCAGGGGTCAAAATAATAATGTGCGGATCACCGTGAGGTAATGAAATCCTTCGCTAGGCCCCAGTTATTAATTAGGCTCCAGCAGTTGGGTCCCAGAGCCGCAGCGTCCCGTTCTGCCAGCAGGTATTAGAGACCCGGCTGGCTTAAGCCTGGCTTTGCTCTGGAGGAAGCCGAAAATAAACCCGGGCTCCTTCCCCCTCCCTGCACGTTTTTCCACTGAGGGATTAGCCGGCTTCGAGGTAGTCAACCGTTCATTAACGCGAAAGCTTCCCACAATGCCCTGCTGCTGGGTCAGTGCTGTACTGGTTAGTGGGCCATGCGGCCGTGAAGGCCGGCGAATCCGTGGCAGAGAAGCGGCAGAAGGGACACACAGCTACTGTCCTTACTGGAAGGCTTCATCAGACACAGAGCACGCTCTTTTCTTCTATAACGTTGTTAAGTAACACTTCCTGTATTTTAATTGCATTTCAGTCAAACCGCTGTCTAATGTAACACCTTCCCTAGAAAGTGTGTATTATTAGTGAATTGGTTTCAAAGGTTTATTTTACATGGGCTATGTTTAGGAAGTGTATAAATAAATTTCTTCATGGCGAAACCAAAATGTATAAAAATACCCATTAATAAAAGCTGAACTTTAAGCACCTGTGAAATCATTATAAACTAAAACTGTGGAGTACAGAGCCAAATCAAGAAATTATTTGTATATGCAGTATTTATAATTTGATTTGGTTCTGTACTCCACAATTTTAGATTTGTAACAAAACGGTTCAGTACAGTGCAGATTCTCAGTTTAATTAAAGGTTCTTATACATTGTGGTTTCACCATGTAGAAATCACAGTATTTTTGGACCGCACAGCTGGACCGCACAGCTGGACCGCAACAGCGGGGCCTGACTTGTGAGTCAGGTGTTCACCTGCCTCCTTAGTACAAGCATAAGAGCTTTCAGTATATAGTCTTGATTCCAGACTTTTGATGACCTTTGGAGTGTGTTGCTGCCATTTGTCGACAACTGTAGAGGTCTTCCTTGGCCTACCAGGCCCTTTGCAATTACTGAGTTTTGCTCCCTTTTGTCTGAATGATGCTCCAAACAGTCAGAGACATAGGCTCCAAACCCTAGGCTTACCAAAATGAGCTGCGTCTTTCATATTTCTCAGCCTTGTATGTCTAATAGGGAGGATTATTGATTGTGGGACTGGAGCATTTGTGATGATGAAATCGCAGGAAAAAGAAGAAAAGGAAAACCCAATTACCCATGTTGGGGCTTTAGTGTGTGGACATGTTGTATTTGTGTTTTGTGTGTTTTACCTGAGGTCAGAAGGTACAGAGGTAATGTTCTTAAGGGCTGAGAGTCTTGTGGTCATTTCTGTAGGAAGCTCACGGTGCTGTATGGGTATGGGCATGCCTCGCCAAGACGTAACTTTGGCAGATGGCATTCCTGCCATCCCAATAAATTCAGTGATGAAAGCTCTTCTTTGTTAGCTATGATGTTAAAACAGTTGCTTTATTTTTAGGCGAAGTCCACATTTTTTTTAAAAAATTTAACTTATTAATAGTGTTTTTTTTATGCTTTAACCACGGGGAGCGGAGCATGTTCACTTTCATTTTTTCAGCGTTCGATAAACAGCATCGAGAACTCGATACTAAAACTGGTATCGGTATCAAATTCAAAATTCCGGTATCATGACAACATTAATTATATGTATATGAATAGAAACTTCAGGGCGCGTCGCATCCCACTGGTCAGAATATGAGCTGAGCTGGCCTGGCGAATGGCGCTCTCAGTGACAGAGTTAGCGGTGAGCGCTGGGTGACCTGTTCTCCTCCCTGTCGCTGTTCCCGCTCAACAGAGATCATCCACCAGTTCATCCTGGAGCAGCAGAAGGGCAGCCGGGTGCCCCTGTGCATCAACCCCCAGTCTGCGGCCTTCAAGAGCTTCATCAGGTACGGTGAGAGGCCCAGGTACACGCCTGCGTCCGGGCTGTGTTCCTACACTGTGTTCTGCTCTGTGTTCCTGTGCTGTGTTTCTGCTCTGTGTTCCTGTGCTATGTTCCTGTGCTCTGTTCCTGCAATGTGTTCCCACACTGTGTTCCTGTGCTGTGTTCCTGCTCTGTGTTCCTGTGCTGTGTTGCTGCGCTGTGTTCCTGTGCTGTGTTCCTGCACTGTGTTTCTGCTCTGTGTTCCTGCACTGTGTTCCTGTGCTATGTTCGTGCTCTGTGTTCCTGTGCTGTGTTCCTGTGCTGTGTTTCTGCTCTGTGTTCCTGCACTGTGTTCCTGCACTGTGTTCCCGCTCTGTGTTCCTGCACTGTGTTCCTGTGCTGTGTTCGTGCTCTGTGTTCCTGTGCTGTGTTCCTGTGCTGTGTTTCTGCTCTGTGTTCCTGCTCTGTGTTCCCAGACTGTGTTCCTGCACTGTGTTCCCGCTCTGTGTTCCTGCATTGTGTTCCTGTGCTGTGTTCATCCCCTGTGTTGCTGCGCTGTGTTCCTGTGCTGTGTTTCTGCCCTATTCCCAGACTGTGTTCGCGCCATCTTCTGCACGCTCTCTCAGGATGCCTGCTTCAACGGTGGCCTTCCAGTGCAGCGTAAAATACCTTTCCCTTCTGGGAGTTTTCTTTTTGCTGTTATTTGCGTTAATTATTACCGAGCAGGCTTGACGTGAGTTGCACTGCAGCCTGTGTCATTGAGCAGATGAAGCAGAGAGCCGTATGTAAGAGGTGTGTAGAAGTCGCTCTTCCTCATTGTTGTGTTCCTCTCTCTCCCTCCCCCTTCCCCCTCTTCAGCTCCACGGTGGCCCAGCCATCTGAGATGCCCCCGTCCCCCCTGGTGTGGGAATAGACTGTGAACGCTGCGGACACACACACACCAGCAGCCCACCCTCTAGCGCACGGCAGACTACTGAAGACATAGCAGAACTACGTAGCATTTCACTGGAGTCTAGGACTAGCAATGTCGATCACGTTCGTACTGTAATATCTACTGATGAAGTTTCTAAATAGTCAACCACTTATGACAGGGATGGAGAAGGGGGTGGGGTGGGGTGCAGGGGGAGGGGTATTACGTGTGTGTGAGCCTTTACCTGAATCGGAGGGTGTACGTTAGAGCAACGCGCACCTGCACACACACACACACACACACAGCTGCTAGCGAGGCGTGGCAGGGCTCCCGCACGTCCGGATTAATCTGAAGGAGCGGCTCCAGACCAGTAGGGGGCGATGGAGATGCCGAAAGCGCCGGGACCGGCCCGGTGACTCGCCGGCTGAAGGCCGCGGCCCAGCTCCCCTGGGCGGCGTCTGTCCGCGGAGAGGAGGCAGACGCGTCGTCCAGTTCCGTGTCCCCCCCCCCCCCCCCCCCCCCCCCCCGGCTCTCTGCGTTCGACCTGTGGGACGGTGCTGCGTCCGAATGGTGGTTACTGTTATACAGTACGGCCCGGTTTCCCCCTTGGGCTGCTCTGCTCCTTCTCCCCCCCCGCAGCTCCTGTGCTGCTCGTCTGGCGCAGGGGTCAAAGGTCGAGGCGTGCAGCGGGCGCCGTGACCGGGTTCGAGCGAGGGGGGGTGCCCCCGGGCACCGCTCGGTGTCAGAGCTTTTAGTGGCCCTTGTGTGAGCTGCAGACTCCGATCCTGCGGGTCGGATCCAGGGTTTCACCCCCACCCTTCCTCACACCTGCGCCGTGTATTACTGCAGGTGCAACACACACACACACAGGCCGGGGCCTTGCGTTCCTGGCCCCTTTGCAAACTGCACCCAACAAAGAACGTGTTAGCTCCGCCCCGACGCAGTGTAATATATACAAAATGGCCACGCCCACCCCTGCATGTGATTTTTTTATTGTTTTATTTTAATTTTTTTTTTTTTTATACTGCTTTATACCCTTCTGTAGCATCTAGCAGCTGTTTAGCTGCCCAAGGGCCCGTCTCCATACGGAGATGCAAATGACCGGTCGTAGAATGAAACACCCAAAAAAAAAAACAACCCGCAAGTCAAGCCAAAATAACCATTTCAGAAGGAAATGCTTGCTGGAGAGAGGAGAGGTTCCGAGATGTGGGCGAACCATTTCCAGACCATAGTACGTAATTTATTTCCCGATCCGGACCGAAGGTTTTTTAAAAAAAAAAAAAAAAAGGTTTTCTGTGTGTGACCGATGACTGCGGTGCTTGGCAGTGGCTGTCACCCATTGGAGAGGGGCGTCGCTTCAGGTCTCAGATTGTTGCTTCTGTCTCCCGCCAGCCAGAACTGCAGCTCTGCTGGGCGGGGGCGGGGGTGGGGGTGAGGGTGGTGCCACAATGCTGACTGTATTCTGACTGAGAGACTTTATTCATAAAGAGGAAGACAGCGACCCGGCTTCTGTTCCCTTCGTTACACTGGGCGATAGGTCCATATATTCGCTTGTGTGTACATGCACCCCACTACTCTGCTTGCCACTGCTCAGAAACGCCATCAGAGCTTAATTACTCAATGTATTTTTAATATGGTTGGTGTTCTTTTCAAACATCATGACATGCGTTCTCACGGCCTATGAAATATTGTGTAAATACCATTAATAATGGATGGGTTTACTGGGAGGCGGCGGCTGACAGAGAGCGAGTCGATGAAAACTGAACAGTACTGCTGTATCGAAGGATAACTAGCCTGTACATTTTTAGAGCTGTGAATTTTATCTTATTTTTAAGAAGTATTTACAGGATTAGGCAGAAGTCAATATACACTTGTATACAAAGACAGTTGCAACAACTTAAAAAAAATGTTGCTGTGATCTACAGATGTGTGAGCATGTTGCTGTTCTTCAGCTTAAATGTTCAGAACCTTTCTGGTGTGACGATAATGTACCTCTGTACAACTGTATAGTGACTTTGTCCTTCACTCTTCATACGTCAAAGTGTCAGTCCATTTCTCTTCGGTTTTTTTTTATTTTATTTTTTATTCAATAGCCTGCACTGGAAAGTGTAAATAAGTTATGGGAATGTTATTGAGAGAAGAAAAAAGCAAAAATGAAAAATGCATAACCAATCATGTTAATTGTATCTGTGTGTTCTCCTGAGATGTAGAAATGAGTACTGGAAAAAAAAAAAATTATTATTTGTTTTTGCTTTATTGTTTCATTTTGTTAATATTATTGTTTTAATTTGACTCTCCAGATCTTTGAAAAAACCCACTGAATTATTGTGTGTATATGTATATAATGGGTTGACATTATTGGTCTCTACCTCCTGAGCTTAATGACTTGGCTATTTTCCTCCACCTGTTTTTTCATTTTAAAGTGGAGATGTAAAACTTGAATGTCCCTTAAGCTTTTATATTTAAAACAAGAAAGCTGTTTTTTCACCTGTATGGACAACGTAAGATTCAAAAAAACAAATCTCTGTATTTAAAATCCTTTGTAAATGGTTTTTGGACTGTTAGACGTTAACATAAATCTTACCTGTGTTTTGGGATACGTGACCCTCTAACCTGTGGGACCTGATGATTAAAGTGGCTGTGTGGAGATTGTGTCATATTTACTTTTAGCGATTCTGAATTTGTACAAGAGTACGAGTACAAAAATGCAGTAACGTTTGAATAAAGTTATCAAAACCAGACCAAAATAAAACGGTGTGTTTTGAGTGAATTCTGCAAAATGTTTCGGAAGGAATCTTAACTGGTACTAGTGCTTTCCAAGATTTTTATATTTGAAGTTCATATTCAGAGGTAATGGTAATTAAGTACATTTTTTAAAATGTACTTAATTTAAAAAAAGTCCTGGATTCTATACACTTTACAGCAAACAATGTAGACTCCTCACTTGTTTTGCTGTCACTGGTATCTTTCCAAAATATGTAGATTTGAAGGACAGTGATAAAAACTCATTAAATGTGATATTTACAGAAATGTGTGCTATATCTCATTTTTAACATTTTATTTTGCCAAAAGAATTTTCAAGACGTGCACTTGAGCACTTTTATTTACAGTTTTGTGCTGCCATCTAGTGGAGAGTATGTGTGGTGCAACTAGGGTATCTGCTCAACATTGAATTGTCCAATAAGGGATGCACAAGCCCTCTTACACACAGTATCCCATTTTAGGGGACCGAAGGTAAATGGACAAATTAACATAATCTTAAATAAAGGTGTGTATTTGCGATTCTTTGCAATTAATGACTGTGTGAAGCCTGTAACCAACACTGGGTATCTTCCCTGGTGGTGCTGCACCCAGTCACTGAACGAAAGGAACCAGGCCAATAACACACAATAGCAGATTGGATCGCAGATTGGGGAAAACAGGTTTCATATTTTTCCTTGACTGTTTTTTTTTTTTTAAATGTGTATACTTTATCATTTATGGCATACAATGTATGAGTACCTGGAGGGTACTAAGGAGTCAACAAATCAAATGCAAGTTTTATATTAAGATGGAATATAAAATGATGTAAATGTTTTCAATTCAACAAAAGAAACAAACACACAGAAATGTTTTAAAAGTAATGTATTGTCAAAACAGTATTTCAGTGAAAAATATCAAAATGCCCACGGTGATAGTGTTACATCCCAATACTGAAAATATTGCGCTAACCCATTCCCCATATTCAGATGGAATGTAACAATTTAAATATCATCAATTCAGCAAAAGAAATGCAAGGACAGGTTGCAAAAGTAATTTATATGAAAACAATATTTCATTGAAAAAATATGAAGACATACTATATGAAAATAGGCTATAGTGTTAGGCCATGATAGTGAAAAACATTTTGATCATTCAAATCAAGAATTATCCCTTGCACTGATCCTTTCCCTTGTCCATAAAAATAATCTTTATCTTGCTTCAAATATATGCTTACGGTTTTCCAAACCCTAACTCTTATTCTAACCCTAAACCTTATTTATATGTCATCAAATGTCTAATTTTATATTAATGAATTATAATTATGCATGGTAATAAACAATATACATTGTCAATTTTAAACATGCAAAATAAAGATTTAAAAGAAAACTTTAAAATAGTTTTCTATTGAAAATTATTAAAATACACTGTTGTTGTATTACATTCTATAGTGTTTTTTCACCACAAGACTGATTAAATTTTATAGGCCCAAATCAAAGACTTCCCTAATCTTGCCTTTACCCTAATGCTTATGGTTTTCCTACTCCTTATCCAAAGCTAATCCTTAATTTTTACCTTAAACCATATTTATAGGAGTCAATTACATGTGATTTTTATATTAATATAATGAAAAACCATCTTAATATCATCAATTCATCAAGTGAAATAAATGAAATATATTTCATTTAGTCATTTATTCTGAACGATGTATTTCATTTTATGTATTTTAACAGATAAAACTCAAGCTTGTTCACTAATAATAAAATGAACTTTAATCTTATTATTGATGAATGGCATTTGTCATCTTTGTAATTAGTGATATTATTGGAGTAAGCATAGGCTTGTGGCTTAGAAGTCAGCAGTAATAATCTTTTTCTTGTTTCACTTTTCAGAAGATATCCAAACATCTATCTACAGCATAATACTGTATAATAGTTATTGTTTGTATCTGGGCTATAAAAATACAAACTGTTCAAGGGCCAGGATCTTCTCTTCAAGATTCTTTGCATACAAACAACATACGTTGACAAAGGCCTTTCTGGCAAATTTAATCCATTTAAGATTTAACCGACGTCATCCAACAATACCGTATGTCACTACGCCCACAGAATCCTTGTGTTTCAGCAATCCATTCAGCCACTGTGACATTGATGTTTTATTTTTAGCATGTTCACTTTGTTTTATTTGCACACATTTATTCTTGCTCGTCAATACAGTATACTGGAGTCTCTCTGATATAAAGTTCAAAATCAGAGTCTTCAGACTTAATTTCCATTCATTTCTTTCATGACAGCAACCAGTTTCAGCTCAGCTACAGTACATTACCATATTGTCTGCGATTATAAAAACCATTAACTGAGGCAATAAAACAAAATATTCACTTTGGCCTTTATTTCCTGTCACCACATTTTAAGGTATATGCAATAGAATGAGCTTTGAAGCATTGTCACACTTTGCCTTCAATACTACTTCGAATTAATTTCTAATTGCCATTTCTGCTATGGAAACGGTTGGTTTTAGCAGCCATGAAGGGATGTCATATATGCACACAGCAGATCTCCTGTGGAAAGTTAGACGAAGTAGCTGTGCCCTTATATTGTGTATGTGTGAAGACATAAGATTCTCAAATCCACAATGGGCTCCTAAGTGGCTCAGTTGGGGAAGGAGCACAGGCTTGACCCTGTGCAGTAGCTGTAGGTTTGAGGCACAGGCACAGGCTTGACCCTGTGCAGTAGCTGTAGGTTTGAGGCACAGGCACAGGCTTGACCCTGTGCAGTAGCTGTAGGTCTAAGGCACAGGCACAGGCTTGACCCTGTGCAGTAGCTGTAGGTTTAAGGCACAGGCACAGGCTTGACCCTGTGCAGTAGCTGTAGGTTTTTTAAGGCACAGGCTTGATCCTGTGCAGTAGCTGTGGGTTTAAGGCACAGGCACAGGCTTGACCCTGTGCAGTATCTGTAGGTCTAAGGCACAGGCTTGACCCTGTGCAGTATCTGTAGGTCTAAGGCACAGGCTTGACCCTGTGCAGTAGCTGTAGGTTTAAGGCACAGGCACAGGCTTGACCCTGTGCAGTAGCCGTAGGTTTAAGGCACAGGCTTGACCCTGTGCAGTAGCTGTAGGTTTAAGGCACAGGCTTGACCCTGTGCAGTAGCTGTAGGTTTAAGGCACAGGCACAGGCTTGACCCTGTGCAGTAGCTGTAGGTTTAAGGCACAGGTACGAATCAGCTCAGTAAGACTGAGAGTCTGTTGTGGGATAACACAGGTGGCTTCATATTGCCAAGTGCAGAGTGTGCCAGCCAGTGCCTCCATGTCTCATGAGAATGCATGAGCACAGCACACACACTTCAGGTGGAACGCTTCTTGTGTGGGTGCAGAACATAAAGTGGTACCTCTAGAGTGACAACCAGCTAATATAATTGCGTGGGGGTGGGGGGAGAGGGTGGGCGGTATTTTAGAGAAAGATTTGTACATGCAATATTTTGTGCAAATATAATGTTTGAAAGAATATATTTTCTTCAGTTGGTAAGACTGGGCCAAGGGCCAAGTTACATGCAAGCACTTAGGCTAACTGTAAGTAATTTTCTACTTCTAAAAATAAACAAACTTGATCCAAGGCACTTGAGATGCTGCCTCACTCTTTGACAAAACATAATATGTAAAATTTCACATTTTTGTCTGTAGTAAGACAACATGATTATAAATACACAGGGGCAAGTAAAGGAAACCCTTTTAAGAGTACAGCAACTCTGAGCTAAATACATATGGTGTGATTCAAAAACTAATCTATAAATTCCCTGGATGGTGGGCCTTCCACCCCACAATAATGTAATGATATAAAAGCAAGTCCAATGATGCTCTTGAAAGACTAGAGCCTTTCCTATACCCACCCCCTAGCGCCCACAAATACTGGGAGATAATCATGATGAGGGTTTCTCCGTGTGCAATTTTCAGTACCAGCCCAAGCCAAGCAAACAATGATTTTACCCCACAACAGGAAGCCTCTCTGAAGAACCCATCAAGGAGAGGTCACACCCACAATCTCCTGCACAAGGGATTCTATCAAGTTTGCGGCCTTTCGTTTTTTTTCACCCTCCGTTGCGTAACCCAGTATTGACATAATCATGTTTGAATAAATTGCCCTCTATTCAACACTGTAGATTTGATTGTCTCTTTAAAAATTGGAATTGAATTGTCTCTTTAACTTGGTCGTAGGAGATATCCTCTGGATTCAAACGCCGGGGGAAAATTACAGAAGGGAATTGGCGGTCTTTGTCCTAAGACCGTGCGCCATGGCGCTGCTTTGCTTGGCACTGGAAACACATGCAGGCTGTCTTAACCGTGGTTTATTCATTTATCTTCGACCATTTTGTCCTTAAGTAAGAGGGGTTGTAAGTTCCGTGTTGATACATCAAATGAGAAAATGTCTTTTGAAGGTTTTTTAGCAAATTCAAAATGGTGGAAAACGCAAAATGGTGGACATCACCGCCAAAATGACCGATTCACCATTTGATAGACCCCTCTGCCAAAACGACCATGTTTGTCAAACGGTTTTACGTCAAACGTTCTAGGAGGGGATGTCGTTTAAAGGTTTTTCAACAAATTCAAAATGGTGGAAAACTCTAAATGGTGACCATCAGTGCCAAAATCACTGATTCACCGTATGGTCCCATCTACCAAAATGCCCGGTTTCATAGGTCTCTCTCATGTGATTACGCCAAAACTGGCACATAAGGTATACAGATATGTTCCAGAGGAAGAAGTTTGATGACATATAGCTGCAAACAGCAATTAAGCACTCACAGTCACAAATTCATATGCAAATGAAAAACATGCATATGCATATTGCTAATGCGGTCAGCTTATTCCTTAGTCAACCAAGCGCATTTCAAATGTCAACAAGGAAAATGTTTTTTTTTTTTTTGTGAATTTTCCTATTTCTAAGCACCATCAAATGCAGTCCATCATTATTTGCATTTGTCCTTAGGACTAAGCAATCAATAGACCCACCAATTTTCATCTCTTTATGTCAAACCTTTTGGAATATATTAGCAGTTTTGTAAAAAGGCCCTGCCCACATGCAAATTCATTGGCTTCCTGTGATAACATATTTAAGTGTAGCAACTATGTTGATATAACTTTAAAAAATAATTTTTGAGTAGATGCAGCATGCCAAGTCTCATGCAAATTGGTCAAAATGTATAGGAGATGTCTTTTATGTGTTTTACATTTATTCAAAATGGTGGAAAATCTACCGGATGTACCTTGTAAAAGTACCACAGTGATTTGCTGGGGTTTAATGTCTCTATACCAAACAGGGCAGGAGTTGTGCCCTTTCAAAGTTATTATATTCAATTGAGAGCTATAGTGCCACCAATGAGTGTCAAACTTGGCTCCCTCCGTAAAGTTTGCAACCTTCAACACTATGCAAAGTTTTGTCAAATGTTATTAGACACTTTCCAGAAATGAATGAAATGTCAAAATATATAATAATAACTACTACAAATACCTTAGGGTTCCAGCACTTTGTGCTTGGACCCCTGATAAAAATCATAACAATCCCCAATTCAGTTCCAGAACCTGCAGTGCTTGGGCCTCTAATAAAAACCTTAGTTTCTATTACACTCGGATGAATGTAAGGTGTAAAATGAATCTGTTATAGCAACGTTTACTAACAATTTATGCTGTCTGAGTGCAGCAATGTTCTAAATATTTCATGTGAGCAATCGTTGCAGACAAGTTGTTGAGAGTGAAAAATTGATTCAGACATGATTCTAGTTCATCTGAATAACCTGCAGGTGGTGCTATCGTTCAAGGATTTCACTATTAATAACAAAGGAAAAGTTTCAGTTTCGTGTATTTTCATGAAATATTTTTGGCAGTTGAAGAAGTTTTCGGTGGAAATTTACAATACCGAACTCAAGGCAATTTTGTCTTGAAACAAACTGGTCTCACCAAATGTTTGGAGAAAACGTGTCATAATTCAACTGCATTATTACAGTATATTTAGCTGATTGTTTTATTGTGTAACTGTGTGCTACTCTGCATGTGCTGATCTGGAGCACAATGAGATAGTGGGGAGCATAGAGGATGAACTGCTCTTGTTCACGAGCGGAAGGTAAAGCTTCTGAGGGGCACTGGACTGAGACAGTGAGGGAGTATGAGCTGACATGGCCATTCCATATGAACTCAATACGGCTGTAAGCCTCTTCAAATCCATCTTCCAGATGTATGTCTTGCAGTGAGTGCATAAGCAAGTTCCACAATTCTTGTTGTGAACAGTGCTGTTGTAAGTATTCTTCAGCTCATAAAAAAACATTTTACAGCAGTAGATGCTTTGGAGATGGCCTTCTTTGACCACAAACATCAGCTACTAACCATGAAAACAACACCAATTACATTCAGTCTTTTGTTTCTTTTTCTTTTTTTTTTTGCTATTTCATCAGTGTGAACTTTTCTCAAACCTCCACTGTTAGTCGGCTCAAAAAGGAATTTCTATGGTAGAACAGAAAATTTTTCCTCAATACCAAAATACAGCCGCCATTCGTGGAGATCAGAATCAGAATCAGAAACAGGTTTATTGCCAAGTAGGTTTTCATGTACAAGGAATCTGCTTTGGTCTGATGATGCATAACAATAAACATAAATAAAATAAAATAAACATAAACATAGACATAGGCTAGTGCAAACAATAAACAATAAACATAGTGCAAGGATAAAGGTTAGCATGGCGTGGAGAATAATCACCTGTTGCTGTCGGTGTTCTAGCTTGACTGTCACGAAGTCAGCATATGAGGCAAACATCTGACAGCAATCATAAACTGAAATGATGCGTAGCAGTTGCCACCAGAGCTGTGCTCTGAAATGTCCATAAAGTAATGCGCATGCAGTCTGTGCCTAATTTGCTCTTCTCCAATACCTTAGTCATTCTTTTTTTCCATCCTTCGCCGAACAACTCTACAAAACATTGAGGGCCGCTGAACGATCAAGAGGGAACGTCGATATATTTCTCAAATGCTTGAGCAATTCTGATGAAATGGAGATACTAAAGCCAGTGATTCGGGGTGAAATGGAGTTGAGCTCCGGGCCTTAGGAGCAGACTAATAAGCAGCAGAAAAGACAAGTGCTGAAGCTAGATGGCGGTCCCATCAAAAGCGCCATGATAGCATCGAGTCTTTAATAACACACCCCGTTCGCTTATAGGGCGCGAGCGATTTGGAAATGTACAGCATGTGCGGGAGAAGACCCTAGCAACCGGCATATTTTTTTCTTAATATGATAGCATTACCACTTGTTCTCTGTTGACATCTGTAAGTGCATATTGTAAAAGCTCAAATTGATGCCGTGTGTGTGTGTGTAACGACGGCGCTCAGCTCGCAATGGAAATGATCCACGACATCGGTGGGCGGCGAAAGCCGGCACCACTCCAGCTCCAGGCGAAGGTCTTCTTCGCCCCGCGGACCTCGCCGCCACCTTTGAGCCCGCGGTCCTTTCTCTTTTCGCGTGCCCCTCTCCCCTCCCTCCTCCCGCCCGCAACGTCCGTCTCCTTAGCGGCGCGCTGACACTATCTCTTGTCCCGCGCTGGCTTTTACTGTCAGCCCTTTCTCGTTCCCTTTTGTCGCCCGAGACGAGCGTGACGGCGCCTCCCATAATACAACAGCCGGGGTGACAAACGGGGGAACGAGATTCCTCCCGTGACACAAGAGCGGCGTGGGAAGGGTGGGACCAGGGGAAGTGTTTCAGGGGACACCTCCGTCACCTCCACCTCCACCTCCACCCTCGCCCCCCGCTTTGGGCCAGACCGCAAAAAACGGCAAACTTCCCATTAGGCGCATGTTACAGGCAATAAACAGGTATCAGTGCAGGATACGCGTTTTAGTACCGCCATTTCTCTTTTTTATTTGCGCCATTTTATAATGGAATTGCACTTTCCTGTGCAGCAGGAGCTTTTTTTTGCGCCGTGGACAACAATAGACTCCACGCCACATCATTGTTACACAGTGAACATGGGACGGCTGAAATCTGCTGTTAAATACAGCCATTTTCTACCATTAGCCATTATTTCATTCGTCAGGACAGTCTGACAAAGTCTAGCATGTTATTTCAGAATACCAGTAATGCCCACATGTCCATCCTGAATATGGTTTTATTAAACACCAAGCGCAAAGTGAAAGCCCCTCACCTTATAGGATACATTTGTGGAAATGGGAATGCATTCTGACAGTTTTGTAGGCGACGTGTGCATTGGCTTCATTCATCTACATTATTAGGCTGCATCACTTCAAGCAGGCAGAGCTGGAAATGAATTTAAAATGTAACGTGTAACGTGAGAGTAATAATTCAAAAAGAGAGCCTCTCGTCAATTTGGCCCTGGTGAAAAGCTCTAAGGAGCCCCTCAGCATCAAAGCAGCGCCAAGAAATCCATGGAAGTCAATGCGATTGGCCTGGAGCTATGAGGATACCACTCCGCCTGATCTCCACGGGAACAATCCTGCTCCTTCATGTCATGCCACCTGTAGAGAGATTGATCCTGTGCTTCACCAGGCAGCTCTGCAGTTCAGCATCCGTTTAAAAAGAAATCATCGAATGAAAGCTTACAAAGCCGAGGGGTTAAATGAACAGAGCTTTTTTTTTGTGGTGTTTGCTCTCAATAATAAAAAAAAAACCCTACAGCTTTTCACCATGGCCTTTTCTCTCCTTCCCACCAACAAAAGACACACTGGAGATCGGGTTAACAGTCATTTGAAAGCAATGACCTTGGTGCTGTTTCTTATTATTAACCTTGTTTTTTTTTTTTATACACTGAAAAAGAAAATGCTCATCTTGATGCTCGCTCTCTCTCTCACTTTCTCTTTCTCTCCCTCTCTCGCCCCGCGTTACTGGAAGAAATATCCCCATGATAATGGAAGCCGTGATTGTTCGCACACAATCAACTGGAAAGCAATCCTGCTGATAAGAGGGACTGGCTTTGCTGTGGAGATGGGTTATAAACACAGCGATGAAAAAGATTGATATAAAACTGTAAAAAAAAAAAACTGAAAAGAAAAGAAAACAATCGGCTTTCAGACCCGCTGGCTGCTGAAAGCAGATGGCCAGTGTACACATGGCTCCACCGTGATGCCAATAAGGACTTGTTCCTCTACTTAAGCTTCTTGGGCAATGAATGATCAGTGAAGGCATTTAATGTGTGTGTGTGTGTGTGCGTGTGTGTGTGTGTGTGTGTGTGTATGCACGTGTTTGTGTTTGTGTGTGTGCGTGTGTGTATGCATGCATATGCATGAGTGTGTGTGTATGTGTGTATGTGTGTGCATGTGTGCGCACGTGTGTGTGTGTGTGTGTGTGTGTGTGTACGTGAGGAAAAGAAAATACCACCAAAGATAAAGAGGAAATACGATATGCATCAGGCGGCTCAGGGCAGTTGAAACGCTCTCCATTATGATTCACCCTCATTTTTGGATGGGCTCTCATAAACCAAATGGACCCTCCAATGAGGGCAAATCAGTTCACTACTAGCAGTTCACAAGTTCTAGCGCTATGAATGCGCCGCAATGTCCCGTCTGTGTTCTTTATGTGTGTCTGTCAGCACAGGTGCATTCTATGGTGTAAAGACACACGGGCAGTATGATGTAGTGAGCTGTGTGTGACTGAAGGGCGCTAAGAAAACTCCTGTGGATGTGCGGAAGTTCAGGCAGCGCGGGGCTGGGGCGAGCTGGTGCTCAGCTGGCACAAAACCAGGGATTTTCTCAATATTTCCTTTTTCTTAAGAGCGTCTTCCCGGGCAGGTGATTAAGTTTTCGGTTTGACTCCTGGCAAGGATCCTGGGATGTAAATGATGATCTCAATTGAGCGCGGACCCCGAATGCAATCGATCGATAAGCCTTCCCCTTCGTCACTCGAGCGAACTGGAGGGCGGAAGTTCACACCGCCTGGCGTGGCATCAGAGGAAGCGGCGCCAGGCGGCAGAGAACGGTGGGTAGGGGGGTGGGGGGGGGGGGGGGGGGGGGGGGGGGGCGCCCGTGCTAAAAACCCACCAATTAATATCACGAGGAGCGGGCCTTGACCTCTCGACCTCTCCCCTCCCCTCGCCACCCCGCCCCGCGCGTTCGCCGTACCAGGCGGCAGTCAGCCCGGGCCGAGCAGCGCCTCTCTGATGACGCAGCCCCGCCTCCTGACCGAGATCAATCGGCAGATTACTCACCCGCCGACGGGACGCCTCCATTAAAGGCGCCTCAGTCAGCCGCGAGGGGCGCGGGGTGGAGGGGGCGAAAACGGAGGAGGCAGACGACAGATACCCCCCCCCCCGGGAGGTTCCCCCGGAGCCACCCCTTCGCCAACCTCGTTACCCGCTTCCTACGCCTTCCTGGACCCTGGCGGTGACCTCCTCCGCCTCGAAACGCCCAAACCACGCCTTCCTCGCAAAACTCAAGCGCCCACGGGACAGGGTTACCTTGGTACAAGTTGTTTTCTCACGAGTAGAGCTCTCCAGGTTCATCCAGAAAACATTGGGAACTCACTGACGAGTACCACCTTCCTGATAGCGAAAAACACGACAAAGACAAAGACATATTATCAGAACGCATCCATACTTAAAGACAAACGTTAAATCATACGTGGTTATTCACCCTTGTCATGGCAGCTACTGCGCATTTAGTCATCCTGTGTCAGGATGCATTTTTCATATTTATTAGCCATGCTAGGTTGAGAATTATTTTCAAATATTCAACTCATTTTTTCATCCATCCATATTCTCAGAATCAAACCATCTAAATTTGTAAAGAGGTCTTAGACTGTCTGTACATTTAGTGTGTGTGTGCGCGCGCGTGTGTGCGCGTGTGTGTGCGTGTGTTCGCTGCACATACAGTTGTTTTTGTACAATAGCTTCATTATTTAATTCTTTCGAGATAAAGGAAAACAAACTAACCGAGAAATCAGACCTGGCATTTTGACTGCCTGGGAGCAGGTGGGAGCTGTCACACATGCCATTCCTCATTGATATTAGCCCAGTGGGTGGTGTGTAGGTGTGTCTAATATACTGATTTGTCCTCAGGCACCAGTAAGCATACATTAATTAAAGCAGAATTCACACCTTTGCTGCTTTGATGTGAGAAGTGACAGAATGACATCATAACTGTACATCATGTACTTTCAGCTAAAGCCTTTCCTATTTATCAGGCTGCTAGTGTACACTTCAAAAATACTAAGTCCCCTTTTTTTTTTTTACAATCTAATATTATTCTCATTTATGTCCTTACCAGCGTGTTCCTGTATCGCCTCCTATTCGACTAGCATGGAAAACAAAAGGACATTACGAAGGTTTCTGGATCTTTAATTGTACTGCCTCCCCATTGTTCACGATAAGGAACGACCTGCCAGTCATTCTGACGGACAGCTTTCAAATATGACTGCGCGTGAGAAAGGGAAGAGAGACGGCTTTGAGAGACTTGTTTCATCTGGCATCTTATATCCTGCTCCTAATATTTACCATAAAGTCTGTTTTTATCTCCACATCTTCCTCCATCTTCCCCCTGTCTTCAATAGCTTTGTCTCCCGATAAGAGGGAGCCGGAATGAGAAAGAGCAGCTCTCCTGGGCTCCCAGGACTGATTAGCTTATGAACTGTGACTGACATTTCCCCATTTCAGGCTGATGTGCATTTTGTTTTCACTGTTTATGTATCGCTCTGAGTTATTTGCCGGGAGACCGAGAACAAGGCTGTCTGTGAAAATCCATTGTGCATCCGCTGTGTTTTTAGGCAGGGATAAATCTTTTTATTCCGCTCTGTGTTTTGTAATTTATGTTTTAATACATGAAATGTAAATGCTGTAAATAATTTTGTGATAACTGTCAAAAAAGAGTGATAGTTAAGAGGATACAAAATAGGCAAGTATGTTTATAATGACCGCGCTGAGCTGGCTCTGAGCTGGACATAACACACAAATATAAGCATGTACATACATGCAGCAAAAACATGGAAGCACATACATACATGTGTGCGCTTGCCTGTATATAAACATACCTATATGGACACATTTATGCCCACATACATGTGTGCACTTGCCTGTATATAAACATACCTATATGGACACATTTATGCCCACATACATCCAGACACACACATACACGCACACACACACACACACATGCACGCACACGCACACACGCGCACACACACACACACACACACACACACACACACACGCACGCCTCAGTGCAGTTAGCACTCACGCTGTTTCCAGGGACTCGGATCAGGCTGTGTTGACTACCAATGATGAGATATTGATTGGTTGGGAAATGTCATTGTTGAATAATAGCCCGGAGCCGTGAGAATTTCACAGCTCGGAGAGGGCGCAGTTCCCTCTCCCGCCACTGGGTGTCGCTGCACCGCTGCTCTCCGCCTGCTGAAGTGCGCTCGGCACACTTCGACGGGCAGCCGTCGCCCGTGTCAAACCCAACGACGGGTGCCTTTTTTTTTTTTTTGCAGCGTCCCGCCCACTTAAAAATGTTTCGCCGAAGTCGTTCCACGTACCGGGGTTAGGATTATCAAGCGAAGTATATCGTGACAAAATTTGGGAGAGTGCAACACCGCGAACAGACGAGTTCCAGGGTAACGACGCGCACGCAGGTGTTGAGGAAGAAACCTGAACGCTGAGCGTCCCTGCTGAAGCCGCGATGCGCTGCCGCCGTGCGTTTTTCGCCCGTCGCGAGGTGAACGCGCAACACCGATCACACGTATCCGCAACAGCGCGCCCGTGTGTGTGTGCGCGTTCTGAAATAACTTAGCGATTCGCTCCTGCCCGTGATGGCGGCCTAGTCTACAGGAAAGTATAAAAGTGTAAAATGTGACTGGTGTGCATGTGCGTGTCCGTGTCCGTGTGTGTGTGTGTCCGTGTGTGTCCGTGTGTGTGTGTGTGTGTGTGTCTGTGTCTGACTGAAACGCTAGAAGCAGGGAGAGTGGGAGGCATATGGAGACGTTCAGATGCAGGGAGGCCCAGGTGTATACGGAATTAGACAGTAAGAGGCGTGAAAGTAGTAAATCCAGGAGAGCATGACGATCAGTGGGAGAATGCAGGCGGGGAGGACGGGGGGGGGGGGGAGGGGGGGGGGGGGGGGGGGTGAAATGAGTACGTTTTAATACCGGCTTTTTTTTTTTTTCAGAGGAGCCCGCTCCTTCAAACAAACCCCCCCCCCCCCCCCCCCCCCCCGATGGAACGGAAGAGTGAATAAATAAATACGAGTCCCCATGACAACCGAGGAAGAACAATTGTCACGCTGCTCGCCCGGATGACTGGCACCGCGGTCCCTTCATCCCCTCCTAAAGCCCAAAACAGCAAATGCCAGAAGATATATTATTCATATAGCCACGCTCTGAGCGCTATTGACAGGAAGTGTGGGGGGAAAAAAAAAAAAAAAAAAAAAAAGTTCCCTGTGCAACTCAACCGTCTGGCTACGCTGATTATTACCACCACACCCATTTTAGACCGATATATATATATATATATATATATATATATATATACACACAAATTTTCTTCTAATGATTAACTTTCGAGGTCCCCCCCCCCCCCCCCCCCCCCCCCCCCGCGTGCGTCGGAGCAGCCCGCCGCGTTCCTCCGGCAGGCTGTTAAGGCATCAAAGTGCCGGAGTGCGCGGCGACGGCGTCTGTTTCGGATAAACAACAATGGCTTTGGCTGCCATGACTGATTTCTCATTACCGAGGCGCTCCTCTCCGCGCGCGGCCCCGGGAGAGGGGCCCGAGGTGCTGCCAAGTTTCAGTCAGGGAGCCGAGCGGGGAGCAGGCGTCTCCTCTCCCCCGAGCCTTAGTTATTCAAATCCTCTACCTTCCTCCCCCCCCCCCACCCCCCATGTTAATTCCTGCAGGAAGATTAAGCCTTTTGCAAACCGATTAGATAATAATAACAATGAATTATGCTGAAGACTCCCCTGGTGGGCAATCTTAAGTGGGTTGTAAACGAAGACTGAATATGAGAAACATATGGCCCTGTCGGTACCGTCTCGCCGCGTTCATTCGATGAGGAGAGAAGGAGCCCGGCAAGACGACGAGGCCCGGGCGCTCTCTCCCCCATCCCGGCAGCGCAACCGGACTACAGAACGCCATTAGCATAATCAATGGCAGGTTCGGCCTGCTGGGGTCTGAAGGCCGTTCGCACACAACGTTTCCTTTGTTCTTCTGTAGCGGGGGCAGCTTTCAAAAGCGTCGGCAGCGCAGAGGTGCTGCGGTCAGGGTATCGATCAGGATCAGTTTTTTTTTTTTTTTTTTAAGTACTTATTCCCATCGCGTTCTGACTCTGCGTGTTACAAATAAGTCTCTTTAGCCTAGGGACGTGCTTCGTGAACAAGGTCGTGCCTACAGTTAAGTTCCACAGCATTTATTCATTCTAGCCTTTCCATCTCTCTCTTTTTTTTTTTTTTTTTTGCTGTCTGCTGTTTTGTTTCTGCCTTTGGAATGCTGCAACGACCTTTGAACTTTTGAAAGATCTGGAGGCATTCACTAGTAGTTCATGAGTGGGAGGACAAACGTGTGTGTGACAAAAATCTGTGATGATTGACAGAAACACATGAATATCGCTGGGGTTGGTTCAGGGCACATTTTTACACAAAGATGTAAGTCCTTTAAGTTCAAAATTGTCTTGAAATGCAGGGCAAAGTTTCTTCTTAAAACAATGCATTTGGGATCTAAGAATGCTTTATTTCTAAAAATGTTACCCAAATATTGCCTCTAGTGAGGGAATTCTTTAAAATAATTCATTCTTATTATTAGC
>CM045891.1:6686471-6758971 GCA_025169545.1 Anguilla japonica
GGACTTCATCCTGCTAGCACAGGGGTTAGGAGCTGAGAGGAACAGACCAGCTCCCTGGAGAGCCAGTTTCTGCACAGACGACTCCAGGCAGAGCAGGGGCTTTGCACAAAGTGTGTTTGCATACAGCATATTGACATTGGGGCTCTAACAAGCAAAGAAGACCGTTGAGGAACACAACATTTCTTGTCATGGCTATCAGGGGAATGAGACTTTAGAATTCTCTTTTCATCACATGATAACATTAAAAATTGAAAGCAGAAGAGGAAGGAGATGATGATTAAGCAGCTTTTATTAATTATGGTTTTAAATAAATAATGCAGGTCTCTATTCTTCCCCTGTCTCCCTCCTCCTCACTCACTCACACACACACACACACACACACACACACACACACACACACACACACTCACTCACTCACTCACTCACTCACTCACTCACTCACTCACTCACTCACTCACTCACTCACTCACTCTCTCACACACACACACACACACACACACTCACTCACTCACATCACTCACACACACACACACACTCACTCACTCACTCACTCAATCACACACACCACACACACACACAAACTCACACACACACACACACACACACTCACTCATACTCATATACATACACACGCACACACACACACACACACTGGTACTCACTCATATACATACATACATACACACGCACACGCATACACACACACATATACACACACACACACACACACACACACACACACACACACACACACACACACACACACACACACACACACACACACACACGCACACACACACACACACGTGCACAGAGCCCCAGCATCTGCTGCACATCTGATTGGCCTTACAGGGAAGAAGGTAGGATATGGAAATGCCAGGCTGTGGAAGCTTGCATCGCTGTCCCCTGGGCCAACGACAGTGCATTTGTCTTTAAATAAAATACAAAACACTTTTGTTCAGCTCAGTGAAGCGATGAAGATTAAAAAACAGCATATATTTATCTTTTTAAGCTGGTGATATTCCAGTGGTTGAGAAAAATCATTAATTATCTGCATGCTAGTGTTATAGATGTTGAGCAAACATAAAATGCTTAAAAACAGACACTGTGAAGAAAATGTGGCCATGCTTCACACAAAGCATGTGCACAGACTTCTTTAAAACAGCATAAATGTCAAGTATTCAAAAATCAATAACAAGCATATTAGCAGGAATTTTGGTCAAAAGGCAGATCTCAAATCCAGTGACATTACAAATATTTAAGAATGAAATTTCACGTAATACGTGACCTTCAGAAAGATCTGCATTGGCTTATGAATTATTTAAATAATGTTACAGTGTGTTAATGAAGGCTTTAAGAATGCAATATGTGAAGTCTGACTTTTTATCAGAAGACAAAGTCAACATAATATTACTCTGAATGAGCCCTTATGAATGGCAATTAAATGCCTTCTGTTTTCATATATTACCTAAGTATACGTCAGTTATAAAAAACTAAATATTTTATAGAAGAAATTGCATAAACTGCATAAATTCCAGCCTGCACCATCTTAGGTACAAGCCCAGTTCCTGTACCATTACACAATCTCCTGGCCCATGGCATGACTTGTAATTATTTCTCAAAGTGACTGGAGAAATGGTCGTGTATTTTTCCCCATGTTTTCTTGCACAATGTTGGGTGGCCTGCAACCTTGCCTGTGGTTTGATGTCGATGCTGTACAATGTGATGTCACTTCTTCTCTCACTCTCCTACAAATTTAGCAGCGGACGATCAGCTCGTGAACAATCTCCTCCCAACAATCAACGCATCTGACACGTCTTCGACTCCGGATTTACCCCAAAGCACGATGCCTGAACACTCATTGACGCAAGCTGCTTAACACGTTCTCGGCTTTGTGCGATCTCATTTTATACCTTTCTCTTTTCTGCATTGTAATTGTCGTCCGGGCATTGACGCCGCCGAGCTTTAAATCTTCCAGATTTATTGTTTGATAAAGTTGCCAAGGATTTCAATGCATCTGTCAGGGGCCCTTTCTCAAAGGAGCGAGGCCTTCCTTGACAAATTGCGTTCTGAAAGGCAATTCCTTCTACAGGGGGGAAATAAGAGCATTTGACAAGACAGGAAGAGACTCATCTTGGAGAGGGGGGGAATAAATAAAATAAAAAATGAAAAAAAAAAAAGAGGAGCGCCCTCCTTTTTCTTTCTGGGCCAGACGGGTGCTGTTCAGTCAGAGTTGAGGTTGTCAGTGATAATCTTATCTGGCTATGATGGGTAGCAGAATGGGACAAAAGAGGCCCTGGCAGGCTGGAGGTCTGATGGGCCACTGATTGCACAGCTGTCCAATAGCGAGAAATGATGAATGACGTGTGTCCTGCCCTCTGCCCTCAACCATCAGTAGACCGAAAACAACGGGAACTTCACGATAAGAGGCGACAGCTTGCGGTTGAAATTTTAACTATATGCTGTTCAGAGAAGGACACGGCAAGGCTGCTACTGCACATCTCCTCCATACTGTCTGCAGCCCCTTTGGTGGGGCAGAACGTTTCTTTCATTTGTTGATTTGCATTTTGATTTTTTTCCGTGGAAAAATAAAGCATTTTATCACGTTTATAAAATTATTATTATACAAAGTGTATTATAAAGAAAGAATTTATTTCGACAAGAAGAATTTTAACTGTGCCCTTTGTAAGACATTTAGTCTACAGGAGCACCATACAAGATAACCACAATGATTACGGTTTTAAAATTATTTGATTACCTCTGGCTAACTGAAACTTAAATGGAGAGAAGTTAAGGAACTAAGAATAGAAATGAAGGTAAACACAACATTTTACACACCAAGATTAATCTATGCACATATTAGCATTATCCCAGTAAAAAAAAAAAGAAAATCATTATTGACTTCACCTATATGTCATATTGATTATTCCAAATCATATTTTTAACTGGTCTTCTGGACTACACAGTGGATAATTTTGTAAATGCATTGAAAATGCAGAGAAATAACATTATGAGAGGCTTGGCTCTAGCTGAGCCTTCTGAAATTCCACTACCAGTAAGAATGAAAACCGTCACCTGTCAAAAAGTCACCTGCAACAGAAAAATTGATACATCACAGGATTGCTATTTCTATTCAAATAATAAGAAATAATAAGAGATCTAAAAGAGTAATATTATTGAAATAATGTAGTACCTTCAGAACCCAGCACTGTGTATATAACAAGCAGCTGGTTATTCCCTCATTATTAAAAACATACTTTTCAGAGGTGTGCTGGCTAATTCAATTTGTTCAGACACCCACAATTCATCACGCATGCAAACAAAAAATGGAGACAAATGTACACACACATATATTAATAAACTCTCATTTTCAGTATTTTTAGTCTTCCAATAACAAAATATGAGCGTAATCTTTCTTCCAGTACCGCTGTTAAAGTTAATGGTAATGCTCCTCCGCTCTCATTGGCGATTCTGAGCACAGGGGTGCGTTTCTGCTTGCAGACGTCCAGCCCGTGCAGGCAGCGAGCGCTTGGGGGGGTGGGGGGGGGGGGCACTGGGGGCTAGCCTGCTCTCACCCAATGCCACGGTTCCTCTCCTGACCCGCGCGCCAGCGGCCCGAGGGCGGTGCGCCACCTAGGGGCAGCCCAGCCCGCATGCGGGGTGGGACGAGGGGGACGGACGTTAGAGGGGAGAGGCTTGAACAATTAAGACTTGCTCCGGGGCACATTCGCAGCTGCAAACCACGCCACAGGGCCCCCAGCTTTTTACTCCCGTCTGATTATGATAAATGACAGCGGAGAGGAGCCCGGCCCGGAAGAAAACTCACCGCCACAACAGAGCGCTGATAACTCAGGTATTTTTAGATCGCATGTACCTTTGTTTTTGAGGGTTTTTTTTTTTTTTTTTTCTTTTTCTTCTTTGCTCCCCATTCTTCTTTTGCCGTCTTTGGAAGCAATTAATCACCGCACACACAACTTGTTTCGTAAAACTCCGGCAAATGGCAAGTAAATATGTTTTTCTGCAAGATGTACATAATTTCATTTGGGTGCACATGAAGAGAATTGCTTTCTTCATCAGCGGGCAGGGAAGGGTTATTTATATCTCCGCCGGATTGAAAGTTTTAGGAAGTGCGCCTCACGGAAATTTAATGAGTTTGTGTGATATAATGAATATCTAGTTACGCAACTGAGGCGGGGAGACTTGGGGCTTTATACAGTTGGAGAACATTATGTGGCATTTCGACAGAGCTGTGAATGTCAGTCATTTAACTAGATAGCCTTGGTTGTTAAGGCCTCAAGGCTTCACATCCATTCAGCAGTATGTGATATTCAACTCACTCCCTCTTCATTTCTCTAACGTCCGTCCATTAACGATGGCCTAACTTTTTTTTTTTTTTGTCTTAAAACAAATTGCTTTTGGAATATTACTACAAAAAAAAAAATAACATTCCCGTGAGCAAAACTGGCACTCATTTGCATGCAAACACAGGCATGTGCTCAGACAGTAATGCGACTTTTATACAGCTTTGAAGTTATGAGAAAATATCAAAGTTATTTATAAGTAAAAACAAACTGAAGCTTAATCATGCATGCAAAGCAAAGAAGTCAAGCCTGAAGCATCAGAGGGCAAACCATGCATAAAATCCACTCAGTAAAGGTCGAATTGGCAAAAATGCGCAGGTTAAAATGCCCTGTGCTGAGCAAGTTTAAAATGATGCTCGAAACAATATTACATTCTGAGAAACGCAGAGATCTCAGTGACAACAGCTATTCAACCTGTCTGAGGCCTTTAAGACAACGCGAAACACGGGATTAACAAAGATGCTTCCCAGAATGATTCAAGCAGTGAAAAGTTTTTTGTTTTTTTTTTTGTACCATTTAACACCAAAAATGGTCCAAGAATACGTGGCTATTTTCATGTTCAGTTTCAAGCGAACACATTTGATGATGTACAGCGCTTTCGACAGGAACGCCAGTCATGATTTTCTTCCGCTTGTCACATTTGTGTCCTTGGCTTTATCAAAGTTTGTATAGATACTTACTGTAGCCTCACTTCAGGTTATCCTGGTTTCAGCTAACAGTCATGTAATGGCTAGCCTGGCGGCCACAGTGATTAAACCAACCAAAGCATGACCTTTTCTAAAGTTTAAAATTCACTGAGTGAGGAATGACAGAGGGGTGAGTGCCCTCGGTCGACAGTAATTGGCTGCTCTGGATGATTGTCCCGCCTTGCTGTGATTGGCCGCAGTCACAGGCCTCCTAGCCTAAGATTGGCTCTCCCTGTCTCAGTGTTTTCACTAGAGCAGTGGTAACCAACCCTGCTCCTGGAGATCTGCTGTCCTGAAGGTTTTTAATTTCAACCCTAATTTAGCACACCTGATTCTGCTAATTAGCAGCTCAGTCAGGCCTTTCGCTGTTGAACGAGGTGTGCTTAGTTAGGGGTGGAGCGAAAACCCACAGGATGGTAGAGCTCCAGGAACAGGGTCGGTTACCATACTGTACCAGAGAGACAGACACCTGTACCTGAGGTCCAGGAATCGGGGACAGGGGTGGATGACATCTCCACACCTACAATCCCGCACCCCCGAGTGCACGCGCCACGCCGCTGCATCACATCGCCCTCCCTGTCCCCGGCGCTCCCAGCATCCTCTGCCCCGCTCTGTCACGACTCATAATTCATGTGGCGGTAAGACTCCGGCTCCCCGGCTCGCGGCGGTACATCTGAATCACGGCTTATTGAGTATCTTCCAGACTGATCAATATTTAATGCCTTTCTTTGACAAGATCAGATATGGCAAAAGGCGTTTTTTTGCCCCCCCCCCCCCCGCCTCCTCTCCGAATCTTGTACACATCGTCGGCCTGCCCCGGGTGCCCGAGGAAGCGGCAGTGTTTTTAGCGTTATTAAATGTAAGCTCGCCCGGGCGACTGTGGCAAATCTCCTTCATCTGACAGCGCAGTCTCCGTGAGGTCATCAGTGACTGACTGTGGAGGAGGTGATCCACATTAAAATACCTACAGGGGTATGACTGCACGGGGTAGAGGGGCGCGCAGGATGTCAAATGCAACGGAAACAACGCAGTTAAACTGACACAGTCTGTCAAGCGCTTCATCAACGGGATATTTAAAATACAAATCAACGACTTTATTATATCAAAAATGATTGGTAAATTGTATCTGATAACTTCCAATGAATTCCTTGAACTGCGGTTTTGCAAAGTACTGTATGCTGCTGTTATCTGATTAATAAATGCCAATTAATAAATTAGTAAATAATAAATAAAATAAAAGTAAATAAAAAAATAAATAAAAGTAAATAAAATAACAGCTCGTTGGTTTATTGCATGTTAGAGCTGACAGTTTGCTCCTTCGGGACGTCTTCATTCAAGGCTAACGGGCGAAAAGATAATTCCACAAACCCGAAATAAGCATCGGCTTTAGCTGTGGCGTTTTGCGCGTTCGTTTCCAAGCGCCGGCGCGCTCGTGAACACCCCCATTATTGGAGCGGCAAGCCCCGCGCACAGCCTTCCCGCGCACAGCCTCCCCGCGCGCAGCCTTCCCGCGCACAGCCTTCCCGCGCACAGCCTTCCCGCCCTTCCCGCGCACAGCCTTCCCGCGCACAGCCTCCCCGCGCACAGCCTCCCCGCGCGCAGCCTCCCCGCGCGCAGCCTCCCCGCGCGCAGCCTTCCCGCGCGCAGCCTTCCCGCGCGCAGCCTTCCCGCGCGCAGCCTCCCCGCGCACAGCCTCCCCGCGCACAGCCTCCCCGCGCACAGCCCCCCGCGCACAGCCTCCCCCTCCCCGCGCGCGCAGCCTCCCCGCGCGCAGCCTCCCGCGCACAGCCTCCCCGCGCGCAGCCTTCCCGCGCACAGCCTGCCCGCGCACAGCCTCCCCGCGCACAGCCTCCCCGCGCGCACAGCCTCCCCGCGCACAGCCTTCCCCGCGCGCAGCCTCCCCGTGCGCAGCCTCCCCGCGCCAGCCTCCCCGCGCGCAGCCTTCCCGCGCACAGCCTCCCCGCGCACAGCCTTCCCGCGCGCAGCCTTCCCGCGCGCAGCCTTCCCGCGCTGGCCCCTGTTTGGCAGGTATTGAGGAGGCTGATCAAATTCCACGGTGTAGACGCGAGTGTAAATGAGTCTGATCTACCTCTACGGCGACGCATCCATCAGGCTGTCCCCTCCTCGCCCTCTCTAACTTCATCTTTCCCCCAACAGCGGTCAATAGTGCCGCGGCCAGATTTGATCATCCGGCCCCATATTTAATAAAGCCCTCCCCCCTGCACCGGCTCCTCGGCTTCCTCTCATCCCATTCATCACCGGAATAATTACCCGGGGTTTCTGTCTGAGCCCACGTCTCCGGATCCCGGCCTAAAACCCAATCTGAAACAGCGCACATCGCCAATCCGCCTCTCATAAATAATAATGCGCGTGCAAATGAAAGGCGTCACATGAGGTCGCGTCGAGAGTCACGTAGGACCGAATGTACGTGGGCGTGTTTGGAGATGGTTGGGGGGGGGGGGGGGGGGGGGGGGGGGGGTGAGAGACAAAAGGAGGGGGGCGTGCTTTTGGTGTGATCGAAGAAGTATCTGAAGGTTAATTTGTTTTGATACCTGAAGCAAAATCTATAAAGCCCATCTTATCGAGAAAAGCCATTTTTATGATCTTATTAACAAGACTGGGGACACATCAATAAGGTTAATGACAGAAATGCCCATCAAAACAGGAGGACAAGGAACTCGAGGGTTGTGTTTGAGCAGAGTCCGGTAAGGAGACAGGTGAAATGATGGACGTAAGGCCTTTCTCCACTCAAGGCCATGCATTACATCACATTACAGGCATTTAGCAGTCTTACACAACTTTTTTTTTTACATAGCATTTACATTGCATCCATTTATACATCTGGATATACACTCACCGGCCACTTCATTAGGTACACCTTGCTATTGCCGGGTTGGATCCCCTTTTGCCTTCAGAACTGCTTTAAGGTTCGACGTGTTGTGTGTTCAGAGATGCTCTTCTGCATACCTTGGTTGTAACAAGTGGTTATTTGAGTTACTGTTGCCTTTCTATCAGCTCGAACCAGTCTGGCCATTCTCCTCTGACCTCTGCCATCAACAAGGCATTTTTGCCCAGAGAACTGCTGCTCACTGGATATTTTCTCTTTTTCGGACCATTCTCTGTAAACCCTATAGATGGTTGTGCGTGAAAATCCCAGTAGATCATCAGTTTCTGAAATACACAAACCAGCCGGTCTGGCACCAACAACTATGCCACGTTCAAAGTCACGTAAATCACCTTTCTTCTCCATTCTGATGCTTGGTTTGAACTTTAGCAGATCGTCTTGACCATGTCTACATGCCTAAATGCATTGAGTTGCTGCCACGTGATTGGCTGATTAGATAACTGCGTTAATGAGCAGTTGAACAGATATACTTAATAAAGTGGCCGGTGAGTGTATACCATGCTTTATGGATACAGGCCAAGGTTCACAATGTTTCCATTGCATGTACCACAAGTAGTTACAGTCTGATGATGTACTATGTTCAGAATCGTAGTCTGTGATATTGCATGGATTCAATTTATGGAAATCAATTTATTATGATACAGTTGGTGGTATTGCTAACCTACTGATTCCCCTGTAATAAAAAGACATAAGCCTTGCTTGATTTTTAACAATGGTAAGTTCAATAATTTGTGTACTTGTCTGATATTTGATTTTTTGTTTGAAAACCAAACGAGTACAACGATCAGTATGGGTGGCGCGCTCTTCATAGGCCTGTCATGAACACACTGCAGCATCCTCCATTAATTCGGAGAGCGGAGACAAGCAAGCGTGTCGTCCAAACCGTATGCAGCCAGTCCCCGAATCTCTGCGCTTGGCCATCCACCACCAGCGAAGCTGGACCCTCAACGCACCGGAGGATGCCCAGCTGGCAGGCGGTAGTCTGCAGGACTCTAATCAAACCAGAGGAGATGCTCTTCAGCGATGAGAACCCCCTCCGTTGGAACCCCCCCCCTCCCACTCCACGGCCAATTCTGCACCGACTGGCAGAGCTGCTGGCCACAGTCGGGATTGACTCAGTCTGGATTTAATACTAGATCACAAGGCACATCGCTGCATAGAAAACCTGCTTTACAGCAGGGCGGGCCGACCAACGGCCCGGCTACTTGCCTTCCTCCTTTTATCTTTCATTTCTGTTTTGAGTTTGCCGTTTTTATCGACGGTGCCGAACATACGAAAGGAAAAATATTCGAGTTTTGACGATTCCAACCCCCCCAGACGTGCTCAGAAGCCGACAAAAGACCATCCGTCTACTGCGAAGGCAGGTCCGTTCCTGAACACGTCAGGCACCGTATTATAATCCTACAGCCGACAGCAAGACCGTTTCAGACACGGGGTAAATCACCGGCGGAAAGCCCGGCAGCCTCATACGGCGAGAACGAGGCATATCTCTGCATTCCCCATTGTTTTAGCATCAAATGCCAGAGTGATTAATAGCCTGAGTGAGAGAAAGGGGGGATACAGGGGGCGTGGGGGGCGTGGGGGGTGTGGGGGGGGGGGGGTGCAGAGTCTATTCACGAGCCGATGCTGGATTAGTCAAAAAGGCGTTTAATTAACAGTGACACTGCACAACCTGTTCCATACGAGTGGAATACCAAATATTTAACTCCCTGATCTTATTACCGGAATAAACATGCTATGTGTGTGTGTGTGTGTCTGTGTGTGTGGGTGTGTGGGTGTGTGTGTGTGGGTATGTGTGTGTGTGTCTGTGTCTGTGTGTGCATGTGTGTGTGTGAGTGTGTGTGTGTGTGTGCCTGTGTGTGTGTGTGTGTGTGTGTGTGTGTGTATGAGTATGGGTATGTTGCAGCTGCAGGCTGGGCCACTAGTCCTCACGCATGCACACACACATACATACGCAAACACACATACGCATACACACACATACATACGCATACACACGCATTCACACGCATTCACACACACACGCATTCACACCCAACCCCATCAGGGTCTTGCTCTCTGAGCCACTCCGATGCCAGAATGTCATCCTTTTACCGAAATAGGCTTTTGACTTGGTCACATACTGCATAACTGAATTGTTGAAAAATATGTTATCCATATATTTATGATAACTTGTAAAATGAGAAAAGCCAGAGACAGCTCAGCACTATACTCTAACCATTAGTGCTAAAAATTGGCAGTTTGATAAAGTGAAGTGCTGATAATCCCTCTGCTCACTACCGTTTCTGCACACGTCAACCGTAGGTTTCTCTTTGTCCTTTCTTTCAGACCACTGGTGTTTTGTGTCACGCAGGTCTGCCCGCCCCGCGCGAGGCCCCAGCCCAATCGATTTGGTTCCGAAGCTTTATTTAGCCCCGGCTCTATCCACAGCCGGGTTCGTTTGGGCAGTCCATCATCCAGACACTGCCGGCGCTACCGCTAACGACCGTACGGTATGGCGCGTACCACAAGAGGACGCGGCGGCGCACGCGGCGCACGCTCCTTAGCCACACCGTCAGTGGAAGTTCTGTCTGCCGGGCGACGGTGGCTGGAATCTATTCGCTTTGATCTTTGACGAGAGACATTTAATTGGAGTTTGTGTGTGTGTATGTGCGTGTGTGTGTGCGTGTGCGCGTGTGCGTGTGTGTGTGTGTGTGCGTGTGTGTACATGAGTGAGTGTGCGCGAGTGTGTTTGTGCATGCGGAGGAAGCACTCCTTAAAACAATTAACTAGAGATTTTCATAATAACCCCTGACCAAGTTTCTGAATATTGTTCGGTCCTGGCTGGATTTAATTGAGCTTCGCGCCGAGGGAGAGGATGACAGGATGAGATAATGTATTTGTGTGATATGGGCCATTGACTGTCTTTTCTATACCACAGGAACAATAATGAGAAAAGAAAATACAGAAATATCTGTGGATCCATTGTCAACACTGATTGTTTGTGGGTATTCAATTGTGCATGGAGCACCAAACGCTGCGAATGGAAAGCCATTGTCACAACATTTGTTAGCAAATTGCTTCTTGTGGCACCGCATGACATTTGATGGATTCCGAGGGTTTTTTTTGAAATGGAAAAAGAAAGGCCAAGATTCGACCGGGTTTGCCGGTACGTCCGCCCCGAAATCAGCTCCGGTAAATGCATTTCATGGCCGTATGCTAAAAACGAAATGAAGAACATTTTTGCCTATAATCCCTTTCGTTCAGGTTTTATGAACAATAGACGTGCAGACATTTTGAAGGTCACCGTGTGTGGGATAATGCTGTTATTGTTAACATGCAATATCATGAGGGGGGAAAATCAACATGGACGTCCAGATTAGAATGTTATAATTGTGTACATGCTATTATTGTTCCTGGCACACCGTCTTGGAAGTTATTCAGCTCTAAAATCAGCCTGTTATTTTTCTTTGTAGGCTTCTGCCTTTGAGTGGTAAACATACATGCTAATAATATGTAAATGTTAGGCTACGGAAAGACTTCATACACTAGTCAGTACAAGCATACAGCAAATGAATGCTAAACGATCGCAAGAAGCGACAGAAATTCTCCATCATTCAATTGAATGCCATTTGTCAACATTTGAAGTTAATTAAAGTTCCAGGCATTTCCCGGGTCGGGAAACCTCCTCTGCCAGATCTGGCTTCCTCAGTTAAAATTCCAAAACTAAGATGTCTGATGGCTGCTTTTTAAAATATGCCCCTGCTTTCCTCTGAATTCCCATAGCCCTGAGTCAATTTTCATGCCATTTTATACAGTGTGCATTTTGAAGGTTGCACAGAGGACACACCTAGTCAGATAACAGTGTATGTGTGTGCGTGTTTGTGTCTGAAAGCTGAAAGGAGCGTTTCAGCAGTAAAAAAACGGGGGACAGCAGCGTGCCAATAAAGGGGTGCAGGTAAGCGTTTCGGGTTCTGTGTGGGCCCACATCTATAAACCGAACCGTCCCACAGATAGGAGCCCAGGCTAGGTGGGCCCTGTTAAATCCTCAGCTGTTTCCTCGCGTCCCCGTCCTGTCACCTCCGGATGATTGATGAGTCTCCCCGGCTTCCCTGGCACGCCGCTCAATTGCGTTTGTTCCGAGGCTGGTTATTGATTTAGGGGAATAAAATCTCTAACGGCGATAACGGTAATAAATAACGACCAGATAACAGCCGGCTTTCGCAAACGACGACAAACTGCCACTTCATTATAATCGCTTAATAAGAGCAGGCTTTCTGAATTTAACAAGCTAATAAAGTAGAGAAAGAAAAGTTAGGGACAGAAGAGAAAAAAAAAAAAAATAAAGCAATGTTCCACAGCCTACTGTGTCAGGCTGTCCAGGGCTCTGACCCTGATTTCTGATGTATCCTTTCTGATGATGTGGAATACACAGGAGGCCATTTTTAATTACTTATTCAGTAATTAGTCCGATTCCAGCAGGGCCCCAGGTACTGCTGCCACTCTTCAGCTTAACCCTTTCGCCGGTTCTCCTCTGGACAGGGATTCATGCCGTCACGTCTGTAATAATTAGTAACCTGTAGCACATGAAATATTATAATGAAACAGCCTGTATCCATAATACATCTGTTCTGTTAGATTGTGTGTGTGTGTGTGTCTGTGGGTGTGAGCGTGTGTGTGAGTGTGTATGACCAAAAATATTTCTAGTCGTCAAATTTCCAGACTTTTGAAATCACACCTAGTTTTATGAGCTCATAACCAATACAGTGGTTGTCCACACTATCACATATAAGGACTGAACCACAATGGACTATTGCTTTTACCCACTGAACTGTATTCAGCACGAAAAAAAAATGTTCCATTGAATCAGTCCTTACACGAAGGTTACAGCAGATACTTGATTAGACAGCGGTGGTAAACAGTACAGTCGAACCCTCTGCACTCTCAAGATATACGGGCTCGCGCACAATTTGAGAACAAGAAGTCAATAAAGATAAAGGAAATTTGAATCCATGAAAGCTAAAAAGGAACTTGGTGAAACGCATTCCGGAAATAAACAAAAAATAAAAAGGTAATATGCAATCACAGCTCGCCTATTCCGCCCTTATCTTTATTTTCCTCCTAACGGCCATGCTTGAGTGCTGTGCTCACACGCACATCTTCTGGGGGCTGTCCCCGCCAGCCAGCCAGCCAGTTAACTTCAGAGGCAGACTGTTTTCCCACACCAGAAGGTCATTTGGTTAATGCACATTTCAGTCTTCATGGGCTCTTAACTAGTTTTTAATCAGTAATTATTAGCTGGAAGGGTGTGCAGGCGCTCATCTCCCAGGCTGCAGGAGAGTGCCTATCAATATGTCATGTCAATTACAGCAGGATAGAGTGCGCTGTCGGGGGGGTGGGGGGGGGGGGGGGGGGGGGGGGGGGGGGGGGGGGTGGGGGGGCACCAGGGAGGAGGCAGCAGAACTACCTGAGCAATCTAAAGTAGGCTGTAGCTAGCCATCGCTTTCCCCCTCCAATCATAATCATCGACCGCCGCTTGTCCTAAACGACACAATAGCGGTAACGACGTCTCTCCCGCCATGGCGGTAAAGGAGTGCGGCGGTCAGGGTGGGCTGGCTGTGAGGCATTGTGGAAACCCAATTGCCGGAGTTTTCTTGGAGGGGCAGCCATTAAACACACCAGCGTAACTTGTGTGTTTAACGGTCCCGCCAGCCGCCGCGATGATGGATCAGCGCAATTACTCCGTTCGGCATCCCTCTTCACATCGTCGACAAACGGGCTCTATTTTTTCTGAAAGATTATCTCTGTCGTCGTCGGGCTGGCCAGATACGTTTCGGACAGTTCTCGGGGGGGGGGGGGGGGGGGAAGCCTGAGCGCGTTCTGAAACACGGCGAATCGTCTGCCCCCTTCGCTTGTTTACTTTACGTGCCGTAAACACGGTCTGCAAATTTACCCCCGGGGTGGTCTAAACTTAGCGCTGCCCCCCCCCCCCCGTTCGCCCCAAACCTAACATAATCCGTAATTGGCAATTAAGCCTGCCGATGCCTCAGCCTGCCGTTTAATGGCCCTTAATGAGAGCCGAGGAGATGCTAGGTCTGCGCGCTGCTGTCCTCCTCGCTCTTACTCCGGGAGACGCAAAGCAGCCCCGGCTAAAAGCCGCTCAGCTGGAGGCGCGGCGGCGCCATGAATATGCATACGGGCCCAGTCAGTCGGCACATCGCTGCCGAGTTTCGGGAGGTAGCCCACCGCGCCGCCGCTCCCCCCCGATCGGGCCCGCGGAGCTTGATTACACTTCACACTGCCCAAACTTAAAATGCAAATGGCTTTCCACCCATTAGCGGTGCGGCTGCGTGGAAACCTCGCCCCCGGTCCCCGCGGCGTGTGATGTAAATTTCGGTGTCACATTAATACTGACACCGGTAATTCTGCGCATTGTGAAGTCATTGGGTGCCAGATCCTATGAAGCGTTGTGACAGCTACGTATGCAGATGAGGGCACGCAGAGTCAATCCGACAAAGTCACCGGAGAGATTGCTTCTGGAGTGTAATGAGGTCGCGCGCATTAAGAAACGATGGCCGAGCAGAATTCCCGGGTTCACGCGCACGCAGGATTTCGGTTCATTTCAAGATAAATAATTTATTAATTGATTACTAACAGAAGAGGGGGGGGAAAATAAAAGCAGTTGTTGATATAGGAGTTTTATGCCCCTGAGATGAGATTTCCGATTGGTTATTCTGTTCACCTTGTTTTATTTATTTGCCTTTTCGTTAAGCATCAGTCTCCATGCCACATAGTTAGCTTTTAAATTTTAATTATACACAACAACCACATAAAACTGAACAAAACAATAAAAAATGGGAATTAAGAAATTGTTGAAAGAAGAAACAGAACTGGCATTATATTTTAAGGTAAGTAAGTAACAAAAATAATGAGCAATCTTCAAAGTATGTAATAACAAAAAACAAAATACCCCTGAGATAAGACAAAGGTTACTACAAAAAGTAAAAAATAAAAAAAAACTTGAATACCCAAAATAATGCATATATAAGTATATGTGGTGCTTAGCAAGCCCCATAGGAGAATGATAAAAATAATACATTTTAATTCAGCAGTGTGAGGAGCTCTCTCTCTCCACAATAGAATGCAGCACATGCTCTGGTCTAATCCTGTTCGCAGGGTCTGGCACGGCCAGTGACTCCATTTTGTCCACGGTGCCATGTAGAGAGTCCATTATGGAGAAATTTTGGCCTGCATTTCCTAATCTCATGCTGCTTCAAGTTCCACAGAAAAGGAGTCATATATTTATGTTACAAATGAAATGACGTAAAAAATTTCAGTCCTCACATTTTACATTCCAAGTATTTATGAGAATACGTGCCACAGTAAGACAACCTTACAGTAGCCATGTAACTGTGGAAGTGTGCACGTAAGTATGCTTTGAGGGCTGGGGGATTTTCATATATTAACTAATATGCATCATTTCCTACTTACATCATATTTTACATTGTGCAATTAAACAGGTACAATGCTACTGTGTTATTATGTCAGCATTATAACTATAAAGAGAGAGAGAAATAAATGGGAGCATTCCTCTGCATTCAAATGCTGAAGATATCCCCTCCTGCAGAAGCTTTACTCACACTGGCAGCAGCATTGTCCCGGAAATGAGGCTGTCTTTCGAGGCGAATGGCGTAACAATAAATTAGGGAGTGGTTCCAACTCTGAAAGACAAAAATAATTGACCAGTGGGCAGGAAAATCTCTAAGTCCGTTCGGAAAAAGTCACACAGCAGAGAAGGCTGCGCAATTGGATGGGGGTTAAAGGTGATACTTCATGTATTTTGACCTGCTGAGAGGCAGGTTACTTCGTGAGTTAAAGAAAGACACCATGGGTGCAGGCAGGTTTCAGCCTAATTTCTCTTAAAACATTTTTGGCAACCTATTCTGGTTACATGAGTTGACCTTCAAATGACTTTGCTATAAAAAAAAAAAAATTTTATTTAGCCAACGTTCACTAAAACATTGAAGTTCACCTTTAACCACTTTATATTTTAGCTCAAAGCATTTCATCATCTGCAAAGTTTAATATTCAAGACCTAAATACATTGGACCATTCTGAAAATTGCACTTGATAATAAATAAAAAATGTGTTCTAATAAAAATGTTCAAAGTCTTATGTCTCAGAAAAATATTTACAGTATTTAAAATTAAAAGTATTTACTGTAAGAAACTTTAGTTAGCCATAATCCTGTAATAAATTACACATTTGGTCAATCCCCTTGTCTAAATGAGTGATTGTATCAACCGCAATACCATATCTTACATGTCTGACATCTATGGTTAATGATGGTCCGCTATTTTTAGTGAAACTTGGCTGAGAAAGCTTGAAAAAGATGAAAGACTATAATAAAAAGACATAAGGCAGGAAAAAAGATGATATACTGATTTTTCTGAATGATTTATCGTTCTGAACATGTACACCACAGGTATACAGCAAGCTCTATAATGTTTGGGACAAATACATATATCTTTGATTTAGCTCTGTAATTCACAATCTGGTTAAAGTGCACATTCTCAGTTTTTTGTTTCAGAGTATTTTTTATACATTTTGCTTTCACCATGTAGAAACTTCAGCAGTTTTTAAATATCTCCCCTCTTTGTGGAAGTCCCACTTTACCTGTATGTTTGATTTGCATACGTTTGGATAAAATACAGAAAATTTTTTAAAATCTTCCCTGGGTAGAATACATCTTCAGCTATTATGCTCTTACGCAAACTTCCCCCAGTCGTATTTTGAAAAGACAAGCTCCTGCACAAGAGCTGGGAGCAGTCTAGTTCGCTGGAGTGACACAACATCCCCTGGCTATACTGAAAAGCTGACTGGAGGAAACACTCATCGGGGGGCGATCGGATATTTTAGAGCCACATGAGTCAGTGCTGGGTGTGTCATTAGCGAACGACTGTCTGTAATGTTTCAACTCTAGAAGGGCAGTTTTTTTTACTACCTACTACCGCATTACTGATGTCCAGCAGCATCAGACATATCCAGCATTACAGCACGGATTTCTGCACCAGCGACAACTCATAAATTTCATAAAGATCACAAAGCCATGTATTACAAAATTGTTTTCTTGAAATAAAGAACACAACTGAAGGAAGGTCACCATGCGTGATGCTAAGATCACCATGTGTAATGCTAAGATCACCATGTGTAATGCTAAGATCACCATGCGTAGTGCTAAGATCACCATGCGCAATGCTAAGATCACCATGCGTAATGCTAAGATCACCATGCGTAATGCTAAGATCACCATGTGTAATGCTAAGATCACCATGCGTAATGCTAAGATCACCATGCGTAATGCTAAGATCACCATGCGCAATGCTAAGATCACCATGCATAATGCTAAGTGTTGGCTGGAGTAGCTCCCGGCACAGAACTTCCCAACCAAGGACAGTAAGAACTGAGAAATATGGCATGTACTTACGGCATGTTCTCTCTCTTATAACATTTATTTTCTTTATCCTCTCTCCCGCCACCCATACCAGGGAGGAACTGCTTCTGCGCCATTCTGTCTAGGACTCCGAATCGAACTGATCAACAAAGACTAAATATTGATTTTTTTATTTAGAGCTTGTTTATGTAAGGTTGAAGGCCAGAGCTCAGCGTGTGCTTATTCAGGATTCATGCTATACGATCAGACATTACCAATAATTTACATTGTTAAATTTGACGATATACTTACGTATTAAACATGTACCAATCAGATAAAAAAATGATGTATGTTATTAGTAAAAAAAACTTTAGCTCATGAAAAGTAGAGACCGCCCCTGATTTCTTCAGTTCAGACTTCAGGTCAGGTCAAGCACAAACAAAACTGCCTTTCAAAACCATCCTTCATTCAATATTACATTTTTTCAAAACATTTATATTCATAATTTTTAAAAGAACATTTGTGTGTGTGCCACTATTACTTAGAGAAAACCCTGCTACTAACCCCTGCTAATTAAGTGCTTACTTAATCTTAACAGGCATTTTTTGTGAATGACTATCGGAAGGAGACCAGGCGCAGAGGAGGTGGCTCAGGTACTTATAGGCTGAGTCTAATGGCTGCAGTTCTATTGACTGGCATTTCACAAGAACCCCATGTGTGCTGACGTTTCTCTTTTTTTTGTCCCCCAATAATCTGTATAACAATTAGAAGTGCACCACCTCCAGAACATCCAGATCAGATCAGTTCCAAAGCAGCCCTGCAGAAAGGTCACCTCAGAAGCAGAACGGTTTAAAGATACTATCGCCAGGGACCACAAAAACCCTTTTATGTGCAAACACAAAGGCTATATAAAAGACTGAGGGATGAATTTGAAGGAAAGCAACTTTGAAAAGCTGGTTGCTTTGGAAAAATATTACACCATAATCTTGGCAGGACAAGGATTTAGGTTTAGACATTTTTTCCATCCTCACAGATCTCAGGCGAGGAAGGAATTTTTATACAGTATGTGGACCAAAACACAGATAACTACAGTATTTCACACGCGATGTGTGTGCAGTAGGGTCTATTTTATGCTGTGGTTGATGTTTGTAAGGAAATAGTCCTGGGTCAGTTACATGTTTGAAATACCTTAACTCTCAGATGCCAGTAACATCAGAAAAAGTAACCTTTTTCAACAAAACATGTTAAAATTCATCATACAAAATTTGAATATTGTTCTGAATCTCGATGAAAATAATGATAAAAATGTTAATAGAAAATCGTAAGTAATCTACAGGTGTCTCAAGGGGTACGGTATTTCAGATAAATTATTGGACCCAGGTCTGGGGTCCAGGGCTCTACAAGACAATTATGGCATGAAATACGAGGGAGTGACTGAAGGAGACAGGGTTTAAGAAGACAAGCCACTGTTGCGTTTCCTAAAAACGAGGTTTTAAGAAAATAAACAGGATCTTAATGAGTT
The DNA here is from genome assembly GCA_025169545.1 of Anguilla japonica. Taxonomy (NCBI): domain Eukaryota; kingdom Metazoa; phylum Chordata; class Actinopteri; order Anguilliformes; family Anguillidae; genus Anguilla; species Anguilla japonica. The sequence goes on from CM045891.1 coordinate 6,705,358, forward strand.
GGGAAATGGCTGATGCAGCGTTGCCTTTCTGTAAAATGGAAAGCCATCACCGTGAATTTACGTAGCAGACATTCAGCCCTAGCTACACACTAATCAGTGTCCCAAGAGAGCTTACCAAAGTCCTCCTCAAGTCCTCGGCACAGAAGCTATTTTTCCAAACACTTGCAGTCTCTTGAGTCACGTAAACATCCATGGCCTTCCCCTGCTGTTACAGGGTAACCCTTACACAAAAGAAGTAAAAACGTTTATTAGAAAATTATGTAATATGTACAGCAATGATATGTCTGTATCAATAAATTATCTAATTTAATCAAGACTATTTATTGCGCTGTGCAGAATTTATGAAATTACAGAAAGGGTAAAAGTGAACTACGAATGAAAGCGTTATTACCAACGTGTTCACCGAGTGAACAAAACCCCAAGGTGAGCGGTCGCAGAATCCAGGTGGTCTGCAGGGCTGAAGAGAGGAAGAGGAAGAGGAAGAGGACGGTCTTCACGACGGAGGAGCGCTCAGAGCACACGCTCCATCTGCCGGGAGATGGGAACGAGACAGCAGGGGCGGGCAAGCGAGCAGGAGAGGGAGGCAGGTAGATAGATTTCAACACATTTATAATAGCTGTCATGCTTTAATCCTCAGGAGCAATTTAAAATATGAAAATGGGACAGCAGCTCCAATGAAGAAAAAAATGACATTAATTTCTGCTGACGCCACACATCGCATTTTTCCATTTCAGGTAAAACAGGAGCTGATTAGCTCTATCAATTATTTGAGGATATAAACATTTGGCCGGTCGGTGGGAAGGGTATTGGTTTGGTGGGCCACAACCTGTTTCGCTGCTTGTTCCTGTTTTTCCTCCCTAAGATTATGTCCTTTGCCCTTTGTACCAATTTTTTAAATGTTCTTGTACATGTATTTTAACTTGCATAGTGTGCAATTTTAGCAGGCCACACGATCACGGTGGTGGCTTCGGTTCATTGCAAACGGCTTTTGAGATGTGATGTTTAGAGGTTGATAAAATTTGTACAGACGGAACTGTTGCTTCCGTAAAATGGACGCATTATGAGGGCCTTGAGGGACACCGTAAAAGTGCACAAAAAAAAATCCCATTTCCTTTTGAAGAAAGACAAATTGCCTTCTTCTGCATTCGAGAACCCAGGAGGGTACTGTTTAGGCCATTTTTTGTCTTCATATTTTGAGAGATAAACATTCTTTAAGTATAACTATTTTTGTACTTTCTGTTGAAACAATCAAACCAAGAGGTGCCTTGGGCAAAACCTGGTCCTAGGTCCATTGTTTTGGTAACTGGGGTGAACACAAGGAACAAGACTCTTCCTGGGGAAAAAAAAAAACAGAGGATCACAGAAGATAATGAAATTTTTGTTTTGTAGAGAGCACAAACGGACATGCTATTAATCGCCCTGACCCCTCCCCTTGTGGAACGGGCCCCCCCACTCCATTTCCATTCTGTACCCTTTTCACGGCGAAGCTCCAGCCCCCGTCCTGAGGGAAGACGGACGCGCGGACGCGCTCACGCGCAGCGCGAGAACGCCGTCGGAAAAATCTACGTCGGCCCTCAGCCAGAGCGGCTAAGGCGTGGGGCACAACGACGCAGCCGCCCGACGAGGCGGCAAAATCCGCCGATAATTGCGGATAATAACCGCCAGGTCGTGGGCGGCGCGATTAATAGCGCCGGGGGTCGTCATGGAGATGGCAGTGTTATAATGCACTCCGATTGCCTGAACTCGGCCCTAGCGTGCCAAGTAGGCTACGCCGGGGGGGGGGGGGGGGGGGGGGGCTGATGACGAGGAGTATACGATGGTGGGTGGTGGGAGTGAGGGGGTATAAAAGATGGGGGGGGGGGGGGGGGGACCAGCAGACAGGGTAGGAAAGGGCAGAGCGCAGCACAGCGAATCCCGTACAGTCGTTACCCAGCTTTCCGCTTCCCCTTCTGCTTCCCGCCATTTTCTTTTCTGCAAGCGTCTCAAAAAGCAAGCGCACAAACAGCACGGCTAAAGCAACGTTCGTTACATGCGCCCAGTCCTCTCGGTCCGTTCTGGGTCCCCAGAACCGAGCAGGACATAGTAAAAATGGCCGCCACCAATGCAGAACCAACCATAACACGAGGGTCTGGGATCGGGCAGGGTTAGGCGAGTGAGCTCTCACGAAGCACTGAATCGCGTTGTTATTAAGTAGCTCATGGTCAATGGTCCTTAAATGCAGTGCTGTCTGTGGTCACGGGGGGGGGGGGGGGGGGGGGGGTGGGGGGGGGGGGGGGGGGGGGGGATTTTCAGCCTGTCTGTCACCACATTGTGTTTCTGTTGGATTCACCTCCACTTTGTGCATCTGCACGTCAATATGATGATTCAATGAGTGTTAACACGGATGTAAAAATACCACATCCTTCCCTGAGATCTAAGGGAGGTGGGATATTACAACCAATACCAATGTGAAAGTTTATATTTGGGTATGAAATGCGCTACATGATATTTGATTGCAGTGTGCATTTCTATTTTAAAAACACCTTTTTATGTCATGGGAGCCATGACGACACCGTATGCTCAAACACTGTAACTCGCAGACCGCATTTAAAAGTAGCCTGTGCTGCGTACACCACACGGAATAATGAAGTGCGATAAACTATTGTCGTCCTCTTTTAAAATATCAATATTAGTTCGGTGGTGGCACCGATTTCTTCAGCACTGCTTCGCACTCAATCTAATGAACAAGTGAAAATGGCGTCCGATTCCTCAGAACTCTCAGACACGGAAACGGATGAGCTGCCCGCGCTGCTTTAATAGAATTTACATACAAGGTATTGTTAGTTGTTGGAGCCTGCACAATAATGTCCCTGGAAGAACAAGGCAACAATAAGCCGGTAGTCGTAGTAACAACTGAGAGGGTACCTTCATAAATTGTTACAGCATGAATTTTGCAAAATGCAGAGCAACTTTCATCAGTTGCTCAGGTCATTAATCGCTATCAATCTTTAACGTTTAAAATGTTTTTTTGTGTGATAACAGAGTTGCTAGCTGTAATATCCAATTACATTTAGCACTGAAGTTTGCTGCTTAATAAAAACTGAACTGCAAAATAATTTTTCCTTTCAAATTCAGAACAGTTAATAATATTTTTAATTAAACATGTCAGTCAGAATAATACAAATGTGAAGATTCAAATATAACATGTTCCCAATTTAATCAGTATTAAATCAAAATACTGTTCCAGTACTTTGGGATAAATGTGTGTACATGTATGCTTCATTACATTATTCCAAAATTAAAAAAGTAAAACAAAGGATAAAACAGTTTATTTTATTTTATTTTTTTCCAGACAGACACATCGATTTCTGGACCACAGTAGAGGATGGAAACCTTTCACAAACATTTTTTATTATTATTATTATTTGAAAATACAAATATAAAATTATACTTTCCACATCTGAGATGTGAGAGACCCCCATCCACTTAGTTTATTTTACAACAGGGCTTGAGCAAGCCATACAAGAAGACCTGAAAGATGCTTTCAAGACGTCAGTCAGTTCAGTCAGTTTCTCGCCGTAAAAAGTCTGTTAACGTTAAAAACGGGCAAGTGTTAGGAATGGGCAAGGCAATCGGAGTAGACAGACGTGCGGGACAGCACGCGAATGACCACACCTTAACACCGAGCTGCTCCTCTGCTCAGGCAAACAGGGTTAAGAGAGTCACACGTTGAGGAGAACCACCCTTGTAATATTGCACAGTCACAAAAGACTGCCCTGTTTTTTTTTTTTATAGCAAGAATTAAATGACAGACGTACACCCAACTCTTTTACATTAAGACTACCCATATTATGAAACCAAGTGGTGGCCCACTTAATGATTAACAGTCATCAGTAATGTATTATGTATACAATACCATTAGACCAGGGCTGCGGTTTACATTTCGTACATCACGATTTTTTTTTTTTGCCAAAATAGCACAAGGACTCACCATACTAATGTCAAATGTTTTAACAGCGACTGACACAAACAGTGTTGGCTACAAAGCTTTTCAGAACAGAGAGGGGGATTTTGTTTCCTCTAAAATGTACAGTAGAATCTTACTTATTTTCAAACAGAAATTAGTAAAACGTTTCCACATAAAGGATATACACACACCTGTATACACACCATATATATGTAGGTGTGTGCATAGTCACACACTCACACACACACATATATATATATACACATGCGAGAGTGTGCACATATACAGTACACACACGCGCACACACACACACACACAAATACAAACACACACACACACACACACACACATGTGAGTGACAATGTGCAGTGTATTGAGTGACTTATGACAGATGGGGTGATCATTTGGCCCTTGCCTAGCACTTGCCTTCAAGATTCAAGTTTAAATAGAAATGGTAGTTTACTCCCAATGCCAACACCTTCCAGGTCGTTTTTTTTTTTCTTTTTCATTTTTTAAAACCAACATTTACCCAATGAATCGACTAGTCTATCGAGATGTGTAACATTCATCAGCTGTAAACTGCTGTACAATGAAAAATAAAATTACAGCAACAGAGCCATGCTACCTTAAAGTCCAAGCTACAGGATCAAATTAAAAATCTAATAAATAAAACACAAATAAAAATGGCACGAACTATCTGAAAAGATCACCGGCCTTCATTTTAATCAAAAGCTAGCCTCGTTTACAAGAAAGGACTGTACAGATTGTGCAGACTGTACAGGAGCCAGGGTTCCCCAAACGAGAGACTCACAGTTCCATCACACATAATCCATCACAGAGAAAGCACGCCTGCTTTTTTTATCAATATTATATTAGCTGTTCTAATATAAAAATAGGGGAGTCCACTGGCATTCCGCCATCTGTTGATTTCTGCACCCCCTTCAAACATCTTTTTCTAGCAGTGATTAACCAGAACTGCACAAAACTACTTCATCAAATAAAATACTAAAAGCACATAAATATTCTGAGTGCTTTTTGAATTAAACAGTCCAAATCATTTTTTTTTGTTTTACCAGTACAGCCAGCTGCCACAATTGTGGACACAACTGACCAAACTAATTAAACATGAACACCATTGCTCCTAAATGTTTCGTTCTTATTGACGCACTTTCAATACATTGTGTGTCACAGACCTAAAAGGGCCCTATCGATCGTGACTCGTCTATTTTCATATGTTACCAGGAAAAAACGTTTCCTGCGCAACTGAAAATGTATTCTGCTGATGTGCTACAGGGTTCTAACAACTCTAGAGAAGAAACTGTCAAACAATTTCCAGTTTCCATCCCCACTGAAAACTTGTGCCATACTGGACAAGATCTGCAAATTTTTTGTATATGATTAAAATAAAGAGCTGGTGACCTGGTTCAAGAGTATAAAAATAATTCACAAAGTCTTCAAAGGATGTTTTTGATGAGTGAAAACAAAAGTACTCGGTAATCTAGGCAGACAAATTTAAAAAACATAGCAGTATCCAAAAATAGAAGTGCCACAGGCGACTGGGATATTTTTTAAAGTGTACAAACATCAAAACATATTACAGTTTTATTTTATTACTATTATAATAATAATTATTACTATTATCATTATTATTGTTGTTATCATCATTCATCTATTAGAACTTTCTAAAAAAATATGATTTTTTTTTCTTTCATGTAATAAATTTTTTCATAATTATAGCTTGTGTCCCTCTTAAAAAATAATTAAAAATAAAAGTTTTGCATATCTAGCATTAGCATTTAAGGTAGTATGGCACACCCCTTTTAAAACATTCAAGGGTGGGGATCCAATTAATGCCTTGTTTAAGATTCTGTCTTACAGCAATTTGTTTTCTATATTTCTTCTGTGAGAGCTTTGGTTAGTTGAAACCATGTGAGATCAGCAAAAACAAAGGAAAAAGAAATATGGAACAAAAAAAAATCACTAGTAACATAATTGTTTGCGATTGTTTTCAAACTCTGACAATGAGAGAAAGTCCTATCCTTACTGGTCCTAAATCTGCTAATAACTACATCTATTTCTTAATCTTAATTACATAACATCTACTACTAATTACTAGGGGGAGAGAGAAAGAGAGAGAGAAAGAGAGAAAGAGAAAAAGAGAGCAGTAGAGAAAAGGAGAACGACAAAGAAGAGTATAGACCACTACACTGGCATCAAAGACAGCACTCTGTTTACAAGGTAATTTGTGTTTTTTTGTTTTTTTTTGTTTTCTACCTTTTTTTTTTTTACACACTACCAAAATACAATGAAGATCAACAAAAGATTGTATGAGGCGACAGGGAATGGAAAGAGAAATTGATGGATGTACAGTACATTATTATATTGTTATAATTATTAATATTATTAACAACCACAAAAATATCAATAAAAATCCCCCGATTCAAAATTGAAATCAGTGAAGGAACATCTTTTTTTTATTTTTATTATTATTTTTTTAAAGATTTTTTTTGTATTTCTTTTCTTTTAAATTTTAACAGATTATAACATTATAATCGCGTTCTTTTTCTGTTTAAATTATTACTTGATCAAGTCTCCATATTATTTAAAAAGCATCCAGCATTTTGCTTCACCTGGTTGTTCTGAACTTTAAAAAATAAAAATAAAAAGGATAAAATTTGACAAAATAAAAATACAAAATAAATTGGCAGCAGGAAAAACCAAAGAACATCAGCATATACATCAATCAACCCAATATCTTCTTTAAAATCTCTGCAGTTTAAATCGTCTCATTAAATGCCATATCTCTCTCTATTGAGCTAATCCAGTCTCTACATATACAGGAAATTAGCACAGCAGCTATTGTTAACATTATGAACATTGTATTCAGTGTCTTCTATTAGCCGTATCTAAAATACCTGCAATATTTTAGATCGTTTTAGAAATATTAAAAGTTGGCATACTTATACCCATATAATGAAATTCCAAGACATCAGCACAGGATATTGATTCTCATCACTATCAGTGAAGATGTTTACCCATCTATGCTTCTGTAGATGTCTGACTGTATTGAAAACAGCAACAATTATTCTAAATAATCCTTCATACTTTACCCCTTGGTGCAGACCACTTAAAACAGCCAACATGAACATGTGCAAATTGGAAACGGTAAGTTCTTTCCTACTAGTCACAGTGCAATTATTTATCTTATTATTCTCTATTCATTTCATCCGTTTACCCCTAAAATAAATTAATCTGTCAATTTTTCTAAGGTAAAACTCACAGGATTGAGGTATGGTATAAAACGTTTGCCTTCCTAATTCACTCAAGAGGAGAAGTGTGGAAACTGACGGAGGGGAAAGAACAGCCTTGAATATTGCCACTGCCACACTGAAGCCAAGTATCACATTTCTTTCCCAAAAACTGTAAGGAAAAAACAGGGAAAGTAAGAAAAAAAAGACATTTTATTTCTGACCAGTGGTATAAAAGCGTTTGTAGGCAGATAGCTTTATGAAATATCTGGACAAGATTCAGTCTCATATTTCAAAACAAAATAGTGTGCTTTGGATTTTCTTTTGTAACTATTTTTTAACTGTTTTTTTTTTTTTTGTTTGTTGAATCTGTGTGTGTCAGTTCTCACTACTGTAAAATGACTAGTTCTCCTGTGAAAGACATTAACTGAAAGGTTTTTTTTTGTTCTTTTCTGAAGCTGTGCACACATGAACTCACTATCTAGTCAATATGCTGGTATGACACTAGTATAGTTATTTGGCCTTCAGTATTTACACAGCAAGCCAACAGCGTTTCCTATATGTTCTAGACATCAATGGGGCAGTCACGGCCTTTGTGCCACAAATAGATTTTAGTTACCGTTTAGAGCTCGAAACCTTTCTTTTTCTTTTCTTTCTGCTTTAGCACAGCACAGCCTTTTTTTGACAAACCACCACAAAAATATGGTATCTTGCTTTTTGAACGTGTTATATGCAGTGACTGGAATTATATTTACAGTTACATTTTTCTTTTTTTAAATCTGAATTCACAATTTATTCAAATGAAAAAAAAAACTTTATATCTTTTTCCTAAACAACAAAAACAACACTTATAAAAAAGGACCGTGAAAATATTGTAGTCCTCTTCTTATTGCCCAAAACAGGTAATTATGGTTAACGAGACATCACAAGAAATAAAAACAGCTACTAAGATTTATTAGATACCCTCTAGATTCTCACTTGAAGCAAACCCTTTGCTTTTTTATCAAAGACTTGCCAGTACTTATTTTTCTTGTGTGCAAAAATGACACCTGAAGACCTCATCGATATTAAGGATCGGTACCAAAGGTAAAACAAACACAACCGTTGCAAACATATTCACCTCCCCAAAGGAAAAAAGACAATAAAATAAAATAAAATAGTTTACACTAATATACTAAGAGAAAAGCAAAATACACAAATCATCAAAACTGAAATAAAATTCCCCTCTATAATTGAAAGGGGAAAGGTGAGGAAAGAAAATACTAACAACTACGTAAATGAAAAATAAAACATCAAATCCTAAACAAAGTTACCATGTTACAGAAGGATTAGTTTATAGTACAGCAGATTCTTTTCTGAGATGATCTTGACATTTTTTTTTTCTTTTGTTCTTCATGTGGTGCCACCTCCAGTTCCCCTGGGTGATGCTGTAGTGCTTGAAGTTGTTGACATCACCTGTACACAGAACCAATTAGAAACTTCGGCCTGTCTTCCCTGGACCTCCAGATATACTCTGCTGAGCCAAAGAGAAAGCAAAGGGTTAAAACGGGGGGGGGGCTCACGTGGCACACAGCATGGGGACTATTGTTACTTCTGAGCTCCAATTCCACCGCGCACAGGGAACAAAGAAGGAACTTAAAATAACCAGGATTTTTCATCTTTTTTTTCAAAACCTTACGCCACAATTTAGCTCTCAGCAGCAACCTGGCAGAAAATACCGTTGCAGCAAATTCACAACGGGTAACTATCTGATATTTGAACATTTGAATCGAGTAGAGCTAGTATTAATTTAACTAATGCTAGTTGGCTTGATTGCACGCGGTGGTCTCACCCGCAAAAATACTAAGAGCCAGTTCGTTCCGTGTGTGGAGAGACAGGCTAGGCGTTTGTTGGGACAGGTTCAGGTGTCCCTGAGTCTGAGAAGTTGACCATGCACAGGAGTTCACTTGGAAGCTCAGAGGGAACACAAGTCGTGACAAACGCACACAAATGTAATCTAAACACAGCCAGTCTCCCTGAAGAGGCAGGCTTTCGTGTTTAGGAACAAGTTAGTGTCTTGCACAGCGCCTGAACACGCAGTGAACACATTTTCCCACAGACATAAAGTTGGTTTACAGAAACGCCACCGATTACTGTTGCTTTCTCCATTTCATTCACGTGTTTTGTCTTTGATTGATACGTTTTCTTATCCTTCCAAAGTCGTCTTAATTTGGAAGACAGTGTGTGTTAATTTATATTAATGAGTGTCATAACCAGAACATTGGTTATTAAATTCAGAGGTCTCATTGAGCAACTAAATCAACCATAGACAACAAGCATTAAACCACAGTGGAGTGATGCAGGGAATCTTTTATTGGACAAAGTGGCTTGAGAGATGTACTGTATGCATATTCATTCTGCCCCAGCCTAAAAAAATCTCATCAAACTGTCAGCAGTAGTTTGAATGATGAGGCAAAAATGTACAGTTCTTTAGAAGAATTTAACTTTTTGCTACTATTATTATTATTATTATTATTATTATAATAACAACTCTTAACAGTATCTCGCTGAAAGCGTTTCTGGGCCAGATATGTCAACTCAGCCACATTAGAGAGAGAGAGAGAAAAACATATTTTAATTTCCTTGACAAAAATGCCATATTCAGGAACATTGCTGTGAAACGAAATTATTTGCCCCATTAAGGCGAATGGGCCATATATCTCTAAATGCTCAACAGCCTGGAGCTTTCCAGCAAGCAGGGTGCAGTTCAGCACTTTAGCTTCACACAAATGACTCGGATGATTTTTTTGTTTTTGAACGGATGGTATATGAAAATAAACAACACTGACTGATGGCAGGACAGGCACCGAAGGCCAATGTCTGTCTCTGCAGCATACAATTAAAAGATCCAGGAAACTAAAATCTGTGAATTCCTAGCTGATGTGTTGTTCTAATACTATTTTGCATTCACAAATGACCCAGAAATATTTTAAATGATTCTTGAAAAATAAAAAAAAATAAAAATAAAATAATAATAACAATAATAATAATAATAATTTTACATTTTGTTTTTAGTAAAGCCTGTGCTGTAATTGGCTTCCTTACCCCCAATGCTAAATGGCAGGTTTTCGGTGGGTGGGGTTATCTGGGTACAATGCACGTCACTAAAACACTACAACCGGTGCGATCCTTTTTCCACTTGCAATATGTAAATGATGCTCTTGCCACTTGTTGTGCAGGCAAGTTAAAATTGGAAATTTCAAAAGCACTGTGGCCTTCTCCCTGGATGCAGAAAGACCAATATGCTTTTATCTTTTACAAAAAAATAGAGGGACTCAAAAGAAATGGGATTCAATCATTTCTGATGGCCCACGGGCACTGCGATATTGCTATAACCCCAACAGTTAGCATTTGGAGTGCCCATTTGTAGTGCCCATTTTCTTCACCAGCTCCCTATAAAAACAATGTGGCTTTGCTAATATGCTAGCACGGGAGCGAGGTGCAGGGCCTTCCCTTCACCTCCCAACTGTTGCTGCTATAGACTCTCCCTCGGTGGTCGCAAAGAACAGACGAGTGATGTACTAGTACAGCAAGCAGGCCCAAAATTAGCTAGTGATAATGAATAGCTTTCAAACTTATATATGGGGAATTACAATAAAGCCTCTCTTTTTTGGGGGGTAATGTCCAGAGTTTGAGACTGACTACAGAGCCTAATGTTACAGTGTACAGTCGCTCGGTGTCACAACGTTATTACACACTGAATGATCTTCAGGTTTAATTATACGAAGGCAAGGCCTAGCTTATTCTTGCATTCTTTCATGTTGTCTGCACAACCTGCTCTAACCTAGCGACAAGGAACGGTTCACATATGAGGTGTCTTATGGATGTGAATGTTAATGAGTGCAGGATGCAGGCCCACCCTGTCCTTATCTGCTGAACAGGTCACGATAATCTAATAGTGTTTACAGCAATTTAACGTGATTATAATTTGGTTAAAAACTTGAAAGAAATATTAAGTGACAATCAATTGTCACTTATGGAAAACACAAACCTAATAATTTGAATCCAGTTTCCTGGACCATTAAGCACTATTTATCTCTATCGTTTAGCTTAGATTTTGATTCTGCTAAAAAAAAACTTGAAGCATGCCAAAGTTGTTTCTGTCTTCATTTCAAGATTAAATTCCTGCCCTGTGTCGATACTGTCTAGTTGTTGTCTGGGTTTTACAAAATAGGCTGGTCTTTCAAACTAAAGAACCAAGTTATGGTATAACTAGTTGTCTGAAGAAAAATATCATTTGAAACCACACCTGAAGTCCTCTGAAGAAAGATAAATGAAATAAAAAAACCTAAAGAAAACAAAGCTGCAGTTTCATGGATGTGATTATAGGTCAGATCAACCTTCACCATAAATTTGCCTTTATTTGGTATTGCTATGTCAAACTTATATACGGGGAATCATAGACACTTTTGTCAGTCTACAAGACGGCTGAGGTAAAAAGTGCTAACTGTCCTTAAGACATAACACTACTCAATGGCTGTCGGCAGGCATCCAACCTGCCCCTACCACTTAGCAATAAGTCCTGTGAGGAAGACTCATTTGCGTGGGTGAAGAGGCGACCCACAGGATTGTGGGAGGTTGAAGGAGTCCTAAAAACCTGTGACAGAGAGGTGAGCTGCCAGGGAGCAGCTGGGCAGCGATGTGACTGGCATGCCCTTTGTGGTGGAAATGCTTCTTTCATGTGTTTTATTTGGGGGGGGGGGGGGGGGCAGGGGATACGTCCCCCTCAATATTTAGAACACGTGCATTTGCCCCCCCCCCCCCCCCCAAATAAAAAACATGAAAGAAGCATTTCCACCACAAATTGATGCAGAAAAAGCACAAATTGGTGCATAAAAATTCACCAGAATGTAGGAAATGAAGTGTTTGATGCTCAAAATTTCCCCCACCAGACCCCCGACTTAATGTGTCCCCCCCAATGTTCAAACGAAACCTACAGTACGTGCCTCTGGCGGGTCAGGCTGCCCACACGTACGTGAGGCCAGCGCTAGAAATATGCACCCCACACATCACACAGGGGCTGGAGCTCATGAGGACACCCTTCACTCGCTGTAACAGCCAGTTCACCTCCGGGTACTCCGGTTTCCTCCCACAGTCCAAAGACATGCAGGTTAGGTTAATTGGAGAGTCTAAAATTGCCCCCAGGTGTCCGTCCTGCCGTTGACCTTGACCAAGGCACTGGCCTCGGAACTGGAGTTGGTCCCCGGGCGCTGCACTGTGGCTGCCCACTGCTCCTAAGTAATTAGGATGGGTCAAATGCAGAGGACGCATTTCACTGTATGTACGTGACAAATAAAAGCCTTCTTCTTCTTCATATTCAGGATTAAAACATCTTTCTCCTTTATAAAAACGCCAATGGACATATAGCCTGCTCCTCCGGCCCCTCCAAGTGGGGCAACAGAAGCCATGGTGAAATTCACCATATAACTCAGTATTAGAAGAAAACATGTTTCCATCCGTCAAGCAATCCCTTAGAATGCAAAAGATGTCCTTCAAAAACACACTAAGAGAGACCTGGAACTTTCTCTCTAACCTTCACCAACAGCTGCTGACCTGAATTGTGATCCTCGCTCTGTAAGAAGGGGATAAAAAAAAAACCTACAAAAGCCAAAAGGTAAATTTGCGCCTCAACAGTTGAAAGTTTGCTATTCAGCGAAGAGTTGGGAAAGTGCACGTCGTTCACGGTAAGCAGGAAGGAAAAGAACGACTCCGTAAATGCGTGCGGAAAAAAACGCTGCACTGAGCACGCTCAGTGGCAGAGGCTCGGCGGGGGGTGGGGGGGTGGGGGGGGGGGCTACGGCTCCCAATCCTGAGATATGTCTGGCCTCGGCTTCTGAGCCCCGCTTGCGCAAAACAGGCCCTGAGAAAACACCCCCATCTGCGGGCCTAATCCCTCAGAATCACTCGGCAAATTGCGCATACATGGTCACAGTATGGCCACCCTCCCGCCCGCCATCTCCCGCTCCCAAGCAATCACCGCACGCCTGGAAAGACACCTCGGCCCTATATTTCATTATTTGCATTGTAATTTTAAGTGCCGATTTTTCAGAATGCTGAATAGAAACTAGGTTTTTTTTTTTTGCAGGCGAGCGGGCCGTGTGCAGTCAAGGAAAATGCGGCGGCGTCGTAACGGAGAAAGCAACAGTAACCGCTTGCTTAAACCCAGCGAACAACATCACTCTTGTCATGCGGTTATTGTAGCATAAAAGCTTAGCCGGAATAACGGAGAATGCATTTTAAAAAATGTAAAAACGGCAATGGACAGTGAGGAGGGAAGAAACAACATTCAACCACCAACCCCCCCACCACCCCCCCCTCCACCACAATGTTTTAGTATGGACCTACAAAAACTTTTTAAAGCATTTCAGCGTTTCACATTACGAATGCTACCTCAAAGGAATTTTGATGTTTCATGTTTTTTTAAATTTTTTAAGAAAAATGGTATTTCCATAATTGTGCTTCTAAAAATACCAATTAAAAAACTGTAAAAAGTTTTTGTGGGGGAAGGACAAAATCATAGAGGAAGGGTTAAAAGCAGCAAGTCAATAAGGAGGGAGAAAGACGGATGTGGAAAGGAGGAAAAAAAAAACATTAGTAGAAATGGAGGGACAGAAATGGCTATTAAAAATATAAATGGCACATAATACCTCAAATGAGATGGCAACCAACCACCTGTTAGGTTTCAATGGTATCCGTTTGTAAAAGCTGTCGCAATCAACGGACCCTAAAAGTGTACAGTTAGTGCCTGAGTCAGTATGCATTTCAAAGGAAAGAGAAAATAAAAAAAATAAATAAAAAAACAACTTGTGAGTACATTTTATTCATAGGCTTTTTTTTGCGCTGCTAGCATGAATGAGCATCCACATGTCAACAGTTCATCACTTCCACTCCATTCTGGAGAGCGGCGCGCGAAGCGCAGTCATTACCTTTCGCTTTAGCCGGATGATCAAAGAACAACACTCAGGCACTCGGGCGACACGTCCCTGCCCTCGCCCTCGCCGGGCCCTACTGTGTCTCTAATCACGTCCAATCAAAAATGCTTCGGGAGGCCCCTGCCGACGAGTCCAAATTAACGGGCCGCGCGAGATAGGCGGCAGGCCGTCGCCGGCGCTTTCTTCCTTACCGACGGACAAATCTGAGGGAGGGGGGCCTCGGGGACCGCGCTCAAAATTGAGACGATACTGACGGACGAAAAATAAAAAATAAAAAAATAAAAATAAAAAAAACGAAGAAGGGAAATGCGAAATAGCCCGCAGGAAAACAGAGAGGGTGACTTCCGTTTGTGGCAGAGAGAGGCGCTTGCGGGACGCTGAAGACCGGAGGTCAGGCAGCCGCCTAAGAGGACGGGATTCTGCGCGTGCTCGGCCCGTCGCGACCAAACGCACCGGCGGCGGGAAACGGACGCTTTCCCGCGCCTCGCTTGTGCGGGGGACGCGCGCGCGCTGGCCCTCGGCACGTAGCGCCTGAACGCTCTCCGGTCCCCCGGGGCTCTCCATCAGTCCCCTACAGGTGGCGCTATTGAGGCCCGCCTGCAGCGCCACCTGCAGGACACAGCTCTGACGCTGGCTGGGCTTTGGGCGGGTCAGTCTACTGACCGCATCAGAGACACTGAGTGGCTAGCAACAGCCTTTTCAGCTTCAAGGGACAGATTGAATTCCTCCAGCATGGTGCCATGGAATGAAGGTGCTACTTTTTTGCTCTTTCAGAAGCATGTGGATTGGCACACACACACATTTTTAAGGGGGTTTATGTTTTATAAATTCCCCTTCTTGTGTACTCATACACATTCATGCTAACATTTCAAATATTAATAAAATCACAAGTCATGCAAAAGCTACTTAGTAACATGAAAAGAAAAAAAAGCTCCCGAAACAATAATCAAAAGTACCCCACCCCCCATCCCGCAAGTGATCAATGTCAGCCCCAATTTTTTTTTTTCAAACAGTAGGAGCAAAGCTTTCCCATCGTAGTACTGTAACTGTGAACTGGACAGCCGACGGAGACCGTTTTGGAGGCCCAAAACGTGAGCCAGTGGTGTCAAAGCTTCTTTGTACCAGCGGAGCGTATTTGGGGGTGGTGGGTGTGGACCCTCTCCGGTCCAGGAAGAGGAAAGAGGAGCAGAGAGAGGAGGGAGCTGCAGGATCTTAATACACGTAGTGATTCAAAAACACAGAAGCGACTCGTATCTCAGTCACACCCGTCCCGCAATCCTGATGGGTCCGTTAAAAGTGCGTTCTTTGTTTTGCCCTTGCAGACCAGAGGGGGCAGGGGGGAACAGGCCAGGGTTCTTTCTAACAAACTGTTTCCATTCCCGTTTCTCTTTATTCCAAAATTTAAATGCTAAATTCAAACTAAAACTGCCAAAAAAAGCGTCCAGCCAACCCGCTGCTTAATTCCCCCACGCAGCCCACGGAGTTGGGATTCGATCCACAGAGCGAATCACTGACTCTTCTGAGATCAGGTCTTTTGGCTGGATACAGCACAGAGCGAATCACTGACTCTTCTGAGATCAGGTCCTTTTGGCTGGATACAGCACAGAGCGAATCACTGACTCTTCTGAGATCAGGTCCTTTTGGCTGGATACAGCACACCTGAGGATCTCATTTAAACTCTTATTGACACCGATGCTCAATGAGTCACTTTCGGGTGCCTCGGCGCTGGTGCGCTGTCTGCTCGGGATAAAGGAAGGGAGGTCGCCTGGGACCACTGTGTCAGCCCCTTATTCAAAGTGATGTTTTCACTACATATAACACGTGAAGAGTGAAAAGGGCACTTTAGTTCTGAATCATTTCCTTTTTTAATGCGGCGGACGGAGAAATTAAGCTCTTCATTGGGCCCAATAAGAGGATGGTTCCACGGTTCATTGCCCTCTTAAATTCCATGAATAGTTTTTTTTCAGGTGGGTAAGGTTAAGATGAATTAAGTCCGACTTAACACCGCTTTTTCACTTCTGAAAAACCTGCAATAATCTCGCGCTCGCAGGAATGAAAAAATGTGTCCTTTTTTTCCGACAAAGGACAAGAAGAAGTGGCACCTGCCGCCGGCGATTTTGCTCAACCCACATTTCTAACCTTGAAGCGCAGGCTTTTCCGTCAGGAGGGAAGGTGACATTCCTCTTCATTGTGTTCTCTCCAAAACCGTCGAATGCGCCGCGCGTCTGGCTAAATCAAGGTTGTGTCAGTCGTCTCTCCGGCAGTTTCTCTCCAGGCCGGGTGCGTATCGGGTATTCAGAGCCGCCCAGCTAATGGAATAACACTGTACTGCCATTACAATAAACAGCGTAGGCACGCACACACACACACACACACACACACACACAACAGGCCTTTTGTTCACTTTCAGGAAGCAAAAAAAAAAAAACGCCTTGATGCTCTGTCTCGGATGCGAGTTACGAAAGGGCAAAAAATATTTATATTTATTTTCTCCTGACTTGTTGCGGTTCTGTCTGCGGCGGCCCATCAATCATCGCCGCCACCGCAAAGCGGCGCGTTTCCCATGGTCCTCTGGCCTCCGGTTAATGCTCGTAAAGGTTAAAAAAATGGAAAAGGACCCGAAGTAATGAATTCCAGTGCTTTTAAAGGGCAAGCTGACACCGGGCTATTTTAACACAAGGACATATGTATATGGCCGTGTGTGTGTGATTACGCAGTAATCGCAGCTGTTTTGTTTAGCTGATGCTTAATGTGCTACTTCCTGTTCTGAGCATATTCCCTTGTTTTTGCAGCTCTTAGGACCAGTGCTTCATACTTCACGTACACTACATGACCAAAAGTATGTGGACACCCTTTGGTCTGGGGCTGGTTTTTCATCGTTTGGACTTTGGCCCCTTTGTTCCTCGCAAAGGCAGATCTTAAGGCTACAGCATACCACCACGTTCTAGATGATTCTGTGCTTCTCCAACAGTTCGGGGATGGCCCATTCCTGTTTCAGCATGACAATGCCCCTGGGCACACAGCAAGGTCCATATAGAAATGGTTTTGCTGAGAACGATGCGGAAAAACTTGCCTGGCCTGCACAGAGCCCTGACCTCAATCCGACACCTTTGGGATCAATTGGAAAAGCCAACAGCGAGCCAAGGCCTAATCGCCCAATCAATACCTGACCTCACTAATGCGCCTCTGGCTGAATGAAAGCAAATCTCTGTAGCAATGCTCCAACATCTAGTATAAAGCCTTCCCAGAAGAGTGGGGGGTTGTTATAGCACCAAAGAATGGGCCAACAATGTGTCCATAATTTTGGATGAGATTTTGGTTGTCAGGTGTCCACATACTTTTGGCCATGTAGTGTACCATGCCTTGATAGTGCTGTAATGGCTGGCGCCATGGAGAAGTCAGGCACAGGCACACACACACTATAAAATCAAAATGCCCCATCATTTCATTTTTGAAAGACATAATGTATTCCACCACTAATTGCTTTGAATGCATCCGCTGTGTTCTTTTCACATTTTCTGATTGGTAAATCTTTTCTTCTCTCTGTTTGCATCCTCAAGGTCACTCACAAGTCCTTGCACGGTTTACTTTCCCTCATTTTCATCCTAAATTGGATTGGCCGATTGCCTCTGTAGCCCCTCCCATCACTGCAACATCCTTCCTCATTGGTTAGAGGTCCACACCCTCTGAGAAAAGTGTAGCCACGGCAAGGGCTCATTAAACAACCACAAGGCACACGACTGCGCTCTGAACCAGTGCCTTATCTGGGTGCGCCACTGGAAAGCCCTTCATTTTGAAAAAGCAGAAGGTTAACAAGCGGCAACTTTTGGCCTTCTGCTTGGCGCTAGTACAGAGACAGAGCATTGAGACGTGGCTGACGTCAGGCTGTGCCAGTTCACAGTTAGTCATCCTGAAGAAGTCACAGAGAGGGAGATAAAAGAGGAAGCAGAAACATTGGCAATGCACACTTAACCTCAAGAGCGCTTTCATCATCGCTACGGGGCATACTAGCGTGTACACTGTGTGTGTGTGTGTGTGTGTGCGTGTGTGTGTGAGAACATCTCTCACTTATTACTAAAGAACAAATCACAAAAGAAATCTTCAGTGTAGATATTTACAGCTGTTCTTTTCTACACGGGCTGGAGTAAAAACACAGGAGAGACAGAATCCCCAAACAATTTTAACTTAATTTATCATGTCAAGAGTGTACATTTATCAAATATGTCATCAGTCTGGTGAGTCCTGTCAACCTCAGGCAATTTCATTTCTGGAATTTTTGTGGCAGTTACTCTAAAAACGTAACTACAATGTCTGCTGTTGTTGATGTTGCTGTATAATGGGCCCTGTAGAATACCTTACCTCGTTTGTGTAGAATTTATGTAAAATTAAAAATCCCTTTCCTCGTTTAGACTTGACACTGACATTGTAATCTAAACAACCTCCAAATCCTGCACAGCTCCTGCTGTCTGTGAAAGAATGAAGTAGCACATTTATAACCAGATTAGGCCATTTTTTTTGCAGGTAGTTCCAGTGCGTTGCACTTTTTTTTTGAGCGATAAAAGCCAGCGAGCTCAAAGTAGGGCCCTATCACTATCGCTACAGTGAAGTTGGGGCAAAACGGTGCTCAAACCCCTGTGGCTCTATGGACCATGTGCATTACCTCAGGCCCTGCCTCCTTTTCCCTTTTCCACAGAGTGGGGGGTTACGCTCTCTATCTCCAACAGAGCCGCCACAATCACAACTCCAGCTAATTAATAACCAAGCAGCGCTGAAGGGGGGGGGGGGGGGGGGATTTGGGGGGAGGGGGGCGGGGGGATGATGAGGCGCATACTCACAGCGATACCGTGCCCGAAGCCGGATCCGGGCTGGGGGCTAGCAGCACTTATGTAGTTACCCACGGCGGAGTCCTGACTGCCCGGTCCGTACAGGTCCGCCACCGGCCCGGGGCTGTTGGCGCCCGGGAAGCCTCCGGGGCGGGGCGGGTTGGGGCCTGCCGAGGAAGCAGGGGCCCCAAAATTGGGTTGAGCAGTGTAGCTATTCAGGACTGGCGTGCAGAGATATAAAAAACCTGGGTGTGAGCATATCTTGCATGCAGAGGACTCCTCACAGAACCAAAAAGCCAAACCCACGACAAATCCAGTGCAGTCAAAAAGGAAATCACCTCAGCCAGTAAAAAAACTACAAGTGAATGTGTAAGAATATGACACAGGGGTGCTACTGAGCAACAGGCCACAGGACAACAATGAATTAATATTATTTCAAAAAGATTTCTAGTTTCCAACAGCATACGTCAGTGAAGAAGCATTAATTGCTTCACAATAAGTTATTCAGAATCTACAGTATACTGCTGTATTTGTGCCCTGCTATGATTACATTAAAATCGCAGCTGAATACATAAACGTTTTCTTGATATATAAATGTATAAATTCAGCCGCACTAAATTAAATAGCTCCTTTTTCATTTAAATAGTGTGGTTAAATCGGAGATCCAAATCATACAATTTGGCTCTTTTTTTTTTGTTGATCATTCATTATAATTTCTAATCAGAATGTAAATGCAAGGCGTGAAATTTCCCCCAAAACCATATTCTTACACATTTATACACATATACATGTACTGTACACACCTGTATGCATGTACTGTGTATATCTATATTTTCAAGGCTCAGTTATTCAAAAAGCAGAACTAAAATTAAGGACATGCATGAATTAAAAGCAGGCAAGTAGCCTTTCGATTGTAGACAATGCTATGAGCCCTGTATAGATATATATAGGTACACGAGTGCTAAGTGCCATTTAACACAATTGAAACCAGGTTAACGTACATTAGTGAACTGTGTAAAATGTGGATGTTTTTTTTTTTTTTTTTTTTAAATATATAGACCCGTTTAATGCGCATTAACACTTTTGACCAGATCTAGACAGCATTCCCCTCCCATGCAAACTGCAGAGGAGCCGGTGTTCAGGCGGCAGTGTTAAGGCGTGTCGTTTCGTTGAGGTTAAGGAGCGAGGAGGGCTGATTTCGGTTCAGAACCTCTCCCTCTAGACGCCAAAAGATGACAGGAAGCAAAGTCACTCAGACGCTCGTATTCCGGGTCCCCCTTGCGCAGTGTTCAGTGTGTATGCGTGCGCCGACAAACGCGAGATGTCGGTTCATGAATCAATCTCACAAATTGCATGGGGGACTTCTACACAACACCCCTATCTAATCAACACCTGCCGTTTGGAGAGCTGACCCCCCCCCCCCCTTCCTCCCCCTCCTCCTCCTCCTCCTTTAAATATATGACGGTGATTATCTGCCCATTGGTAACATGGGCATTGGGACTGGCTTGTTCCTGACAGGCAGAAAATTACCGAAGGTATCCAGGGTAACGCGTTGCTAAAAGTCTGCTTCGGTGAGTCTCACTTCTCCACACCGCCGCTGCTCGTGGAGAAAAAAGCAATCGTGCAACACGAGGGATGCCACATGATCTGGGGCTACTGAGGAGGACGATGTGCATCCTGACCCAGCTACACAAACACACACACGCGCACGTGCGCGGGCGGGCACACACGTGCTAATACGCGCACACACACGCACACACACACACGTCTGGAGAGCGAAGTGCTTGACCATGTCAGTGAAAATAAACCATCACCGATACACACGCAATTAAAGCTGGCTGTCATACACCCAGTGGTTCAGCCGTCGAAAGGTATAATTGTTACAGACCACTTGAGTCATTGTTCCTGCCAGCCCCCCAGACCCTCCCATTTTCCCCTCTTTGAAAGACAAATTGCAATAAATAAAAATAAATGCAGAAATTAAATTACAAAAACAACCCACACAGCTTTGAGCTCCTGACCTCACCATATTCATTTTTCTTCATGAACATTAAATGGCCCTCACATTAATGAAGGAATATTAAATCAAGCTGCTGTGCGTCTACAAGCTTTCAGTCTGCCTGGATATTAATTGCGAGAAAAAAAGGCTATTAAATGTGCTACATTTGAAAACTCAGGAAGCAATTGGCTCTTAATATGAGCAGGAATGCTGGGAAACAGCTCCCCAGGAAATACGAACCACGACGTGGGAACATTGATCTGAAGTGTTCCACAACAGAACTGCAGCCTAGAGTGGGTTTTGTAAAGCAAACACACACACACACACACACGCACACACACACACATGCACATGCACCCACGCACATGCACGCACGCACACACACACACACACACTTGTTCGCATGCACGCACTCACTGTGACTTACAGGAATTCCCTGCAAATCCTTAAAACAATCTGACTAAACTTTACAACAGTAAAATTATTTTTTTTCTCCCTTAAAAAAAAAAAAGTAGTATAAATCTCAGGAAATTGCCCTGAAAATGTAATATAATAATACCAAAGTTGCCACTTAACACAAAGTCTTCCCTGAGAATGTCCTCGCTGTTCTTATCTGAATGTTGCAGCCATTACAAGGCTGCATATTAAGCAATTACAGTCAGTTTCAGGGAAAGCAGTAAACCTCATTTTCATTTACTGGTAGATTCAGATAGGAGGAGGTACAGGGCTCAACGTTTCACGTGGAGCAGGATTTAAGTTTTTATTCAACCCTGGGGCTATATTGCCTCCGCCATTAACTTTAATAGCAAAGCATGAAGTACAGTACACCGAGTCTGATTTGTGGCATAATAACACCAATGTTGATTTAACAAGCAGGCCTTTGATTACACGGCAACTTTAAAACACAGATGACTCATCTGTTCCGCACACTTTCCCCGTGCCGCCATTTATTTTCCCCCTCTTAATTGACACATCGAGATGATTCTGCATCCGTACGAATAAGGATCTTTGAGGCAATGTTATTTACGGTGCCTCCTGTGCACTTTCAACCATCTTTCTCCTTGAGTGCACCCTGGAAATGTACCTGCGATGTCCCTTCGCCGATTTAGCACAAACAATGTGAAGTCTAAGCAGACTTCTTGATCGCTGTTTTTACTTTTCGTTTTACTTTTACTGGCTGTGTTATACTTTTTTGAAAAGCCTCTTCCCTGTCCTTCTTTAAAACCTACAGGCCCGCGCTGCAATTTCGCCACACGTTCTGCACAAAAACGTTTCCACTTCCCACCACGAAGCATACTCACAGTTCAGTCGCTATGGCGATTATGAAGACCCAAATACTATTCGGTCCTTCTGGGGAACCATCAAATACACGTGATGTCCTCAAAAAACTAACCCCCCCCCCCCCCCCCCCCCCAACATACTGCCATCCAAACTGGCCTGTCCCCTGCTACCAATCAGCTGTGTCTCGCAGTACAATCCTTGTTTTCTTTTAATCTTTTGAGTAGGCATGTTCCACTGTGGATCCCAGGCCAGGCTTCTTAACCCTGGCTGGGGATACACTACCAAAGTGGGAGCTGTTTAAATATTGATGTTTCCGCCTGTGCAGGCCTCACAGGGCACCTCCGCCCAGGAGGGAAAGAGAGAATAAAAAAAGACGGTGAGAGGACAATGGCGTGGCGGTTGTCTGCAAACAGCTTGACTGCGACCGTCCTGCCTGCGGATTCCAAAAGTGCTTCGAGGCGACGGGAAATTTTGGCACAGTTACACACAGCACCCCGCAATTACGGTTTGTGATTCTCTGCACGCACTCAAGAGCACTCCTTCATTCACAATCACGGAATTTGCGAGAGTCCATGTCCAAGTACTGACACCGCCCCCAAGTTCCCAAGACATATGCTAGCGCTGGTTTGATTGAAATCAAATGCCAAAACTTGGATCTGGGTTTATATAGCACATACAGTGGCATGGCTCATCTTCCTCATGTGCTGCGCTCGTGTGTTCGTCCTCACCCCCCCCCCCCCCCCCCCCCCCCCCCCCCCCCCCCGCCTCCTTTCCCATGTGTTCAAGTTGCTCAGGCGGGGGAATTCACATCCTGCAAGCTGCAAAGCATCAAGCAGCACCCCCCCCCCCCAAGAAAACCCAGTCTCTCTCTCTCTCTTCCATCTTCAGAGCCCTCCTTTTTCCAATAAACGCTCTCAAAGAGAACTCACTGCCATGGCGTGGTCCATACCTCGTAAAATAAAAAAAAAAAAAAAAAAAAAAATGGAAAAAAATAGAAACTGGCAGACCACTACAGAAAAACGCTACAGAAACTGGCGGACCGAAAGCAAGCCGGTACAAAGATTAATGCGGCCACCAGGAAAGACATTCCGCATGGCGGCCAAGATGCCTCCTCACGTCTGCTCCCGGAAGCCAATGAGCCTTCACTAGTGAAGCCAAAGGGAATGCCCTAATGGCGGTACACACTTCGCCATACTGCTCGCCCAGCTAACACAATCCTTCACTGGTGGATACAGCACTCCAGAGGGGGATACTGGGAACTGTAGTACAAACAGTGAGCAAGCTCCTACAGTGACACCTTCACAAACACACTAGTGCAAATTCTCCACAGCCCCAAAAAAACAACAATGCACAAGAACAATATATTTATATATATAAACCCAATCAATGGGAATGACCTACAGCCATAAAAAAAATACAATGCCTTCTGAACCAGAGAACAGGGTCTGGGCAATCTAAAGTTTCAATCAGAAACTTTTTTGATCTGGCATTCAATCTGAATGGGATCGGTGCACAGAGCACCAAAAAAGGAAACACTAACACAAAACTTAGTTTCCAGTGATTATGTTTGTGAAAACACAGTGCATCAATATCTAGTTTGGAGTTTAAAAAAAAAAAATCCAATTTCATCTGGTGTTGTGCTGGTGATACAGTCACCAATGCACATGATCACAGCATTGACTGGAGGGCTACATGCTTTGCATAATGCTACTGCATAATGGGTATATAATCCATATACATGCACATCCACATATGTACTGCATATACAGCATTAGAATTGCCTTACACAGAGTATTTATAAGTCATTTGTAATACTGACTGAAATGTCGCAGGCTTACATCAGTCATGTATAGCTTATTCAGTTATTCAACCTCACTTACTGTTTTTACGACACTGGAATGTGAGGATATAATACCAGAACACGAGAGAACGGGACAGAGTAACAGCTATCCGCTTCTCCACAGGAGAGATGCTGTACAGTACATATGCACAGAGATACATGTATACACTTCATAGAAAGTACCAAAGGTGGGAAATCTAAAATGACATAAATATGAACAAAATTGGTTTAAAAAAAAAAAAAAATAAATATAAATATGCATGCAGTACATTGCAGGCCAACTCCCCCCGATGCAATTTTTTTTTTGCTTTCGCCTCTTTTTTTGTTTTTTGCGAAAACTTTCACAGTCTTTGGGGCTCACCCCCTCAGAAACTGGAGAGGCTTTCTGATTCATTCAGTGAATGAAGGAAGGGGTATGGATCAAATCAAATCAAACCAACCAACCAACCAAATCAATGAAGGAAACACGGGTACAAACCTGGGCTCTTAAACTGATCCGGGCTGTGGAGGTGCTGGAGGGGGGAGTTGCAGGCGGAGGTGGAATGCTCACCGTGCAACATCTGTGCGGCCTGGGGCCCCAGCGAGCCATAGTCCGCAAAGGAGCAGGGCGCCCCCCGGTGGTCACTGGGCGTGGAATAGAAACCGTAATCGGGGAACCCTGGGAGATACAGTATAGGGGGGGGGAGGAGGAGGAGGAGGAGGAGGAGGGGGGGGGGGGGACTCTCCATCATCGTGGAAAAGTTTTTGCACAGCAACGTCATTACTTTTTTTTTTTTTTGCATTGGCACTGTGGTGTGGTGCGCGGCACTAGGTGAGGGGTGTGGCTCCACTTCCGCTGCCGTGGATCCCATTACTGATCTTCCCCTTCTCCCAGCAGCCCCTGCTGTCAGCAGCTCTGCCGGTGTTATAGTGTACGGTGCACGCGTTGACAGCACGAAGGGGCAAAAAAAAAACAAAAACAAAAAAAAAAAAAATTCCACCTCACCATCGGGTCAGCAACAGCCTGTGTGAGACCCCAGGCCTTCCCAACTGCCCACACTGGCATATGCCTGAGTTCCAGATCATTTACACTAAACTCCACAGCTGCCAGAACAAGAAATATAGATACGTACGCACAGAGGTGGATGTTCTTCCCAAGAAACACCACAACCGTGTCAAGAAATAAGAATCAAGTAGGCCTATTTGACTGTATCATTCACTGTCACATATTGTCGTCACACAAGTTTCTAACCGATGGGAAGAAGACAGAGGAAAATGCACTGATGTCTTTTCTTCTCCTGTCCTTTTCGAAGACGGTGCTGAACACACTTCAGTCAGTTTAGAACAGAAATCTTTTAATTTAGTGTGTGTGTGTGTGTGTGTGTGTGAGGGGGGTGTGGGGAGGGGGTGAATACTATTCAGAAAAAATCAATAATTAATTTTAGGCCTCTACACATGAATCCATGCAATTAATTACAACGGCTTGTAATTGCTACTCACGGTATATTTCAAGAGGTGCCGCCAGGTTGACTAAACATACATACAACAGATCTCAACCGTGAAAGGAACGCCAAGAACTTTATCTCCGGCTTCACATTTCGGGCCGGGGCGAACAGACCCCCGCTTTTTTTTTACGGCGATAGCGACTTAAAAAGCCGTCGTTCTGCGTTGAGGTGTGTTGACATTTACGGCCGGTCCTCTTAATCGGCAACGCGCCGATCGCACAAAGCGAGGCTACTGAAGCAACGCCCGCCTCACGCACATCCTCCTAACCGGAGGGCTAATCCACCCCCCGGAGAAGCCGCGTTCTGAGACCGGAGCTGTCCGGTCTGGGCTGGGACCTCTCCCCGTGACTCGTTCGCTTTCTTCCTCTTTTTTTTTGATCTCAAAAACTGAGGAGGTTGATCAACGCCACGCAGGGCCAGAAATGAATCACGTCGTCGACATCTGAGAAGCAAACGTACGCGTTCAAGATTGTGTGACCTGCCGTCAGTGTCACAAGGGCTTATTTTCCCTGCCAGGGGGCAGAAGGTCCACTTGTCAAATGAGGGCCTACAAATGTACTGTAGCAGCCCTACCACTTTGCTCGCATACAGTACTGTAGCGTACTGTACACACGTTGTATTTAGTACTCAGCATTGACTTATTCCCAACTGCCAATGATAAGAACAATCTCTACAATCAAAAAAAGTGGGCGGGGGGGGGGGGGGGGGGGGGGGGGTGGGGGGGGTGGGGGTCTGTTAAAATCCAGAAAAGCCGCTCTGACATTCAGTATCAAATGCCACACCCTCAAGAGAGGCTTCTCCATAGGTCAGAATCCCTGCTCACACTGGCCAATCAGAACTGATTTAGTGAGGTCCCGCTCGTCTCTTCTCTTCTTCTCCTCTTCTTCCTGACCCCCGCCTCCCCCCCTCTTCGCTCCTCTTGTTCTGATAACTCTGAACACGGCCCTGTCCTTTGCCCTGGGAAAAGCCGGGTCTAACCCTTCTGAGGAGACCTGCAGTCCGCTGCAGTCCAGTCCTTGTACAAGCGAGCCCTGGAACTAGCCTTTTTACGAAATAAATAACCTTTCACCCAATACTCACACGGGGAAGTTCTGTAAGACTGGGGTCAAGACATCCAGCCTTTGCTAGAGAGAAGCCCATGAAGAACTACCTGCCAGTGATTCCCCTTGGGTGTGTGCACAGCATAAGAACATTATCCAGCACTGTGGCCAACCTACTGTATCCATGCAGTGCAAAGCCACCTCAGCAGTAGCTCAGCTGGACCCTATAGAACATAATATACATCCACACAGACTGAATATAACAACTTAAACAATCCTTAAGACTTAAGGGTATACAGCAACAATTGTTGCACATTCTTTATCCAAAATATATCTGTAAAAAAAAAATGTTTGTTCTAATGATTCTTTTTTGTCTTTGTAAATGATTAAAACATTTCTTTGCTACATAATGCATTGTCTCTTGGGCTTAACATATTAAAATAAACTTAAATTAAAGGCGTTGGTGGTTTCCTCCTGTATTATTATTAATTATTAATGTTAGTTTATTACTGTGACAGAAGGAGATCCCACCCCTGATGCAGGCAATTCAGAAGCAGAATGAGATTTAATAGCCAAGCCAACCCTATTACAAGCAGTGTTAGAACCTAAAAAATATGCTTTAAAAAATCAGAGATATGAAGAATGTGTGGATATAAAAAGATTTCCTTTCACAGATGCTATAAAATCATG
This sequence comes from Anguilla japonica, assembly GCA_025169545.1. Taxonomy (NCBI): domain Eukaryota; kingdom Metazoa; phylum Chordata; class Actinopteri; order Anguilliformes; family Anguillidae; genus Anguilla; species Anguilla japonica. The sequence goes on from CM045891.1 coordinate 6,732,680, forward strand.
CAGGATATTGTAATATGGGCTCTTACTGCGCATAATCACACTTCAACTATAACTTGGGGAAAAAATTAATCACAAATTCAGATACTGGAGCTAGAGCTCACTAGTTCACTAGCTTCAGTTTGAGAAACTTCATTCACCTCAAGAACACCACAACTGCTGTGGCCTGTAACTCTACAATATAAGCCCATAGCTCAATGTCTATAAGGTTTCTATTCCAGATTCCAGCCCCCCTGAACCACGTTCCCACCCCCATTTTTGGGAAACAGTCGATCTCATTTCCGGTGACAAATGGGCAGCATTGTGCGTGATGTGGTCACACCATCAATCCGGTCCACCTCTCCAGTTCAGCTCCCCTCTTACACAGCCGAAGTGAAGCTGGCATGGTCTCTTCCCTCCTTTTTAAGCCCTCTTTTGTTACCCTGGTAAAATGAACATCTTACACAATATGTACAGCAGGGCTTTCTCCCTGGCAGCGCCCCCCTCATATTTCACACTAATTGCATGATCTCAGGAGCAGCCCCGGATACCGTTACCGTGAGGCTGCGTACAGCCGCCAGCCTTGAGCCTGCCTGCCACACCACCGCACCCACCTCACAGTGCCCAGTCGAACGCTCACAGGGCACAGGGGGGTCGTAGTGGGGGGAGGGGGAGGGGGGGGGGGACTGACTACCCAGGGCCCGAATGGGGGGGAGGGCCCTCGAAAAGCCTGGAATGATGCGTGAGAGACGATGGATCAAGAGAGGAAGGGGGCCCACAGAAACTGCTTACGTATAGGGCCCAGAATTTTGTGCTACACCCCTGACAGGACAAACACACAACCTCTCATGGGGGGTTCACACGAGGAAGTGCTGGACCCCCCAAGCGGCCCTGTTTTATGGGTTAAATATGAGCAAGCGCATCTGTTCCAGCACCTGACTGGACAGTCGAGTTTACGTTCTCATTTTCAAAGCCGGAACGATACGGCAGGCCGTTGATAAGCTCTTGCTATTCCACCGAAACTGTCCACAAAAAAATAATTAAATTCTGAAAACATTTGAAGCGAAAAATAGGCAATGCGGTTGCAAAATATTGATTTATATTTGACACCTAGTTTGAAAGTTCGATCTGAGTTCTCGCGAGCCAGAGTGAACTACGTTGGACGACTTAATTTGCACAGAACAAAAGACGGAACGGAGCACATTCCAGACGAACACAGAACCGGCGATGGCACCGCACCACTCTCCGGACCGGACCGCCCCCATCATGCACTGCACAGCCTGAAAACCAATAGGACGCGTCGAGTGCCGAATCCAGCGTGAAGCCCACTTAACACATAATGCTGAAGTCAAGACTTTACCACTGCAATCATTCAACCACGTTTCCTTCGAAAACACAACGATAAAAGCCCTACTGTCTGAGCTGTGTCAAATCGTATTCCTCTTAGTATGTGTAAACACGCAACAAATGCCAAGCCTAACAACAAAGGCAAATAAGAATTATCGGGCAATGATTCACGGCTAAAATGACTGCACTCAGTTACCGCGCGCACAATAAAAACGCATTATGTAGAAATTGCTACTGTAAGCAACTGAAGTTAATTGCTAGCCCTGTATCAGATCGTATTGGAGCTGATGACACACCCCTGAGAGAACGCTCGATGTCAGAGACGGCGACGCGGGCAGACGCGGGCAGACGCGGGCGTCGCTCAGACGACGTCGGCTAACGCGACGCGGGAGACCTCTCTCTCTCTGCTCCGAGGCCTGTGCGCTGCCAGACGCCGCCTGACAGATGACTCGGCGATTTCGCGTCCGTCCCAGCCACCGGAGTACCTGCACGCCACGAGTTAAGTGCGTGGGCGGCCGCCGGCACATTATTTCCGTCTCTTGCTTGTGGCGGCGGCGGCGGCGGCGGGGGGGGGGAGCTGATGGTACAGACACCTGTTCCAGTCATATTTACCGCTCAGCTGGAGCAGGCAAATCACCCGACTCACATCTGCAATGGAGGGGGGTGGGAGGGGGGGGGGGGGGGAAGGGGGGGTGGAGGATGGGATTTCCCACAGCCGGCTCCTCCCGAAACCCACTTCCTGTCTTTCCCCGGCGCTGCCGCGCAACGGTGCCACACGTCCGCAAGCTACCCAATCGGCGAAGCGCTTGTGCGTCGCCGAGCAGGTTGCCGGGAAACCGAGAGAACTCCCTGGAGACGAACCCTCTCCTCCAGCACCGGGGGGACTCTGGTCCAGACCCACTGGAAGGCAGGTGAAGAGGACGTCCTTCAGGCGCTGATGACATTCGTGGGGGGGGGGGTTGGGGGGGGGGGTGGGGAACGCTTTCCATCCGCCACAAGGAAATGAGATGGGAGGCAGAAGGAAAGAGAGCAATTTCCTGCAGCCCTTCTCCTCTCTTCCCCCCCCCCCCCCCCCCCCCCCAGTCTGACACGCCTGGGGGCGCTGGGCCGCCTCACACACAGCCTTCCGTGGGAGATGCCCACTCAAGCAGCTCATCTTTAATCACTTAAAAAACGAGAGCGGGGAGGGCGGGGGGGGGCTAAAAAAAGAAAAAAGAAAAAAGAAGCACTTAGGTTTAATCCATTTTTGATGTAGACACTAATAGCCGGGTGTCCTTGAGGTTCAAAGCGTGTTCCGCGCGCGTCTCTAATTAGACGAGCGAGCAGCCATTCGGCTTCCTCTCCTCTTTCTAATTAGATCTTTAACAACAAACAAATGTCGACCTTTGCAGAGCCCGCGCCGCAGCTTGCCCCCATTAGCTAAACGGCGGGGGCGGGCAGCGGTTGGCGAGTCGTCCCCATCCCCCCCCCCCCCTTTGTCTCCGGGTGCCCGTCGCGGGCACCGCGCCGCACCTGCAACGCCAACCGCCAACGCCACGGCGGCTTCCTGCCGCCATCCGCATAACACGCCCCCCCCCGAAATTCTGGGATAAACAGGAACCGGGAGACACAGAAGGCGACGCATCCGCATCGCCACAACAAAACGCGACCGTGGCGGCTTTGTTTGCGCCGACACGGACGATCGGCCCCCAGCGCCGCGCGGGCCCCACCGCCGGAGAGGCCTCATCCAATAAGGCCCGGCGCGCACACACACACACACACACACACCGCTCACTGTTCAGGTGGGTCGCACCTAACGACAGCGCCAACCGGCGTTAAAAAAACGATACGGATAAAGACGGGCTGAAAAAAAGGGAAAACGCTACGGCTTGATTACTTTTAATAGGCCGGGCCGATTTTCTTTTTTTTTTTTTTTTTTTTTTTGTTGTTGTGAATTCAAAACGATTCATTTTAACTGGCAAAAAAAGGGAAAAGTGCAAAACTGCGCTGAATTAAGCAGCATTGTAAACATCGAAGGTGCGGGAGTAATAGTCCTCCTCCACCGCTCCTCGCTCGCCCTGCTTTTAACCGCCAGGGGCTGGGAGAGAGAGAGAGAGAGACCTGATTGTTGGGTTTTTCTATGGCTCTGCGAATTGAGCCAATATGCTCACATGCACAATGTATGTGTGTGTGTGTGCGTGCGTGTGTGTGTAAGACGAATCTAGGTGATGGAAAAAATCAACAACCCGCAAGTTAAAGATTCCACTTCCACTCTTTTGTGATGACGATCGTGATGCAGATCTTTAAGTGGCTTCACTCTGCCCGAACTGGGAGACAAGCTGTTCGACACTTTTAAAAAAGTGTCGTGCCTCTCCCTTTCCACTACAACAGGAGGATGGCACCGATAAAGGGTATGAAGCAACCCTGACCTGTCTATGTACAGTACATGTGTACACGCACACACACACACACGCCACACACACAGGCACAGGCACGCAAGCATACAAGCAAGCAAGCAAGCACAAGCACACACACACACACACACACGGTCAGTTCCATAAAATACCCACACCTACCTGAGGACCTATTTCAGCACCTGCAGGTTTTAACACTTTTAGAGAAATACATGTGTTTAGCAGCAAGCTAATAAGGAATGCACAACGACAGCCAGCCAATAGGGAGGTCAAGTGTCACAACAAAGCTGCGTTTCATTGGCCCCTTAAAGTGCACTCACAACCCGGGTTCTCCTGATGGCTCCCACTGCGCCACACAGGAGCACCCCTCGCTCGACGCTCGGCCCCTTGCGTCGAAACCCGCTTCCCACCGGGCGTGTCCCCGGAGAGCCGCGACCCCCACGCACGCCAACCCTGGCCCGCCTCCGGGACCTCCAAACCCGGCGGTAAGAGGAAAGCGGCGTGCGCGGACGTGGTATCCCCGGCTCGGCCGTTAAATACACCGCGGGACAGAAGGCGCCGCGGCGCACAGAGGCAAGTTCTTCTACGGCGGCGGCGGCTAGGAAACGCGGTACGCCAATTTGTCAGCGCGGCGCGCGGAGTGCCAGGCCCCTGGTCCTGCCAGGGCCCGGCTAACGGCTCTGCTTTCCAGGCCCGTCAGCCAGCCGTCTGCGGGCCAATCGCATCGAAATCGCCGTCGTCCAATGAATTCAGCCCACCTGACCGATATTTCACTGCATCTCTGGAACGTTTACAGAGAGATGTGTCTGAGCGGTGAGGGCCAGGTGAGCACGGAGCGCTCGGGCACAGAGAGGAACGGCCAGGTGTGCTGACAAATTGGGATGGACGCTCAATCACACAAACACACACACACCTGCACTGGCACAAGAGGCTCAAGACCACCATTTTGATCTCCTTTATCAAATGATTAATATTAATGTTCAAGTGAGAACAAAGTCCCCCCCCCCCCCCCCCCCCCCCCCCCCCCATTTCCCCATGGCATAATCAAGTGCGATAAATCATCTGAAAAGCAAATGTGCGCGTCGCCGTTGTTGTGGCAACTTCGCGGTGAATTATCTTCTGTCCTCTCTCCACCTGGCCTTCGTCTGGACCTACGGGCTCAGGAGGAGAACAGGTCCCTGCCCGTTCAGATAGACATCGTGGTGGGGATCGCTTTGTTCAAGTGGATAAAGGCCCCCCCTCTCCCCTCTCCTCTTTCCACTCGGCCAGATAGCTGCTCGGGGAGAAATTCTATGCCACTATCCTGAAAGACATTAAGAGCAAATCTCTTCCAGCCCTGCGTACAAATATTGACAAGGGACAGACAGATTAGCTCACTCATTGTTCTTAGCCAAAACAAAAAAACAGAGGGGGAAGAGCATTAACCACTTCAGGCCTAAGGTGACAGGTGTCACGTCCAGTTCCCCATTTCTATTTCCACATATAGAAGGTGACACAACCAGCTCGTCCCCGCTCTCCCTCCACCAGGTATCCAACGGTACAAATCACCCTGTAGAGCAGGGGTCAGCAAGAAGGTTTGGCCTCGGGTCAGATGTTTTTCAAGTTACAGTACTAGCCGGAGGGCCAGAGCATAGCCGCTCAATTTTAAACTCACACTACAATTTTCACAAAGAATGTTGCTCACATGGCTGAACAGCAGGCTTGCATGAGAAAGTGAAATAAATTCAATCGGATAAAATCTGCAGTACCTGTAGAGTTATCATGGCAACTTTGTTCCTTCATTGGCAGGGATTCTGAGGGATATGTTGACATCGGCTGTCAGTGTGTGTCACAATTGGGCTACTAGGCTACTGTAAGATAGCCAGCGATGGGGACGCCATTCTGAGAATGTAGTTAACTAAGATACCAACTGCTCAACAATCGAAGTAGATAAGCCACAGCACAGCTATCAAAAAGAGAAAAGTAGTTGACTAGAGTTATATTTAAAAAGTAGTTAACCACATTGAGTGACTTCAGGAAAAAAAACATAAATTAGGTCACCTAAGGCTGAGGGCCATGCCAGATGTTGACCAACGCTACTTCACAGACCTTGAGCCACGTGTTTCGATGAAAGCCGGGGGTGGTGTGTAGTGGGGTTCGCAGTTGGGATGAACTGGATTTTCCTAATTAGAGTGGGAATTGGATACAAGCAGTCCCCGGGGTTGAGTGCCAAATTATTAAAATAAATAAATAAATAAATAAATAAAACTGCTGAGGGAAAGAATCCAGGCTAATAGCGCTTGCTGCACACACTGGGCCTCATTCATCAATATTGTCATAAAACCGTGTGTAATTTACACGTAATCCGAAACAAGCTAACAAATTCCGTCAGATTTATCAAACTCGCGCAGACACAGCTTTTTCGGTATCCACGTGCGTAGTGTTCACCAAACTTGCGATTAGCATAAACTGATGCCCCTTTAAAATACCATATAAGGAGCATGGAATTCCATTGCAGGCAATTTAAAGAGAGAACCCAGCAAAGACAAAATAAAAAAAACTTCACTGAAGCAGAGATTGAGGTGCTGTTAATGGAAGTACAAGCCAAGAAACATATTTTATTCAGCAGTGTAAGCAGTGGAGTGTCAGGGCCAGGGAAGACTATATATAGCTGTTGTTGTAAACACTGACTAGCCAGACGATATATACAGTAGCGGTTGTTGTAAACCCTCCTTAATATATAAGGTTCTGTGGTTTTATATGTTCTCTCTTAGTATCTCTTTAACTCTCTTCTTGTCTTAAGTACATACACTGCAACCACCAAGAAAAAATCCTTCTGTGTGTAAATATACTTGGCCAATAAAAAGATTCGGATTCAAGTTTCGGCATACTGTGCAACAGGTAAAACGAAAACGTTCCGAAGCCGATAAAACTGAGGAAAATTCTAGCCCTCACACGAGGCACATCAGCCACAGGGGGAGGGCAGAGGTTGACCCAGTTGTCTACGGCGGATGAACGCACTGGCCAAATTATAGGAGAGTCCCCAGCAGGGTGACAGCGATATGTTTTCCCTGTCCCGTGCCAGTCGCCAGAAGCTGAGGACCGAGAGCACCTGAACACGGTCTGGAATCGCACAGCAAACTGCGTTAAGATCTTCGGAGTTCTGGCTCCGGTGTGTTGCACAGGCTCGGGAGGAGGTGTCCGGGCAGTCGGAACCGACTCTTGAGCCATTCGTCATCCTCAGCAAATAAATCGGCCCCAGTCTTTGAAGACACGCCCCCCGAAGCGAGCCAAGAGGCATCTTCTAATAAGGCCAGGTCAGCCATGACCCGCGCCCTATTTATAGCCAACTTCATTTACACGTGTTTTATGGATTTTATATTCAACTGCAATCAAGCATTAAAATAAAACATAAATCCAACATTGTTTGCGTAAATTTACAGTACAAACAATTTACAATCAAATTCGTTTGATTGTAGGCCCACGGATTTTACTGACATCACCTACACCCCAAGTGGCCAGACAGTGCAGACAAAACTCCACATTCCAACTTGAGACAGATGAGCAGACCTACATGCCTATTACTCATTTCTATTTCCTTTGCTATTTAAATTAATTTTCAAAACCGATCTTGCTTCCACCGTTTAAATATTTTTGGGGAGGATTTAGCAGGCCAAATAAATACTGCCGAGGCGCCAGGCTTTTCCCGCTGGCTGCCAGGTGGTGACCCAGGCCGTAGAGAATGTCAATAAAATTATCAAGTGCCTTTCCAAATGAGCTTTGAAGCAACTCCATTTCCAGCAGTGTCATTTAAAAAAAAATGACCAGCTATCTTTCGCAGCCAAGAGGAGCTTTCACTTTCCATTTAGAATGGTCTTTTCCAGTGGAATAGGTGGCTCATTAACAGCACTAGACCTTTTTCAGAAAGAGCTGGCATTTCATAAATAATACATATTTAATGTCTCGTCATTTTGTGCTCAGAGGGGCTTTGGCTAATGAATTTTAACAGATTATTTATTCCCACTGAACTCCACCTCCCCCTAACCCACCCCCCCCCCCCCTTTCCACCAAGTCATCCACACTCCCCAACCAATCAACCTTTCTTTTATGTTTGGAGAATAAAAATAAAAAAACAATACTGAGAGGGGGATTTCAAACGGGTCTTAAGGAAGACGAGGGTCGAATGAAGGCACAGCCCATGGTCGTCCGCCCGCAGTACAGACATCCATTCCACACGTCCTACAGCAGTGGTAACCAACCCTGTTCCTGAAGATCTACCGTCCTTGTTGGTTTTCATTTCGTTGTCTGCGCCCTCAAGAGCCTCGCTCCTGATCGGGGGGGGGGGGGGGGGGGGAGGGTGTCACATGAACACGCTCACAAAGCAGTGTTCGGTTCCTTTTTTCCCCCAAGTTTTTCTTTTTTTTGAAGCACAGAGCATCAGCTGGGACACAATAACAGAAATCAGCTCCGTGGGGCTGAGAGAGCGGAGCGCCGTTCTGCCTTCGCCAGTCCGGCCAATCACAGCCTCCGCTGCACTCCCCATGACGGCAGAGCCGGTCGGGAGGAAATGCCCAATGGCCTGAGATAATGTGGGTAATCTCGCCAAAAAGCTTCGCGTCTTACCGCTTTCAGCTCGAAAAAAATGAGCAGGGGGTTCGGCACGAAGGAAATCAACCGCCTTACAAAAAAAAAACACAATGTGAAGAGAGCCAGACAGCAAACAGTGTTTAAAAAAATGAATACTGATATCTGCATCCGAGCCACTGCACATCAGAGATTCAAATATGTAGCTACGTGCTTTTCAAAAGGCAGAATAATGTATGGATTGCTCCAGCAGACAAAACGATGCACTGAAGACCACCGCTGGAAGCAACGCTAGCCCATATTAATACCATAATAGGAGAGCGAGGATATAGGACATACCATCCCACTGACTCCTGGGAACAAAGGGGCGAGATGACAACACACTACAGAGAAAGAGAAGTCCCGAAAAAAAAAGAGAGGGGCAAAAAGGAAAAGGAAAAGGGAAGGAAAGAGACCCTAATCTAATTAGCCGCCTGCCCGCCATTTTGTTTCTCTCCACGCACAACACGAATTCTTTCTGAGATATGCGGGGAGCAGAGGCACGCAGCGGTCCCCAGGAATGGCGCCTGCCCGCGTTCGTCGGGGGAGAGTTAATCAGCACGCATTCCAGGAGCGCGCTCTTCGCCGTGCCCGCTGGCGCCCGGGGGGGGGGGGGGGGGGGGGGGGGGGGGGCACGAGTGGGCGGGGTCAAACGGGCATTCCAGTTCCTGCGCTGGGCGGGGCAGGGGGGGGGCGCCCGCGAAGACGACCGGGACGTCGCGGCGGCAAGCAGGCAGGCCCCAACACCCCGCCCGCCACCGAGCGCCCAAAAAAAAAAAACCACACGCGGTCCGGCAGCGAGGCCCCCCCGCTGCCGCCTCAGCGAACGATGCCAGTCTGCGTGGAACAGACACGCTGCCGCCCTGTCTCTGGCCTCAGAACAGCCAAAGTGGGGAAAAACACAAAAGGCCTTTTTTTTTTATTCTAAGGAGAGTGCCTCGGACTTGCTGTACTCATTAAGCTGTCGGTTTCCCAAAAAGAGCACCTTCAAAATACTTTTTTTTTTTTTTCGGCTTTACCCTTTCTAGAAGCGCCGAAAGCCCCCCCCCCCTTCCTGTTCTTTTGGAAAAACGCAGAGGCTCGGAAAGAGCGTTCACAAACCGCTGTTTAAATCAACAGGAAGCAACGGGAGGAGGAACGGCTGCACTTCACCTCCTCTCTCCCCGTGCACACAGACACTGATTAAAGACGATTAGAGACTATAACGGAAGAATTAGCACATTCCTGGGACTCAAGGCTGGCAGCCTAATCAAAATGGCATACCTGGCTCGGCAGTCTTGAGTCAATGTTTATTCATTATCAAACACGGCAGTGGATCAATCAGGTACGTTTGGTTTTTTAGTTAGTTTTTCCGTACTTTTCACGGAATTAATGCGTAATTAATGTGTAATGCTCAATCAAAGGCCGTTTCCCCGTAGTTCAGAGAATCTGCCTTTATGTGATATTATGGGATGCAGTCCCAGTTCTAACAAGGCGGTTTTTCCCATTTATTTTCAACGTGTGAACTTTAAACAGAACCTTGTACACAGAAAAAAACCCAACTTTACAGTCTCTGACTGAAATGTATTAGGTAAATACACAAGGGGGAAAGTGAGTAAAACAAGTGTTTCTGATTCAGGGAAAAACAATAAAATATAAGCTGTAATTGAGGGGGAAAAAAAAAACTATGTTTCACCGCTATTTTGTTAGTACGGAAATTGTACAGAAAATATACAGTGTGTATTCGCACAGTGCTCCAGTATAATGTTTTTTTGTATTAAATTTATGAGCTCCCAGGGATCAGTTAGCAGAGAAAGGCTGAGTGTTGGCTGGGGGGGGGGGCGGTTTGGGGGGGGGAGTTAAAAATACACGCTGTGACTGCGCTGCTGTCAGCGAGCGCGATGCGATGGCGGCGGACACGGCGCCCGGGGGGGTGGGGGGGGGGGGCCTCTCTGAGGGACGGCCGCAGCAGCCCTTCACTCGCCCTTGGCCCCCCCTCTGGAGGCGCCGCAGAACGGGGGGGGGGGGGGGGGGGTAACGCATCAGATGCGCCGCGCATTCAATGCGATCTCAAGGATATCAGTAAATCTATACGCGCGGGCGGCGCGCAGGCGAACGCTCGCGCTCCGCAGCGGGGGCCCCGGGTGCAGAATTAAGAGGGGATTTGGCAGAAAGGTCACATTTAAATGTCTTATAACGTCTCCATCAGGAGGGCGCGGTCCGCCCCTGCACGCGCTCGCCAATGAGACCGGCTCGTTTATGAGGGCCGCCGCTGCCGCTGCTGGGAGAAAAACTGCCGCTGAGCCCTTCACTTCCTGCCCAGCCATCCCAGACCGCCGCTAATGTTAGCGTAGCGCCGTCGGTCCCGGCGGCTCTCTGCTCTGCTCCGGGCCGGGCCGACGGCGGCGCGGGTTTAGGGCTCCTGGTGAGGGTCTCGTGGGAAGTCTTCCCGCATAAGCTCGCAATTCTCATTCGCGAGTCGCACACCCCAACCCCCCCCCCCCCCCCCCCCCCCCCCCCCCCCCCCCCCCCCCCCCCCCGCGGAGGCCGCCGCCGCCACCGCCGCCGTTCGAGACGACTCTGTTTGCTTAGGAATGAGCCGCCAAATCAAAGGGGCCTGATTGGAGCTGAAAGGGGATCTGATTGGCTTCCTGCTTTAGCTGCAGACACTTGAGCGCTTCCCAGATTAACCCGACGGGCACGATGAGGGGGGGGGGGGGGGGGGAGGGAGGGGGGGGGCGCTGCTCTCAACCAGGGCTGCGGGACTCGGTTTATTAACGCGTCTGAAAGACACGCGGGGTCGAATGGAAGGAAGCAGGGCCGCGTGTCACTTCCTGCGGAGGTGCACGGGCCTTCTCCTACACAGGAGGTACTCCAGCACCACGAGCGGGGGGGGAGTCAAAACTGCCACCCTGTCCTGACCCCGCAAGTCCAGCACCTTGGGCCCACTGCCACATTTCTAGCAATTAGCTAAACTTTCTCTGAGAGCTAAACGCTACCTGCCAAATCCGGTCACGCCGGTGGTTACTCACGGCCAATCGGTTTATTTGCCGTTGAAACAGAGAGTCCGTTTTGCTGTTTAGGTCTAACACTAAATCAACAGAAAGAAGAGTACGGGCACGTGCTGCATTTCTTTTCCGTAATGAGCATCTGTGTGTCGCGCCGCTCGGAAGGCTCTGTACATATCTGCCGCTATCCGTGAGCATCTGGGCGGGGCGCGTTTTTACCCCCCTGTTTAAAGAGCGGCGTCAGGAGCAGAAGTTTTCGGCAGACGAACGACGCCGTCCAAACACAAATAAATAAAAAAAACCTTCAAAATAAAAGCCCGCAGACAAACGCGTTGAGCAGGGGGACGACATCGCGCTGCGGCTCCCTGCCCTAGCCCCAAACCACCGGAGGAAGAGCCCCAGAAAAGTCCCAGAGCGCCTGTCTGCTTGTCGTTTTTTTTTTTTTTTTTTTCGCGTAAAGGGCCTGCTGCCCCCCGCTGTGGGTGCCCGACGGTGTGAAGGCCGGAGAGAGAGAGAGAGAGAGAGAGTGAAGAGGAGAGGGTGGAGATCAGCAGCCGCACGGAGTACCGACAGAGCGTTTACCTGCCCCTGCCGCCTGCGGGTATGCCATGTGACCGGCTCCTCCGGGGGCCCCCCTACCTGAGCCGCGCGCCGCCGCCACCGCCGCCGCCGCCACCGGTCCGTACGCCGTCGCGGGGAAGCCTGTGGGGAGACAGGGGGGGGGGCACACGCACGTCACTCACCGGACCGGCACTCAACCGGGCCGCTGCTGCTGCTGCCGCTGCTCTTCTTTAACTGACTGTTACTGATGTCAGGATCAGTGCTGCTCTTCTTCAACTGACTGTTACTGATGTCAGGATCAGTGCTGCTCTTCTTTAAACTGACTGTTACTGATGCTGCTGCTCTTCTTTAACTGACTGTTACTGATGTCAGGATCAGTGCTGCTCTTCTTTAACTGACTGTTACTGATGTCAGGATCAGTGCTGCTCTTCTTTAACTGACTGTTACTGATGCCAGGATCAGTGCTGCTGCTCTTCTTTAACTGACTGTTACTGATGCCAGGATCAGTGCTGCTCTTCTTTAACTGACTATTACTGATGTCAGGATCAGTGCTGCTCTTCTTTAACTGACTATTACTGACGCCAGGATCAGTGCTGCTGCGGCTGCTCTTCTTTAACTGACTATTACTGATGCCAGGATCAGTGCTGCTGCTATATACAGTACATGGCCAAAAGTATGTGGACACCTGACATCCAGCATCCAAAATGATGGGCATTAATATGGAGTTGGTCCACCCTTTGCTGCTATAACAACCTCCACTCTTCTGGGAAGGCTTTATACATATAGATAGTAAAGCATTGCTGCTGGGATGTGTTTCCATTCAGCCAGACTATTAGTGAGGTCAAGCACTGATTGACAGATTAGGCCTTGGCTTGCAGTTGGCTTTCTAACTGAACCCAAAGGTGTTGGATAGGGTTGAGATCAGGGCTCTGTCCAGGCCAGCCAAATTCTTCCACACCAATCTCAACAAAACCATTTCTATATGGACCTCGCTGTGTGCCTGGGGGCATTCCCATTGCCATAAGAAATATATATGTATATATATATATATATATATTCTTTTTTTTTTTAATGCATCAACAGCATATTCCCAGGTCTCTCAGCTGGCTCAGTTCATAACGTTCTCTCTGAAAACGCAGACCGGGCACCGGAGTCTCAGGTTCGAGCTGAAGCTTTCGTCTATGTCAGCAGCGAGCTCCTCTTTGACCGGGAGATTGCAGTGGCAGGGCACAGTCGGCCCGGTCCCCAAAGGCGGGGCTGGGCACCTGTAATTGGCGGCCATGTCAGCGGGCCTGACAGCCACTTCCGCGGCGGAGCGCGCGGCGTGGGCCTCACGGGGTGTGAAATGGCGGCGCGCTCCTAGGCGAGCGTGTCAGCGGAGACCGCGAGCTTCAGTGACAAGTGCAAGCGCCGCTGCAGTGGATAGAGGCGTAACTGCCAAATTCTAAATTGGGGGCAGAAAAAAAAAATCACGGGGGGGATAAAAAAATAAATAAAAAATCATATTCCATAACTGCTCATTAACCTTCTGCAGGCCCCTGAATTCCCCCCCCTCCCTACCAGCAGCACGCGGGTGCACTGCACGCCCCGCACGGGAGGTCCTCAGTGTCACGCTGCGTCCCAACCTCATTACATGCGCGCACGCACGGGCACGGACACGTGCACACGCTGCATCCTAACCTCATTACCGGGGAGCGTGCACGGGCACGGACACGTGCACACCCTGCGTCCTAACCTCATTATCCCTGAGCACAGGCACGGACACGTGCACACCCTGCATCCCAACCTCATTACTGGCGAGCGTGCACGGACACGTGCACACCCTGCGTCCTAACCTCATTACTGGCGAGCGTGCACAGACACGTGCACACGCTGCATCCTAACCTCATTACAGGCGCGCGCGCACGGACACGGACACGTGCACACCCTGCGTCCTAACCTCATTACCGGTGAGCGCGCACGTGCACGGGCACGAACACGTGCACACCCTGCGTCCTAACCTCATTACCGGTGAGCGCGCACGTGCATGGACACGTGCACACGCTGCCTCCTAACCTCATTATCCCCACGCGCACACGCACGTGCACGGACACGTGCACACGCCGCCCCGGGAGCCTGCCTGACTGACAGCTGTGGCGAGTGACGGAGATCTGAGCATGATCCATCACTTAAACTAAACAATTACAGCCCCTCCAATTTCCTGCTCCGGTGAATTAGCGTAGCCGCGAGGTTCGGCTGCGCCGCTCGTTTTTTGGGTTACTGCCCCGCAAGGCTTCAGCTGTAAGACACGTTGTCAAACAACCGCCAGGAGCAGAGAGAAGCCAGGTTTAACGCCTGACATGGTGACTCTTAAAAAAGAAAAAAAAAAAAAAAATGGAAAATACTATTTTCTCGTAATGGCAACAATCCGCCTCATTCGACGGGACCTGAAAGCTCGAAAGCCGGGTAATTTACACTCTGAGACAGCCGGTGTTTTACGCAGCTCCGCCGGGGCCCCGTCCGCTCTGTAAACCCTCCTCCTGGGGCTCTGAGCTCCGGCCGAATCGATAGGCGCTGCTTCGTAGGCTGAGGACGCCGCGTGGCGAGAGGAGCGGGGGGATGAGTGGCTGGACTGACCCCCGGGGCTGCCCTTCGGCGCCGCCTCTCCTGCTCAGCTCAGCGCCGTCCGGCCACGTCCAGCGCCTCTTCCTCATCGAGCTGTTTATCGCGCGTCGACGGGGGCGGCAAAACGGGAGGCTTCATACGCACCGCGCACATAAACGCTCAGCGCTCGTCCCTAAGCGAGCGGGCGAGGACAGAGTTAACCGGGAGCCGAACTACCCCCCCCCCCCGCCCCCTCCCCTCCCCCCCCCACCCCCCCCTCTCCCATTAGCACCGATACGGAAACGGCTGCACGCTCGCACACTTCATCGTGCGCTTAAGTCACTTATCTCCCTGCTGCCCGCCCGCGCGCAGGCGCGGCTCGTAAAGCCAGGAGAGCGAATCATCCGCCGTCTCCGTCACCGTCGGCCGCGCTGCACGCCTCGGGACCCTAATCAGTCTGGGGGGGGGGGATAATTTTGGGCTCCGGGCAGCGTGAACGGCCCGCCGCGGCCCAACCGCAGCCCGACCAGAGCCGCCGGGGCCCCAAGGAGAGGCTCTGATTTGTGGGGGGGCTGAGTGCAAAGCTCGGGTTCAGCCGGCCCCCACAGGCCCCCGTCGCCCCCCGTCGCTCCCCCCCGCGCCCCCCCCACCCCGTCCTTACAGCATTGTTATGAGATTAGGAACCGGGGATTAATTGCTCGTTACCAAGTGCTCTTTAATCCACTCCATCGACGCGGAAGGGCAACTCGGTGGCGACGGGGAAGAGAAAACGAAGAAGAGAAAGGAACGGCTGCTTTTATTTAGAAGGCCACGTCCGACACCGTGCATAACACACGCGGCCATGCTCTCTCTCCACCCCTCCAAATTCTGTATATTGTCCAAAAGAAGAAAGAATCGTATCGAGGTAAACTTTCCCACAAATTTTCACAAGACGCTCGGCACCGTTAGGTGACAGGGCAGAATTCTTCCAGACCACAGCACCGTTTTCACGCTAATAATCACTGTGATTATTTTTTTTATTTTATGCTGCTCTGTAGCAGTTGTTATTTTCTGTATTGTTATGAATGGTGCTTTAGTACCATTAGAACTACAAATACCATGAGTCAAATCACAGTAGACGACAGAAAAACCGACAAAGCTACTGTTACACAAGAGGAGAGAAAAGCGTGGACACACTTCTCTCTGGTGTTGAAATATTTTAATCAAATCCCATCATCACTATGCCGAACAATTTAAAAAATCCACATCTGAGTCATTCCTGCGGTATAAATATAATTACTGAATGGCTCTAATTAAAATACACATCTTCTGCAGCGTTGGTCTGTTGGCGATGGATCACCATCACGCCATGAATCCCAGACTCCCAGACAAAGGGTTCTGTTCAGATGGGGGATGATGCACACAATTAGGCCCCTCTTGTTTTTTATTTTATTTTTTTGGTCTATTACAATCAAATAGTTCAACATCTTCAACCCACCCACAACCAATTTGTTTAGAACCCCTACATGTTACTGGAATATTTTGCATAGTTTTATTTAATTTCAGAAAAGACCTATGTCTTCTTAAATATGCAGCAAAGCCAACAAGACATAGCCTACTCTCTTCTTACACTCCGAAATTAAGCACAAGCCTGTCATATGCACTCTAAAACCATTACTGTTTTTGCAACGGTTATTCAAAAGCCTTGGCAAAAGTTGTTAGGGTAGTACTATTTTAAATAATAATTGAAGTGGACATCCCTAATTATAATAATAACAATAACAATTATTATTATTCACCTTACAGTAACCTTGTTAAACTATCTCGAAGATATAAAACGAGGTGATGTCGTAGCATCCATTTAATCCAATTAGTCTAGGAAGGACTGCCCTGAGGGCTATTCATAAAAAAAATTAACAACGGTAATGTGGTCCAAACCCGCAGTAAGCCTCCCATAATCACGGTAAGTAAGTAAGTAAACTTTATTTATACTGCACTTTTCAAGGACAAGGGCCACAAAGTGCTTCACAGAGTGCAAATAAAAACAGCAAATGTATACACACACACACACACACACACACACACACATCCGTAAAACAACGTAAAAACATAAAACAAACAATTTGAACGTCAGTTGAACGTCAACTGAAAGCCTGTCCGAACAAATGAGTCTTTAGACACCGCTTAAAATTGTGTCTACAGTGTCCGCACATCTGATATCAATGGGAAGGCTGTTCCATAACCCAGGCACCATGGAGGCAAAAGCCTGATCGCCCTTCGTCTTCCGTCTAAACCCGAGGGATAGCCAGCCGTCCTTGGTAAGGTGGTTACTGTAGCAGCCCAACACAAATGCCCTGCTGCGAATGGCGGGTGTTAGAGAAATGCGTCCAGGAGAGAAAGAGAGAGAGAGAAAAAAAAGGCAGAAAGACAGAAAGAGGGGCTGAAAAGGTCACAAAGTGGAGAGAGAGGCTGTGTGACACAGGGAGAGGGCCTGTGTGCTGGGTGTAGAGGTCCACTGAGACCCCATCAGAGAGCCCCACTCTGGGCCCTGTACGCCTCCAGAGCCAGCCTGCCCCCTCCTCCGCCCTTGGTCCTCCATCCCCCTCTTCCCATCTCCCGCCCGCCCCCGCCCCCCCCCCTACCCCCAGAGAGCTGCCGGAAGCAGGGGCGAGAGCCGAAGAAGAGGTTGTGGGGGGGGGAAGCGAAATCACACCAGAGGGAAAAACACATTTGGTTTTGTGAACCTGCGGGGGAATGAGGTAATTCACGCCTCGGCCGAGGAGCGCGAGCGCAATGTGTCGCGGCGAGGACGGGGTCGCGCCGACACGCCGTCGGGGGGGTCTGGAGGAGGTGGGGGGGGGGGGGTGGGGGGGGGGGGGCGGTGAAGAGCCGCCGTTCAACAGGAAGCCGCCTCGCCGCCGAGGCCAGAGCGGCCCGGCGTCGCGCCGCGCCGCGGCACGGTCGGCTGACGTCACGCCCGCCGCCGATCGGCGAAATCCGGGACGGATTATAACCAATCAAAAAACAGAAAGGGCCCCTTCGAACGCGGCGGCGGCGGGAGTCAAGTCGCGCGTCTGATTTCCGCCGCACTCGGCAATCTCTTCAGAAAAATAGAAATCAGGACTAAACGTTATGGTAATGACAACCGCACCCCCCCCCCCCCCGCCCCCCCCCCCCCGCCCGCCCCCCCCCGCCTCTCCACAAAAAGAGAAGGCCCCGGCTTGTTGCCGTGCAGAAACCTCGCCGTCGTCGCCGTCGTCCTTCGCCAGCCGAAGTCTTTCTCTCCGTTGTTCTTCCTTAAGCTCTGTGTCTTTTTCCCGCCGCTGCCATTGTTACCGGGCCCCCCTGGCGGAGCCGGCGGCTCCGAAGTTACTGACGGGCAAAGTTCTTGAGAGAGATTAACTTGGCGGGATTAGGTGGGTTAATTAATAGATCTCTGCGGCTCATTGTTTTGTACTCGGCTGGTAAGAAGTCGCCCAGGAGAGGCGGCGCGGCGTTAAATCAATTTCATGGCCCTTTATTACCGAAGGAGATAAAGCCAATATTTAGCTTTCAATTTTTCACAATTATTTCATCCTCCTTGCCACATCAGTGCCTCCGCTTGGCAGGTCCGGAGAGCCCTGCCTCGGAGACAAGGACACATCTGTTCTCATCTGGAGCCCCCCCCCCCCCCCCCGCACACCACCACCACCCCCCCCCCACCGCCCCCTCGCCGTAGGGCCGCGTCCCCACCGCTCTCTGTCCAGCGAGCTGAAGGATTCGCTCGGCTTACGGTAGGGAGGAGAGAGGAGCGAACGATAAACCCGCAGGAGAGAGAGCGTTGGGTTCTCAGAGAGTCCTTCGCCTTGGCGGTCTACGTTTGGATGGCGTTCCTTCTTCATGATTTAAGTGGCTGTAATATTAAAAGTATGTGGATAGAAATGCAGGGCAGAGTGCATTTAAGTTAAGCCCCCCTCACCCCCCCCCCCCCACCACAGAACTGCATTATAAAGCTCTGAAAGGGTCTCTTTATTCACTAACAGTACAGGGAAGCTTTCTTATTTATTTCTTATTTATTTACACAGAGCAGACTGCAGCTCTCATTGTGCATCGGCCTATCTGTCCCCTAGATACAGCTGCCCCCTGCGGCTAGGTGACGTCTTCCCCACACCAACTCCCGCTCCTCTCTCTCCCTCTCTCTCTGTCCCTCTCTCTCTCTCTCTATCTCCCTCTGTCCCCCTCTCTCTCTCTCTCTCTCTCTCTGTCCCTCTCTCTCTCTCTCTCTATCTCCCTCTGTCTCTCCCTCCCTCCGTCCCTCTCTCTCTCTCTCCCCCTACCTTCTCCCTCCCCTACACTCACTCTGCCCATACACTTTCTTCCACCCCTCCCTCTCCCAGCACTCCCCCCCCCATTGCGCAGAAAATGGCCGCCAGCACTCCCCGCTGTGTTAGGCCTCCCGCTGTCTGCTCTGCCATCACGTTTTCCTACTTCCTCTCCAAAAAATGTAGAGGTAATACGTAAAACAATGCATCCCACGGGCTCAAAAAATCCTTCTCTCAAGATGCACCCTGCAGTAATGATGTCACTAATAATGTCACTCTTGTCCTAACTGCCGTGAAAAAAGCCCCATTGTACACGGCCGTGTCTAAAATGGCGCCGGAAAAAACATCCAAATTTTTTGCAGGAAACATGCCGCTTTTTTTCACCCCCGGTGTCGCGAAAGAGCTGCCGATGGTCGTCCAATCAGACGAGCCCGTCCCCTGTGTGATCGGTACCCGTCCGCGCTGACGCGCTCCTGGCTAAAAGAGGGGGGCAGAGCTCGCCCCTGGCTAAAAGAGGGGGGCAGAGCTCGCCCCTGGCTAAAAGAGGGGGGCAGAGCTCGCCCCTGGCTAAAAGAGGGGGGCAGAGCTCGCCCCTGGCTAAAAGAGGGGGGCAGAGCTCGCCCCCGGCCCTCCCCGGGCGTTTGCATGCGAAGCGCCGCGATGGAAACCCGCGGTCGCTGCCGTCTCCTGGCGAGTAAACACGCGCGCCGAGGATCCTGTTTGCTTTAGGCGACGAGGTAAACACCGTGGGGGGGGGGGGGGGGGCGCTCCCCCTGTCCCGCAGATCTGTCGCCGCCCGCTCTCTGCGCTGCCCCACGCCCTCGCGGGACTGGGGGGGGGGGGGGGGGGGGGGGGGGGGGGGTCCGCCAGAAACACCCCATCCTGTCTGCAGTCTCAATCACAGACTGCCTCACAAAACTGCACAAACTGAACCTGAAAACCCCAAACACTATCGTTTTTAACTTTTAACACCTTTTCTGACCCGAAGAGTCCGTGAGGCGATTGTCTTTCTTCATTTCGCTAATTACGCGCATCGCACAGAACCTACACGTTCCGCGAACTACACACTTAAACAGGATTTATTCTAATTAACGCACTGACCTTCGTTTTCCCCAAAACTGTCTGTTATTTATTTTTTAAATTTACGGACCGGAGCGCTCCTCGGCGTTTAGCTCGCCGCTCTCGCGCAGAGCCGCGATCGGCGGATGAATCTGCGGAAGTCCCGGCGCTGGGGGGAGAGGGACAAGTCTCGCGGACGAAAGGAGCGGAGCTGAGCGGCGGAGGGAAGGCCCGATAAAGACGAAGAAACGGGAAAACAGCCCCGCGCTCTTCCCTCCAGCTCGCCCGCTATAAAAGGGAAGGGAAATCTGAGGGGGCGGGAGGTGGGGGGGGGGGGGGGGGGGGGGGGGGGGGGGGGGGGGGGGGGGGGGTTATGTGAAGAGCGACAAATTGATATAAACACAATCTCCATAGCTACCTTTTCATCTGTGGACTGACAAGTGCCTTATTGTTGTCATCCTTCAGCTCAGAACCGGGCCTGGTTTTTTTTTTCCCTCTCTCAAAAGGCCTTTTCTCCGGAGCTATTAAAAGTGCCTTCCTCTGCGAGGCGGAGGACTCAGGCACTGATGAGGCGCGGAGAGCCTGAGCGGCCTTCGTGTGCACAGCTCCGACACCCCCCCCCCCCCCACCCCACGCGCCCCCCCCAGTCGCACCCCACACCCCACCAACGTCCGGCTCCAGACTGTCAGCCTCTTAAATCTTAATGCCTGCCTGTTAATGAAAACTTCCCAGCCTTTTTTTTTTTTTTTACAGACACGAGAGTAACGCAGGGGGGGGGTCTGAGTCAGAGTTCGAGCCCAGACGGGTGGAGGTGAGCGAGAGGTTTTGGGGACGCGGGCACCCCCATTCAAAACGAGCCCTTCTCCTTATAAACACCCCCATCCCCTTTTTATCACTGAACACGGGGGTTTGATTCTGAAAAACAGCCTACTGTATTTACAGGACAAAAAACAAATCTACCAACACAACGGAAGGACAAGCTTTGCTGTTTGTCATCGTAACTGTTCCATACATCATTGGATATAACGGTCCAGAGAGGAGGTCAGCATATTTACAAAAAATTTTTTTTAAATACACACATCGCACTTCATTGCTCTATAAATAGAGGGTTGGAGAGTAAACAGATTCTGTAGAAAAATCCGGGAGGGGAGGTGCTATTTTTCCATACGCATTAATGAATAATTATTTCCCCCCCTGCTGTTTAAGAGGCACCACATCATCACCATTCCATAACTACGGCCAATCTGTGATCCTTTCATTAGCTTTATGAGGGAAAAAATAGCAATGTATCATTTACGGTGCATTAATGCTCTCATGCTTTACAAGAGCACGTAACAGACATCACATGGCACGTGTCGTAAAAATGTCAGAAAGCCATTTTACACTGAAGAGGGGCATTTCGCCTACAGCATACGCAGTGCATACGCTGTATAATCATCTCCGCAAAGCACAGGAGTAGAACATTCCTCTGGAGAACAATACTAGCCTAGCCAGCACCCCCCCCCCCAGTATGTGGTTTATTCACGTTCTTCAGTCCACCGCATGGCTCGGCCCAGTTCTGCGTTCAGGTGCGCCGTTCCACAAGCAGGGAAGCGATACTGAGGGAGAGGCCAGTTGCTCCCCACGTCTCTCCATTACAGAGCAGCCTCTCGTTCCCCAGGCCACGGAGGGTCCGGTCCGAAACGCGGGCGGCCGTTTCGTTGCGTATCCCCCGACAACGGCGTCCTAACAAGGGGACGGCTCGCCTCCACGGGGCCCGTCAGAAGAATAAAAGCCCCCCCACCCCCCCACCCCCCACCACCCACCACCACAAAATCAAAGAACCCGGTGGAGGAAGCGGGAGCGAGCGGGACCCTCTCGAAAGCACTCTGCGAACGACGGCCTCATTACCCGGCGCGCTGATATCAATTAACGCGGGCCACCCAGGCCCCCTCTCATTAACACTCCGGTAAACAGGCTTAATTTGTTATGCATTTTAATGACCGGGGAAAAAACATTCACCCCGTGTTCCCGGACCAACGCGCGCCGAGGAAGAGGAAGAGGAAGAAAGGGGACGCAGGAGGAAAGCGGCTTTTGAAAAGCTTCAAAAGGAAGAGAGAGGGAGAGATGACGGACATGAAAGGAAGGGTTTTGGCGTACCCCTTCACGCGCCCCGGTTCTCGGGCCGCGGCTGCGCCGGAAAGGCGAAGTCCGGCCCGAGCCGTTTTTTTTATTCTGGGAGGGGAAACGGCGGAGCGGGAGGGGGGGGTGTGGGCGCGCCGAGCCTGAGGCCCCCGCCGGCTAAACTGTGTTTTACGAGACGCGATCACACCGCTCTCCGCCATCCACACAGCGAGCGGCGGCCAGTTAGACAGTCTGAGAGCATCACTCAGGACTTCTGAGGTGACATCATTTAGGCGTGTGACCTGAAGGGAAAAAAAAAAAAAAACTGATAACTCAAAAACAAGGCAGAGAACTTTTAATGAGGGAGCGCTGCCAGGGAGGCATGCTCCTGCTGAGAGGGCTGCAGGAGCACTGGAGTGGCATTAGAGCAGGAGGGAGGAGGAGGAGGAGGAGGAGGAGGAGGGAGGAGGGAGGAGGTGCAGGACCGGAGCACACTGAGCACGGACTGGAGCACAATCACTGGAGAATGAGCAGCACAATTATAACAGGGCTGAGGAGGGAAGAGTAGAGGGGGAGATTAGACGGGGAGAGGAGAGGAGAGAAGAGGAAAGGAGGGGAAAAGAGAGGAGAGGGAGAGAGGAGAAGAGAGGGGGAGAGGGGAGGAGAGAGAGGGGAAGGAGGGGAGAGGAACAGAGGGGGAGAGAGGGAGAGGAAAGGAAAGAGGGGAGAGGAGAGGAGAGGATAGGAGATGAGTGGAGGGGAAGGGGAGATGAGAGGGAGAGGGAGGGAGAGAGGAGAAGAGAGAGAGGAGAGTGAGGGGAGGAGAGGAGAGGGGGGGGAGGGAGAGATGAGAGGAGGAGAGAGAGGGAGAGAGGGGAGGAGAGGAGGGAGAGAGGAGAGGAAAGGAGGAGAGGAGAAAAACGGAGTTGAGGGGCGAGAGGAAGGAAGAGAGGAGGAGAGAAGAGGAGAAGAGAGAAGAGGAGAAGAGAGAAGGAGAGGAGAGGAAGAGAAGAGAGAGGAGAGGAAGAGAAGAGAAGAGAGGAAGGGAGAGGAGAGGAGAGAGGCTGTGAGTGGAGGGGAGAGCAGAAGAGCAAGCTGGACTCAGTGATCGCTGATGATTCCCTCTCAGGCGGCTCCTCAGGTGAAGTGTCAGGTGTGCGGGGCTGTTAGCGATCACAGCTCTCTCTGATAGCAGCTCTTCTTAAACGCAACCCGGCAACAGACTTCACAGCGACGTCGCCGTGCCAGTGTGAGTAACCGAAGAGCCGCAGGACTGACACTCCTCTTCTTAAACAGAGAGCGTAGATAAAGACAAGGCAGGCTGAGGAACACACCCTCCTCCACCGTGCGCGTCTGTGAGGGGAGAAGACGATCTGCACCACCCAGCCCCCCCGCACAGGAGGTTGAAGTCCCTAGCGAGGTTTGTGGGACCCCAGCGTGGGTGTGAGAACCTTAACCCAGCGAGGGTGTGAGAACGTTAACCCAGCAAGGGTGTGAGAACGATAACCCAGCGAGGGTGTGACTACATTAACCCAGCGAGGGTGTGAGAACGATTAACCCAGCGAGGGTGTGAGAACGATAACCCAGCGAGGGTGTGAGAACGTTAACCCAGCGAGGGTGTGATAACATTAACCCATCGAGGGTGTGAGAACGTTAACCCAGCGAGGGTGTGAGAACGATAACCCAGCGAGGGTGTGAGAACGATAACCCAGCGAGGGTGTGAGAACGATAACCCTGCAAGGGTGTGAGAACGATAACCCAGCGAGGGTGTGAGAACGATAACCCAGCGAGGGTGAGAGAACGATAACCCAGCGAGGGTGTGAGAACGATAACCCAGCGAGGGTGTGAGAACGATAACCCAGCGAGGGTGTGAGAACATTAACCCAGCGAGGGTGTGAGAACATTAACCCAGCGAGGACGCGAGAAACGTTTTTCCATCCCCTCCCCCGTTTTTTGGTCTCTGTGATGAACAGAAGTTCATAAACCTGGGGGGTTGGGCCCTCTTACGCAGACTCGACGCAGAGCACGCCATGCCAGGCCAACCGAAGAAGCGTCTCTGTCTGTCCATAACACACGTCTGCCTGATCGCCATTCCTTCAACTGCACTGTTCGTTCCACAGAACGTCAAAAAACAGGCCCACTCATTGTGAATCCCGACAGCAACGGAATATACGCCAAGCCCTGTAGAAGAAGGAAAAAAAAAAAAAACCTTGCCAGGAAAGGGGTGGTTTTGCCCATCTCTATCCCACAATCCTCTGCATGCTGGGCGGCGGCTGGCATCGCAGAAGCACGTTCACCCGCGCGCAGAAAGTGCGTGGATTTGTCTAGCACGGAAGCAACGTCACCGAATCTCTCCGGCTGCTGAAGACAGGATTAATCTCCATAAAAAAAAACTACTCCCACGGCAGCCCAACCCCTGAGCTGAATCAGCCGCTGCTGGCTGACACGGCAAAAAAAACAACAAAAAACAAATACAAAAACAATCAGACGCCCAGCATCCGCTCATCACAGTCAGCCCTGATTGGGCAGACAGACAGCTTTTTCAGACCTGCGTGTGCGTGTCCGCACGCATCAGCCATCTCTCCGGGCCCCTGCCGCACGCTGGAAGGCTTTTGCCTCCGCACGCCCACCGGGTTAATAAGCAGGCTTTTCAATTAGCGACAATTTCGCTGAGGAGTGGGAAGAGGTGGCACAGCTGCTGAAGGGCTCTCTCTCTCTCCCTCTTTCCCTCTCTCTCTCTCTCGCCTACTCACCTGGACTGCAGTTCAATTAGTCCCAATGGTCAGTCCCTCGGACCAACCCCCCCCATATGGGCGGGGCATGGAGGTGGGGGGGGGGGGGGACGGGACCGCCCACAGTTCGCTCACAGACGCCGCCTCTCCCCCCCCACCGTGCGGCTCCAGCCGGTCGCGGGTCCAATCAAAGCTCACGCCGCGGGAACCTCGAACGCCCGATCGTACCCTTTCTCCCCCCGAGACGGGAGGCCTCCGAACCGCCGGGCCCCCGCTTCGGGAACGCGCCGCCCGCGGGTCGGCCGGGGCCCCGCCCGCCAGAGCCCGAGCCCGTCGCCGAAGGCGGCCGACGGGGCCGCGCTCCCCAAAATGGCCGAATAAAAGAGGGGCCAAGTTCTGGATCTCGCCGAGGGAAATTATTATTATTATTTTTTTTTTTTACTTTTACCGGCTACGAGACCAGCCGACTACCAGCCGACATCAAAACCGCTTCCGAGTCCGCGACCTTGAGGCGGTGCATCTTTATGCATGTATGCACGCGGGCGCGCGCGTCCTACAGCACACATCAAAGCGGGGCGCGTCGAAAACACCCGCTGTCGGAGAACGGGGGATGAAGAAGAAAAAAAAACACAAAAAAGAAAAAGGCATTCTCCTCGTCTGAAAGGAGGAAACACGCGAGCGTGAAGACGAGGAGCTGCGCCAGCTTCGCCCCGCCGCACGCTTCCTCCAGATGGCCGATTTCCATAATGGCGGAACACTTCCGCTCAGAGTATAAATAAAACCGCAGGCGGAGGGACGCGGTCTGAGCGGTTTAACCGCGGTCTGACCCGCAGTGTGTGTGTTTTAACCGTGTCTCTAAGGGGCAGTGTGTGTGGTTTAACCGTGCCTCTAGGGGGCAGTGTGTGTGGTTTAACCGTGTCTCTAGGGGGCAGTGTGTGCGGTTTAACCCTGTCTCTAGGGGGCAGTTTGAGAGTTTTAACCGTGTCTATAGGGGGCAGTTTGTGTGGTTTAACCGAGGTCTGCTGGCAGTTTGTATGGTTTAACCGTGTCTATAGGGGGCAGTGTGTGTGTTTTAACCGTGTCTCTAGGGGGCAGTGTGTGTGTTTTAACCGTGTCTATAGGGGGCAGTGTGTGTGTTTTAACCGTGTCTATAGGGGGCAGTGTGTGTGGTTTAACCGTGATCTCTAGGGGGCAGTGTGTGTGGTTTAACCGTGTCTCTAGGGGGCAGTTTGTGTGGTTTAACCGTGTCTATAGGGGGCAGTTTGTGTGGTTTAACCGTGTCTATAGGGGCAGTTTGTGTGGTTTATTAACCGTGTCTCTAGGGGGCAGTTTGTGTGGTTTAACCGTGTCTATAGGGGGCAGTGTGTGTGTTTTAACCGCGGTCTCTAGGGGGTAGTGTGTGTGGTTTAACCGTGTCTATAGGGGGCAGTGTGTGTGGTTTAACCGTGTCTATAGGGGGCAGTTTGTGTGGTTTAACCGTGTCTCTAGGGAGCAGTTTGTGTGGTTTAACCGTGTCTATAGGGGGCAGTGTGTGTGGTTTAACCGTGTCTCTAGGGAGCAGTTTGTGTGGTTTAACCGTGTCTATAGGGGGCAGTTTGTGAGGTTTAACCGTGTCTATAGGGGGCAGTGTGTGTGGTTTAACCGTGTCTATAGGGGCGTGTGTGTGTTT
>CM045891.1:6761471-6811471 GCA_025169545.1 Anguilla japonica
GGGGGGGGGGAATACATCGAGGGGGCCGCCCGCGCGGGGGAGAGAGGATCGTTTTTAGAAGGGAAAAGCCACTGGATGATTGACTCGCCGGAGAAGGGAAGCTAACCGCGCCACCGCGGCGGGTTTTCGCGGACGCCAGAGGAGACCGCCCTGCGAGAGCGTCGCCGAACGGAACCCGCTCCCGGGGCGCCCCTCATCCGAGGGGCGTAGCACCGTACGGAAAAACACCTTTAAAAAAAAAAAATTTTTTAATGGCACTCGAGCTTTTTGTCCTGAGGCGTCAGCGATATTATTTTCGGTCAGGCCTGCTTAATGACACTCATTCAGGGGTCCTAATGGAAATATAATAGCCATTTAAAAAGGTAAAGACGCTGGAGGAAAATCCAGGATTGAGGCAGTGTGGATGGTAGTGTGCGTGTGTGTATGTGTGTGTGCATGTGTGTGTGTGTGTGTGTGTGTGTGTGTATACGTATAGCATGCACTCATTTACCTTAAAATAAAAGAGCAGGAGGGATTTTACCCATTCTATTTGGCACTGTGAGCACGAGGGGGTAAGCCAGCGATGATACTCTCCAGTTCTCTCCTCTGAGCTTAGTCACACCGGCGGCTTCTGCAGAGCCCGCCAATTTACACTCCTTCATTATCCCCCACATCCCGCTGCTTTATATATTTATTTCCGTAATATTCAATTTGACTGTTGCCACGCGCGCCATCTCAATTCCGTATGCATATGCGCGAACATTAAAAAACGCTTTGTGCTGGGAAAAAAAAAAAACCAAAAAGTGCAAACTGACGATGTGTTTGTTTAAGCAGCAGATCCGCGCGCTAATGGCTACATCCAACAGCCGCCATCCACTGCTTGAGTGGACATCTTGATCACGTCAGGATTATTTGGAAAGGGGGGGGGGGGGTCTTGACACATGACTCCCTGCCTGACTCCCTTATCTACTAATTAGAGGCTGCTCTAATTATAACGATGCTACCAATAAATTATTAAAGCAGTCTAAGGACATAACCTATGCTTGCCATTTTCATACAAAAAAAAAGAAAAAACTGACGTCAATCTGAAACCCATGAAGTACTTCAGCCTCTTCCTTATCTGTGCTAGCACTGATGTCCGTACAGCAAACAGAGTCCATATAAACGCTCACAAATGTTTTCAAATGCTTGCATACAGCATCGGATCGACAATAAGCCCAAAGTACACCATCATTGCATACCCATCCGTCAGCCCTAATTCTGAAAAGTGCAAATTTGACATTCGCACAGTGTTTGACTCAGTACACACTTTAAGCAGTATTCCCCCCGCAACAGCATTATTTGCTAATGCAGTACTAACCAACCCTGTTCCCGGAGATCTACCGTCCTGTAGGTTTTCATTCCAACCCTAACAAAGCACA
This sequence comes from Anguilla japonica, assembly GCA_025169545.1. NCBI lineage: Eukaryota > Metazoa > Chordata > Actinopteri > Anguilliformes > Anguillidae > Anguilla > Anguilla japonica. Next base: position 6,762,872 of record CM045891.1, read on the forward strand.
CCCCATTCAGCAGATAACAATCTGCGCTGAGCTGCTAATTAGTGGAATCAGGCGTGACGAATTAGGGTTGAAATTAAAACCTACAGGACGGTAGATCTCCAGGAACAGGGTTGGTTACCACTGGGGCTAACGTAATGGAAGTGTGGGCACTCAGAAGAACTGAAGGGGGAAGGAGGACCCTGTCTCTTCCTGGGTCAGATTCACAGTAAATATCTACCAGGTTCTGCCGTTTCTTTTCAAGCCACGAGGCACGAGGACTCTGCACCAGCCATCGGGAAGCAGCAAGCGGTGCAGGGGACCGAGGAAGGGGCTGTTTTTCTCTCTGGAAGGCTATGACCTCATGCGCGCCACCCCCAATTCCCTCCCTGCTGCTGCCTAACCCCCCCCCCCCCCCCGCCGCCTCCCTCCGTGCTCCCTCCCTCCCTTCCCCCGCACCCAGAGGCCCCAGGTGCGCTGGACAGGGGGAGCGAGGGCTTGAGCGCAGAGCGGAGAGTTTGTCAGCTGGCCAGGGAGGCCATTTTCCCCGCCTGCCCGCCCGCCCGCGGCAAACAACTTAACAAGATGGAACTTACCGGGGAACTGGTAGCTGTAGCTCGGGGCGAATCCAGTGTAGCCACGGCCGTACGTCGCGACGATGTTCGGGTAACCTTGGGGGGGGGGGGGGGAAAGGAAAGGGGGGAAGAGAAGTGAGACGGGGGCTGGAGAGAGCTCCCCGGGCCTTTTTTCGGCAGGCCCGGCAGCCGCTCCAGCTGCGCTGCAGATTGAAGATTAGAGTGTCCCGCGCGTTCCCGTAAGGGGGCGAGGCTGCGCTCCCCAGCCCCCAGGACCACAGCCTCACTCCGCGCCCGTGACGGCAGGCCTGTCTGGACCCGCTGTTCTACCGCCGTTCGGTCAATAACCGCCAAGTTTTTCTTTTTTTTTTTTTTTTTTTTTTTTCCCAGAGCCCAGGCTAATCAGTCATGAAGGACACAGCGCCGTGAACAATTACTGAATTAAATGGCTCCTGCTTGTGAGCACAATGCTGTGAGAATGATACAATACCACACAAACTCCAACCAGCCAACAGCATGCCAAATCACATCATAAAAGATAACATAATATGGAGAAAAACTATTTTCAGCTGTAAACGATAAACCCAAAGATTTGAAATTTCTGAAAATAGGAGCGTGTTATTTGAAAGTTTATCAGTTCACCTTTGGGACAAGGAAACTTGTAATTATGAACAGTTACATTTTTAAAAACAAAAAAGCCTTTTTCACTAAATCAGCCACTCTGTGATTGGTCAAGCACATCGTGGACAGCAATCAGCCTTTATGTGATTGGTTGGTAATGTTCTCCAGGAGTGGGACACAGCCCAGTGCCCAGTGTGTTTGAGCCTGAAGTGAAGAGAGGCCAAGTTAGCATCCCTTTTCTGTTACCACAATTTTATTTGCACAAGCCTAAAAGTTCATCACCAGGACAGCTTTCAAAAAGCAGCACCACCATTTAATATCAGTGAAGGTATTAAGTGTGTGTGTGTGGGTGTTTTGAGTATGCACAGAGAGAGCTTCTGCACTTCCTGACAACATACTAAGAGCAGGAGCCTCAGTTTAAGTACACTTCAGTGAGCCAAGGGCTGCTCTGTGACAAAACAGCTCAGCTTTACCTCACGGTCATAATTTAACATGTACCTGAAAGGAACCTAAACATTATTTTTAATGCTATCTGATAAAAGTCAACAGGTACAACTTTTTCAACCCCAGGGAATGTGTTTAGTTGGGCACACTGTGCAAGCCACATAATGGCTGGACATAAATACTTGTTATATCCCTCCGAACACTTTCACAGGTTTCTATTTTCTCGTGGAAGGTCCCACAGGAGCCACTTCAGGTAAGTGGATTATCATGTGCTTGGCTCCACACTGCAGTATAGTTGTTCAAGTCTGTTCAATCTGGCAACCATGCTACTGGTGTGGCTCACTGACATAACTAAGCTTCTGGTTACCTATTGGTGCAATCTGTATATAGAGAATATACAGTGAGCTCCATGACGTTTGGGACAAAAACATACTGTATTTTATTTATTTATTTTTTAGTTTTTTGCCCTTTTGTCATTGGTTGGACATGTATGGCTGTCACAGGTACTGGCTCACTTCACTGATGATGTAACTGCTGACAGCACCAGTAGAATGAATTCTGAAGTGTACAGAAGACTCTATCTACTAAGAATCTACCAAATGCCTCCAAACTCATTGGACAGGCGCTTCATCCTACAGCAAGACAATGATCCCAAACATACTGCTAACATTTACATTACATTACATTACAGGCATTTGGCAGACGCTCTTATCCAGAGCGACGTACAACAAAGTGTATAACCATAGCCAGGAACAAGTATGACGAAAACCCTAGAGAGAAGTACCGTTCCAAGTGCAGGGAACAACCGCATAGTTCAACTTGGACCCTGAAGGTTAAACTGATTAACACTAACACAACGAGAACGGCAACAACGCAGTCTATGGGAAAAATACAAGCAGTAGTTAAGACAGTTGATGCACCTAAGTCACCAACGAAACAGCTGCCTAGTTACAACCCTAAGCTTACAGTCAACGCAACAACAGGAGTTATTCAAAGCCAAGAATTAGAGTCCTTGACTTTCCTTCACCTGAACTGAACAGAGCTGAATACGCATTTCATATGCTGAAGAGAAAACTTAAGCAACTAGCCCCCAAAACGAGCAGGAGCTGAAGATGGCTGCAGTACAGGCCTGGCAGAGCATCACCAGAGAAGATACTCCGCACCTGGTGATGTATCTGAGTCACAGATATAAAGTACGAAACATGACTACTTTCTTTTGCATAACATTAATATGTCCCAAACATTATGGTGCCCTGAAATGGGGGGACTATGCATGAAAAGTGCTTTAATTTCGATATGGTGCAACCAAAGTGTATAAAAACACCCTTAAATAAAAGCCGAAAATGCATACTTTAACCACATTAGATTGGATTACAAATGAAAGTAAGAGTAAAAGCACAGAGCAGAGAAATATGTCTTCATCCAAACAATATGGAGCTCGCTGTATATTCTGGACTATGCAGAAGGCTTGTATCAATAAAACTAAGTGATAAAGACTTTCCTTTCTTAAAATGTGCCTTCCTGCTTGGTGGTATTGAGCACAATTCCGACTGAATCTGAACATGAAACACTAAAAGTACGAGCAATGTAATCCACTCATTTAAGCTAGACCCAACGAGATCTACAACCCCATTTAAGCAATAAGTCATTTTTCACCTAATTATACCAGGTCCCATTTATTATAGATGCTGGATTTCTAATAAATAAGAAACCAAATTAATGAGCTTTGCAGACAGAGTTCATAGTACTGTCCTTAATATAACTGTCAGAAGAGGGGGGGGGTGGGGGGTTGGGGGAGGTGGGGGTGGTGTGTGGTGGTCCCTGTTCAGGCTTGGCTGGGGGTGGATCAGAACTCTGAAACCGGTCCCCGCTATTCCAATTTCCAGTTGAGACCTGAAATGTTATTCTGGGGGTAATAAATGGCAGCTCACAGTTTGCTGCCCATGAGGAACTTCAATTTAAATTCTTAAAACCCTGAATGGCCGCCTTTTTGCTTCCAGATACAAAGCGGCGTCGGAGAGGGAGTGAGACCCCGTCAGCGCTCAATTTCTGAGCGACCGGACCGTTCGCTGAGCTGCCCGTAAGTTCAGGATTCCTTCTATTTCACTTTCCGCCCGTCACAAAAAAAGTTAACAAAGTGCCCTTAATAAAGCAGCGCTGCGTAGGCCCTATTTGGTCAAGAAGACTAGCTGAAACGTCCGGGCGAGTTTGCTTTCACGTGAACTTAGAATCCCCACACTACATGACAGGCAGCAAATGCTGAACAGATTGTGCAAACAGAGAAGCTTTGTCGGCCTATTTGTATTTCCCAGAGGGCGTGTCTCGCTACAGCACTGGTCCTTTGTAAAGTATAAATGCACACCACGATGCTGAATCAAATCCAAATCAAAGTGCACCAACAGCCATACATAATTAGCGAAAGCACTGCTAATTATATGCATCTTTTTTTCTTGCCCTGAAAAACCGTCGTGTATTCGTTTTATTTTGATTTGGAGTTGACTTCAAACATTCTCATCCAGCTTTACGCAGTCAACGTTTCGTAACTCAACAAACTAATGTTCGTTCTGACTGCCGTGCGACTGTTCCATGGCTCTATTCAGGTAAATGGGAAAAAAGGAACAGTTTTTGCTGCTTCAAAGCAGATACAGGTTTTTTTTTTGGACAGCATTGGTGAGGTGTGAGGCGTGTGTGTGTGTGTGTGTGTGTGTGTGCGTGCGTACATCAGGATATGGACCACCGGTGACAGGATCCTTTTAACAGACAGATCACTCATTTCCTCTGCACGCCACCACCTGATACCATCCAAGAGAGAAGATGTTATAAATTTTGAGATAAGATATCAATATCGCTCTGCAGTGCACTGATACAGCCTACAGTGATAATGACTACTGGAGGCTATGCAATTATCAATATAGCCCAAGGATCACTGCTCACCACATCTACCCCAGTGTGTGCATGTGTGTGTGTGTGTGTGTGTGACAGACACCGCAGACATCAGGTAAAAAAGGTCTCCCAGCAGCCTTTGAAAAGAGCTTTATTTTCCCCAACAGGGCTCAGCGCTTTGCGAATGTTTACAGATGTATTATATAAGTATTACGTAAAACCCTCCATATTTCATTTAATTCTACATGCATGCCCCCATAATACTTGAAAGGATGTATTTACAACCTGCATGTGTTTTACACGAGAATTCATTCAGATCTATTTAGATGTGTCAGGGTCTTCCAAACCTTAAGTACCAAGTAACAAAATGTACTTAACACAATGCTTACTGAACACTAACGCGTGATTTCACAGGTATGCATCAACAGAAAAGTCATGTGATTTCAGTTTGTGGTGAGGTGTTCTGAGTGACCGCATCCACCAGCAACGGAGCAGAAAGTACTGCCTGGCGTAACTTTGCGTATTTGCTGTTTTCTCCACGCCAAGGAAATAAATGAAAGATTCTGGTGATAAATACACATAATTTAGGGTTTTCCAGCCAAATACAAAAGGCTGACCACAAATAGGCTGTGGTTTGGTTGTGTGGTCACTGAGAATCGACTGCACCTCTGGTGATACCCAAGGACCACAGAGTCTGCAGCCCTGTGCCATACTGATATCCACTGATCTCTCTCACACATGCAACACACAAACACCAAACCGATATCAGCGGTGAAGCTTTTTCCCCTAAAGTATTTAATGTGGTCTCTGCATTTTGGCTGTGTACTACCACATCAGGTATGAGTAAAGAAAACAAGGCAAAGATACTCGATACACCGCATGGCGGTGGTTATTCTTATGATGCTTAAAATGACTGATTAGAAATATTTATGCAGCCCTAACACACACACACACACGCACGCACACACACACTTCACAGCTCCTCGCTCTCATCTGCACGCAATACACGCACACAAACTCAGAACCCACCACACACAAACAATCCTGTATTTCACGGGCCCCGTCCGACAACACCAACCGCCATTTCAGCCCACCTACAGAATTATCACCAAGCACAAGACACCCTAAACCCTAACGACGTGTTCTGCGGTTCGCAATCGGGGCCTTTGCCGCACGCGCCTGCGGTCGACAAACCCCTTGGCAGGTTTCGCACAGTAACAATACTCCATCCCAAAATCTGTAATCCCCTACTTCCAAAAAAAAAAAAAATACCCGATTCTCCGGACGAGCCCCCAGGAAAACCTGCACATTCTGAAGCGGGGGGCGCGGGGGGGGGGGGGGGGCACGGGGGTCTTCCATGCTCGGGGGTGCAGCCAGCGGTAGCGGGCGCTGCGATTCGAGGGGGGGGGGGGTCCCGGGGGGGGGAACCGGCGCCCGACCGAAAAGGCGAAAGGGGGGGGGTAACGACGGCGGAGGGGATAGGCGGAGGAGGAAGAAGCGGGAGAGGAAACTCATTAAAGTCCCGATGTTCCTCCCCTCCGTCCCGCTGCCTCGGCGAAGGCGGCCCGTCACTTCATCCGCCCCGGCGGCGCCCCCCCCGCCCCCTTATTTGCGTTATTAATATGCATGCTAATGTACCTATTTTATGGCTCGACGCTTCCGATTCACTTTAAAATCAATTACCCATCTGGTACGCCCGCACCTCGCGCGGGCTTAAACGCGTATTAATTTCGGCAAACATACATGCGGCGGAACACCGAGATAAATGGCGCGATTAGGCGCGGTAAACAATGGGACAGAGGACGGGTTTTAATGAGATCCGGCACGTAAAGGAATTACGGTTCCTTAAATAATGAGCCTTGATTTTTTTATGCAAATCGCGGGGAAGGGAACGTTTCGCCGTCCTGCTCTTTTCTCCAATTTCATTTAGATAAGAGCTGTCTCTAAATAACCCCCGCGGTTAATATTCTCGCCCTCCCGGCTCCCCGTTCCCCCGCGCCTCCTCTCAAACTTCACTCCCCCCCTCCGCCCGCCGTCGCCGTCCTGTTTGCTCGACGGGTCCGCGGTGCTGATCCATAACAGATTCCGAAAAAGTTGCACAGCCGACGTCAAAAGTTGAAGCTAACACGACTCGCGTTACCTGTCAAGGCAGGTAGTAGCAGCAATGCTAGTGTTTACAAAAACAATTATTACAACATTTTAAAAATGCAAGACAACTTTTTTTTTTTTTTTTTCGGGGCCTCGGACCTGGAGCCCCACAGGCCCCCCGTGTCCCATTACTCAGCACTCCTGAGGTCAGGGCTGATGAAATCATAAATTCACATTATAACATTACTTCAATTTTCCCCTTCATTTAGCCCGGTAATGCGCGGCCCTGCTCCGGTGGATTTGGGACCGGGGAGCTGGCGCTCCGGAAAGGGGGGGGCTGGCTGGAATATCAATGCCATTTTTCACGCGGGCGTCGCGGCGAGAGAGAGGGGGGCTTCATCAAGCCAAATTAAAAGACGGGGCGACCTATCCCGCCGCTTCCATTAGCCGCCATTCTGGGGTTTCGCGCCCGCCATCAAAAGATTTATTTGCTTCGGTTACCTTCGGGCCGACGATCAATCGCTCGGTAATTATCTCTTGTCACTAAAGCAAGGGTGACGATCATCTTTGGGTGTGTGGGGTAGGGGAGGGGGTGGGGGGGGGGGGGTTGGGGGGGGGTGGGGGGGGGCTGGGCTCTTTGCAGTCTGCCTTGCATGTCTTTTTTCCCGTCAGATCTACACAGAAGGCCCTAGAATGTTCCGCGGCGTTGACTGAAGCACGGATCACACGGGCAGGGCCTCATTCAGTCCTGCTCTGCAGCAGGAAGGAAGATTTCGAGACGGAGACCGGCTCCCTCCCTCCCTCCCTCCCTCCCTCCCTCAGTTCCAGCCTCCACTAGTGCCATTAAACATTACATTACAGGCATTTGGCAGACGCTCTTATCCAGAGCGACGTACAACAAAGTGTATAACCATAACCAGGAACAAGTGTGTCGAAAACCCCAGAGGGGAAGTACAGTTCCATGTGCAGGGACGACCGCATAGTTTAACTTGGACCCTGTAGGTTAATCTGATCGACACAAAACAAAAGCAGCAACAAAGCAGTCTACGCAAATAATACAAGCAATAAAGTGCCAGCTCTCTCTCTTTTGGGGGAATCCATGCTGTGAGTGAGGTGTGCGGTGTGAGGTGTGCGGTGTGCGGTGCGGTTGAGGTGCGGGCCGTGCACTTACTGAGCATGCCCATCCCCAGCATGAAGGCGTCCATGGTGTAGGGCAGTCCCCGGGCCCGCCCCCGCGTCCCGGGCGGGAACATCACCTCCTTCGGCTGGGCCTTCTTACATTCTACCTGCGGGGACACCAGAGCGACGGCAGCGTGACTCACCGGCCTTCGCATTTCAGCCTGCGCACTCTGTTTATAAATGTGCTTTATAAATAAACTGACTTGACTTGACTTCATACACACACTTTTTTTTTTTTTTTAAAAGTTTTTTGGGATTTTTCAGCTTTATTGGACAGAACAGTGAAGAGAGACAGGAAGCACTAGGAGGAGGAGAGAGAGGGAGAGACGTGCGACAAAGGTCGGCGGTCGGATTCGAACTGCCGACGTCGCGGCTCGCATTGAGCATGTGGATAGTGCTCTACGGGCTGCGCCACTAGAGGCCCCCCCCCCCCATACGTAGCATTTCTAAAGAATTACATCAACGTAAAGCTCAAACAACGGGCTAAATGTGAATGTCCCTCTGAAATAATGGTCAAATTAGGAATGGAAGCAGGGGAGAAAGTAAAAACAAGCAACTGCTTTGTTCTACACACACACTATAAACTGTGACTTGCAACGACAAAGCACTTAGTTTCACCCTTAACCACTGCACAGAAACAAAGCTTGACCCCCCCCCCCCCCCCCCCCCCCCCCCATTATTAACACACAGTAGCGCCACCTGATGGAGCCTCAACATCAGTGCCTTGGAACAGAACACATCCGACCTGGTAATTCAGAATTCAAGAAAGACCAGAAGCCTTTTCCTCGGACAATGGAAGAGCCACAGTGTATGCCCCCCCCCCCCCCCCCCCGCCCCCCATTAGAATGCTCGGCTTCTACCTTTTCTTTTTTTGGTTCAGTGCCAGCTATCTATTTGATCTGCGCAAGCCTTCGGGCTTCAGACAGTTTCCTGAAAGTTTTTTTCTCCTTCCTCTGCATGCTGGTCTGGTCCACAACATGGAACCCATTCCCCCCCCCCCCCCCCCCAGCGCTTTCACTCCCCTGTCTGCTGCTGTGGTATCACGCGTTCACCAACACCCCTGCCCTGCCCCCCCTGCCCCCCCCCCCCCCATCCATTCGCCTCGACTGACAATTCAACGGCTTGCACGATGCATCCCTAAGCGGGATTTCCACACGCCAGCCAAATCTGACAGGAGAGAACACAAACAGTCAAATCCTGATAACCCCCCACCCCTCTCCCACCCCCCCCCCACCCCCCCCCCCCCCCCGACCCACCCCCCTCTCAACCCCTCGCTGCGCCGTTCGCTGCTCACATCACATTATGCATCTCCAAACATTTGTATATCTGCGCGGTTATGAAGGTTGTGTGTACCGATAAAGCGAGAAATAAATAAGGAGAGAGCGGGGGGGGGGGGGGGGGCACCCCCTGAGAGGGCCTAACACGCGGGCCGCGCCTCCTCCGAAATCTGGCCCATTCCACAGGAGCAGCTGTGGTAAACAGAGCAGGTCTGACTGGAAGGGAGATGAGAACCCAAAATAACATTCCACGCTGACAGACAGATCGGGGGGGTGGGGGGGTTTGGCGGGGGGTTTGGGGGGGGATGGGGGGGGGGGGGGCTTTCGCCTGCAGGGCCGAGGGAAGTCATCTACAGCGGCGGTGGTTCGCGGACGGCATGTTCTCTCCCCCCCTTCTCCCTCACCCCCCCCCCCCCCCCCCCCCCAGCAAAACGCCGTATGAAATATACAGGAGCGCGAGCGCCTGACAGGACGGGCGCGTCGGGCGCGTCTGCCCCCGGCGCCGTTTGCCGGTCCGGCGGATCTGTCCGCCGGGCCGAGCCGCCCCGCCGCGGGCCTGTCCATCCGCGCGCGTGACTGCCCCCCGGCCCCCGGCCCGCGCCGCCCGCCCCCCCCTCCCTCCCTCCCGCCGTTAAACAGCCTCCCGCCGTCCCCGAGGCGGCGAGCCGACGCGGCCCAGCTCCGGGCCGGCGGGCCCGTTCAAACACAGCGCTGAATCATAAAAGGACGACGGCAAATTATTTCAGAGACGTCCGCACACGGCGTTAGGCTCTCACTCAGCCTGAGAGCTTACCGAAACAGACTTGAAAAGGAACCAGGACTACCATCGCAGACACGTTTCTAAATAACTTGTTAACTACAGGTAAATACATCATTCTAGCATGGCACGGACACTAAAAATCGATAAACATTGTATCTGTAATTTCCTCCCGGCCTCTGAGCGAGACCTTTCCTGCCACTGTTAAAGAACGCTCACCGTCATTGGCTGTGAGCAAGTTAGAATGTAAATACCGCAGCACCCTCATTGGCTGTGAGCAAGTTAGAATGTAAATACCGCAGCACCGTCATTGGCTGTGAGCAAGTTAGAATGTAAATACCGCAGCACCGTCATTGGCTGTGAGCAAGTTAGAATGTAAATACCACAATCACAGGAGGTTAGGAAAAATAAACACTTGAAAAGAAGTGGGGAATCGCCCAGGTGCAGAACAGGACAGGTTTCAGATGAATCGACACCACGCTTCTCAAATGTCCGCTTTTAAACTGCTCAGTGCAAGAACCTCCAGCGCAATGTCTGTAAAAGCTGATAAAGGCAAATGAGACCAAAGGAAAACATCGTCCCTCTTCAGTAGCAACACCTGCATTTACACTAGAATAGTTGAACAATTTCTGGAGCTTATATTTTTCCAAATGACTTTAAAATAAGAAAAACCAAAAGACACGGAACCAGTTCACGGAAATTTGTCTCAAACAGCAGTATATAACTTATATTACGCAAGTAACTAATTTCAAGTAATGACGATGATGATGATAAGAATGAAACAGTCTTATGCAGTACTGTCAGAGGTTTCTGATTACACATTGGGGCAGTATTCCCATACCATACCTTCCAGAAAAACGTTAAAAACAGGTCAATACAAACTATTGGCTCATTTTGAGTTATCTTTGAAGCTTGTCATAAACTGATACCAATCAAGATTTGAAATTGTCTCGCTACTCTAAATAACTTTAAAACCTACTTTTAAACAACTCTGGTCATTGCAGACCAGTGAAAATGAATGCGTGTTCTCTTCTGACTGCTGTGAGACCAATACAACCAAATTTAGCTCACAAGTTTTCCCATAACAACATACCTACTTCAGACGTGTCACAATTAAAAGTCCAATTTCTATGCCCAATCTCTGCAATAACTAACACAGCCACAAGTGCCCAGCAATCTCAAAGCCAAGTGTTAGCCATATAAGTTAGCCAGAATATGAAATATATATTTGCACTCCTGAGTTAGAACTAAATACCTCTGTTACACATTTTGAGCTAAATATTTTCCTTGTGAAATTAGCGATGGTAAAACAGAATGAGATCCAGCTAAATGGGCTTGGATTAGATGGACATCTTCTGCTGATCGTGAGTAAATACAAGGATTTAGTGTTTCAGGCTCTGTTATCTTAGCTTACTTAAGATAAGAGCCGGTTTTATTAGCATTCTGTTTTCGGGCTTCTCTGGCCTAAGAAAATATCCTCTGACACGACAGCTATATCATTGCCCCTTCACCTTAACTCCCAAGTTGTCACAACATGGACGACATATTGAAAGCGTAGCCTATATATTGAAGGTGCTTAATTTATCAAGGACAACAGTAGGTCTGACTCAAAATAAATGCTATGAGTTATTACATTGAATGGCAGTTTATTTTTATTACTGTTTTCCACAACTGTATTGATTACTGTAACCTAGCAAGCCGTGGAATGTTCAAAACACATAACTAATACCACCAACTGTTTTGTAGTCACTGTGAACAACCAGGCCAATCTTTTTTTACCCTGTTCAGGGACTCCAGATCTTTTTATCACCTCAAGGGGTGCTGCTTGTTCATTTATTTTATTCATTTAAAAAAAATGTTTTTAACAGGGACCACGTATAATAAAACACTGATTCAAGCTTGAAATCCGATACATTATACAGAGATACAGCAGCTAATTTCCATCCCCAGTCCCTGGGTAGGCCAGGTGCACAAAAGTATATTAACACAAATATTACAAGCAACAAAATATTTCCTAAAGATTCAGTGCACTATATACAAAATCACAGGGTGGATATGACATTACAAACAGTTTGCAGTTATTATAAATTACAAAAATAACTCACATTATGAGATTCTTTACAGATATTTTATCTATCTTTTTAACATTGTTGAAAAAGACTGATAATCTGGGAAAGTTTAAATATGGAAGGGGAGGGAGTTCCACTTCTAACTGCCTTAAAGAACAAGGCCAACTGAGCACATTTTGTGAATCTGAGGGGGAAACACAGTCACCCATGGATGGAGACCTCAAAACTGTGCTGCTGTTATCAGAGCACAGCTTAATAAATTATTTCAAAGGGGGTGGTGCCAGAATGTGAATGAGTTTAAAAACGAACCGTACATCAGAAATTTTTTTTTAGATTTTTATAGCTAAACAGATTAAATTAATTAAGTATGTTACAGTGGTGATGGTGTTGTGGTTTCTTATCCAGGATTTTTAGAGTTTTCTTGTATAATGGAATGAAAGGGTTAAAAGGTCAAATGTGTATTTAGTTTTGAAGCAGTCTGAGGCTAGGTCCCTGGGAGGTATATCCTGGCATGGTATAGACTGGCATGGCTTTATGTCCAAAAAACTTACCATCAAGTTGCCTCCCTTTGCTTAAAAACACTTTACAGAGCCAAAAGAAGTTTAATGATGAATGTCTTTTTCTTTATTTAACCATTCTAGGTACTCCAAATATATCCACAGCATCACACAAATAAATCTGTAATTTTACAAAAGTTTCAAGTTTAAATGGTGTATTCATTAACCAAATACGTATCATAAATGTTCCACCCACAGACACTGAATTTTGGTAGGAAATTAGTCCCATTCTGAAGCATTTGAACTTTTTATGTTTCACCCATCATTATCTTACATTTAGGCTTAAAAATAAATACATGTTTAAATAAAAATTACCGTGCTAATAATAATATTTCTAATACAAGACAAATAATTATACTGGTGGGGACTAAGGCCAATTATAATTTCAATTTCATGTGCTTTTTCTACTGAAAGCCAAACGAATTCGTAGAAATAACCTTCAACTGAGTGCGTACAAAAGTGCAGCCTACGCTTGGTTTTCATACGTTTATTCGGAGAAAGGTTATTTTTAACAAGTATGGACATACTGAGGTAACATAAGGAGGGTGCATTCGCATAATGACCCTAAATGAGTGTAACTGCTCGTAAGAGTGATCTCACCAAGGAGCTCAGATTTACTGCTTATAAGAGCCAGGGGTTTTATCTTTTGAGTTTACCTTTTTCAAAGCCTTAAGTGCGATGCTGCGCTCTTTCCAGACAAGAGTCTATCCGATTCGCAGTCCAGGGAGTTGACTGAGCTTTTGACAGCCATGACTGTGCCACCGATACTGGCTTTACTCAACCTAAGGAACTTATTAAAACTCAATGTTAAGTATTTTCTAAAGAAGCACTGCATTGTTAACGGTTTCTAAGGCCTTTAAAGATGTCCACCCCAGCAGCGTTCCCAACGTTCCGCTCATTCAGTTAAACACAAAAGAAGTGCATCTGTAGAATATGACTTTTTAAACCCTGAGTGATGTCTGACGGATGAGGATTAATATTAATACAGCGTCTGTGAGCCCAACCCTAATGTCGTGATGAAAATCCACAGAATGGAACGGTTCCTTTTAAAATGTTTTTACATGCGCACAGAATGCATTTATAACGCCTTAAAGTTCTTAATGGTACATTTTACGCTCCGACATATTATGAAATATTCACGGTATCACTCAATCGCAACATCAATTATTTAATGCCACATAATCATATATTTCCCCTTTTTTATTTCTGAAAGAGGTACTCTCAACAGGCTCAAAGACAGCCATCAATGTGAGCAGCAGGGTGATGATTGATGGGTCTCATGAAGATGACACTATAAATATATGCTCAGGCGGTTCTACAAAGTTAACAGAGAGGAAAAGCAGGGCGTGACATCCGCACCAGAACTGTGTTCAGACATAATTATTTTTCAGGTGAAATGTGAATTTCTGTTAAAATATCGCACTCGCTCAGTCTTTTTATGGACCTTATTTCATAAATTGTGTTCAAGAAGTTTTGGGTCAATAACGTGGGGAGAGCTTAATAATAAATAATAATAATAATAATAATAATAATAATAATAATAAGAATTAATAATAATAAATTTAATCTGTAATGCACTTTTCATTAGAAATATATCTCAAAGTGCTACAGAGTAAAAAAAAAACAGGAGCATATAAAAATGAACAAAGGTTTACATGGGTAAGGGTGAAGGCCAGGCAGCAGGCCGGTCACACACTGACCCTCATCAAGTTACCCCCAAGTTAGCCTGTTTCTGAAGACCCCTGGCTGCTGTGTGAATGCTGCTATACCACAGACAGACCTCCGTGAAACAGTCTGATTTGGCAGTAGTGGCCACTGATCCAGCTGGCTTTCAGCCATTTTGTGGTTCAGTTAAGAGGGCTGTGCCATCATGTACCCATACTTTTAGCCACATGCATCACACTGTGGTTCACGGGCTATAAATTCTAATTCCTAATAAAATGATGCAAGATATTTTCATTGAACGGTATTATAATTACTTTAATAAAGTTGCGCTCGAAACAAGCACGACTTTGTTAATCGAGTATTACGTTAATAAAATATGCCGTATAATTCACGAAACATTTTCTTTTTACACAGATTTGCTTGTTCCATTCACATTTGAGTCCTCTTACATGCATATACTGCTTTTCCCCCGGGACAGATGCTATTTTTACAAGCTGGCTGAATCGTGCTTGCATCACAGTCGACTTACGCTTTAAATAGGCTGCTCTCGTTTTGTAGCTATATTCCTTATTTGAAGCGAATACCCTATAATCAGCCAATGGCATGTCAGTGGAACACTCATTCATTCTTTAGATGTTCAGCGGCCCACTACTTCTGCAGTTACGTTCTCCCCTCCCACTTTTTATAAAACACCGCTGCCTTTTCCCACGTCGCGTTCTTTAACAATAGCGCCCAGACGTGCCCGACTGTCAAATTTCGATGGTGGTTCTGAGAATAAAAATGTGACTCATTTCAGTTTAATCCTTGCACTTTGCGTTAGCGATAGGAAGCTTGACACTCTGTACTTTGCCGTTATTTCCAGTTTCAAGCCAGCTCGCGTTGACCCACCAGTCTGGAACTCCCTGTATTGTTTCTGAGGTTCTTCCGTACCGGTCGCGAATGTGAATAATGCGCCTGTTCATTCATAAACACATCCCGTTTTACACTTTTTTTCTTTTTACTGAAAGCAATTATTAAACACATTCAAAAAATGTTCATCTTTGCCAGCCTTACTCGTCTCGGCTGTAGAAATCCCCATCGTGCTACAATAAGACGATAGCAACCGGACAAACCGGAGAAGTCACAAAGCATGACGAAATCCACCCAAAAAAACGGATAAAAGGGGGGGGGGGGGGGGGGTAAGACGGAGCGCTAGGGAGTGATGAACAGGCCTGGGGGGCTGCAGTGGGAGAGGGGGGCTGAGGGCGGATTCGGGGGGCTTCATCGGCGGCCTGTTAAACGCCGCGGGGCTAGCGCTATGCGTTATCACCCCGCTAATTACAGAGCCCTGGAGCCGGGGGGCCGCTGGCCAGGCCCCGCACTGCCTAACTAAAAAACGGGGAGGGCCCTAATGGGCTCGGGGGGGGGGGGGGGGGGGGGGGCACACACCCTCAGAGAGGAGAGGAGAGGGGCGGAGCACGGGTTTAGGAATGCGGAAAGCCGCTAGACGCCGTTCTGGGCCGGGTCCGAGGAGCAGGGGCCACGGGTATCAGGGAACCGAGCGACAAACGCGACCCCGTTTAACTTTAAGACATTAAAGCTCAGGAGGTAAGAGCAGTGGTCTGGCAGTCAAAGGGTTGCCGGTTCGATCTCCCCGCCCTGGGGCATGTCGAAGTGTCCCTGAGCAAGAGCACCTAACCCCTAATTGCTCCCAACGAGCTGACTGGTACCTTGCATGGCAGCCTTCACCGTTGGTGTGTGTGAGTGTGTGTGTGTGGTGTGTGTGAATGGGTGAATGAGAGGCATCAATTGTAAAGCGCTTTGGATAAAAGCGCTATATGAATGCAGTCCATTTACCACCAAGACGACGTAGACGTTACGTGTAACTAAAGTAGGCCGGGAGCAGCGCTCGACGGCGCCCTTTGACCTCTGACCACGCCACGGGTTCGCCGGGGGTGGGGTGGGGGGGGGGGGGGGCCGCGAGGAGGAGGGGGCCGGGGACCGCGCGCGCGGGTGACGCGGAAGGCGCTAACCGCCGCTGCGGCGTCCCGAGGACAGGGCTGACAGCCGTGACCGTGCCCAGCTCCCGCCGCCAGGCAATTAGAGCCCCCGAGGAAGGACGGGCAGATTACAGCGGCTAATCAGAGCGCTTAGCGACGTCCAGCCCCCGCCGATGACCTTAGCTCCGCACTGCAGCTGCCGCCGCCGCTAAATTCATTTTTCTCTTGTTGATGTTGCTCTTTTTCTCCACCCCGCCCTCCTCCCCCCCCCTCCCCCCTGCCTCCCCCCCTCCTCCTCCTACTTTGCGCACTCTCTTTTTCCTACCTACCAAGACAACAATTTCCTGGATGCTATCATCTTTCAATTATAGATATGGGAGGTTAAATAGCTGCGGCAGGGGGAGGGTCACATGAGCGGGGGGCTCGGTGTCTGCAGCGGGGGGGGTGGGGGGGGGGGGGGGGGGGTTATTCCCCGTTCGCAGCCCGGGGCCGAGCGCACAGCACGCCGCCCCCCCCCGCCCGGCCGAGCTCCGGCCCGTTTGGGAGACGACCCAGAACCTGCCCGCACTCCACCGGCACGTGAGAGCAACACGGCGGGGCTAACTCCTTATGCTAGCACTCCCAGAGCCAGTCAGGGGCGTTCAGTCCATGTGACTTACAGGAGTTAAAAGGTTATAATAATAATAATAATAATAATAATAATAATAATAATAATAATAAAAAACTTTGTTTGTATAGCACTTTTCAAAAACAAAGTTACAAAGTGCTTTACACACATAAAAAGAAATAAAATAATACAAGATGTGGACGACAGCTTACGGGACACATTAAAACAAAGTATGTGAATAAATTAACATGAAAATAGGAGCAGCATGAAAGAAGGCCAAACAGAGGAACAGATACAGATACATGGTTAATAGAATATAGTAAATAACAGGATGTTAAAAAATAAAAAAGAGTAGAAAAGGTATTAAGAGGCTAAAAACATTATAAGCAACTTTGTAAAAAAAAAAAAAAAAAAAAGTGTTTTAAGACGAGATTTAAGAGTTCAGGGGCGGTTGGGGGGGGGGGGGGGGGTGGCAGTGGGGGGGGGGGGCGCCGTGAGCCAGCATGGGTTCCTCCAGGTCACGTGATAAAGACTCCGGATGAACTTGCCGCCGCTCGGCCAGGCGAGGGCCCGGCGTTCCCCCTCCATCAGCATCCCAGCGCCCGGCTCGGGGCCCGGGGGGGGCCTGCGATCACAGTGTTTAAGGACCCGCCGCAGCAATCTCTCCATCGCGCGGTATTACAGCGGCCCTCTCATTACGCGTCAAAATAAAAGCGCGCGACGGAATAACCTTGAAATACTGCCGACGTCCCGCCAAGCCTGAACACACACAGGGGCTGTCTGGCGCTCCCCGCCACCGTCAGTGGGAACTTTTCCCTGCGTACTCCTAACCCGGTGGGCGGGGGGGGGGAGGGGGGAGGGGGGAGGCAAAAGGGGGCGGAACCGAAATGATGATTTGTTGTCGGACAAGCAGGCGAGGGCACGTGTTCTCCCTGGATACACGGGCCGAAACCAACATGGCTTCAGCCTCACTTCACCTACAAACCCCCCCCCGAAAATATCACAATAAAAGATCTAATAAGCTATTCACCCGTACGTCTGGCAAGGGAATCAATATTTAAAAAGGGATATTCCGTGTTTCATAATGCAAAATTAAAAACAGTGCCTAAGCATATGGGCCCATTCTCTTTCATCCACTCATTTGTTAACTTTTTATCTCTTCTTTCTTCTACAGGGAGTTGAGGACAGACAGGGAGGGGAAGAAAACCCTTCATCGTAAATGTTTTCTGTACAGTCTGTTCTAGAATATGTCATCGCCCCTCCCGCAAGACATCAAACCTGATGCTCCGTTCAAAGCAAAAAAGAAAAACCCTTGCATGACAGACAGACAGACAGACAGACAGACAGACACTGAGTCTAATCTCTGAGAAACTACAGGTTCACACCAGCAAGGGCTGCAGGCAGAGCAAGGGGAAATGGCTCATTCACTTCTTAATGACAGTAATCCCACGATGCATTGCATGAAACGTCCAGACCGCAGAAAGGCAGAGGCGGTGTGTGAATGCAGCCAGGAACCTGAGGCAGGTGCAGCAGCACACAAAGCAACTCAGCAAGTCATTCCACAAAAAAGAGAAGTAGAAACTAATATATATATATATCTAAAAAAAAAACTCTCCTTGTCTTCGTCTGCAGTGTCGCGAGGACCATTTGCAGTATGAGAAGGAACAAAACGGTGAGGATGAGGAAGGGAGGGAGAGGAAGGCTGGTCCCGTGGCCTGGACGGGACTGAACAGCAGGCACGCCTGGTGCTCCTCGGAGGCGAGCGGGACACGGGCGGGTCCCGCCCCTCTCCTCCTCGCGCTAACGTGCGCCCGGGAGGCCCAGCTGGGCCCGGGCGCGGCGGCCATCGCCAGCGCGAAGCCTGGAAACGAGATCAGACTGGCCGGCGAACAGGAGGAGGCGGCGGCTTCGGTTGGCGGGGCGGGGGGGGGGCGGCGGCAGGTGCAGCGGCTCCGTTTGTTTGGGGGGGGGGAGGGTGCAGAATTCGGGGCGCGACGGCAAATCAGCGCCTTTCTAAAAAAGCCCCATCGTCTAAGCGTTCACCGGACTTGACTACACGCGGGGCCGGGTTTTTCGGCCGTGAACTACATTTCCCATCTGATCTCATCATCGCAGAACATTTAACAACAGCAAACGCCGCTAAGGGCATTTAAATGAAAAAGCACCGGTGGACAGGAGGGACCTGTGGTGCCGTCTGAGTGGGGGGGGGGGGGGGGTAACGGCTCCTCGCCGCACTTAAAGTCCACCCCCCCCCCCCCCCCCGGGGGGAACGGACACCAGCACTTCATTACGACAACTAGCACGCCAACATAAATCTGTTCTGCACATCGAGGTCAAACACGACATACAAGGGAAAGCTTTGCAATTGATGTAGCTGTAAGTACTACCACTGCAACTGCTACTTCTGCAGATATAAAAAAAATAAAATAAAATAAAATAACTGCTCTCCACTGCCTGAAGGCACAGGAACCCTCAGCTTAACAGCAGAGCATAATTCATGGCAGCTTGAATTAAATTACATAGGAGACTTGGGGCCGTGTACATTATTGATACACTTACAGCTATTTCTCCGATGACACAGAAATCTATATTCGCCCAAAAAAAATGCTGTCAGAAGCTATTTACACCTCCAAAACAGAACATCTATTTTACAGCACTGAAGCCAAGCGCTGGAAACCCAATAAAAATCTGAGATTCCAGGCCTTTAGTCATGAGTCTGTCTTCGTTGCAGCACGTGCGGTGAACGCACACACACACACACACACATACACACACGCAAACACACACACGCGTGCAGGCACACGCACACACACACACACACATACACACACGCAAACACACACACGCGTGCAGGCACACACACACACACACACACACACACACACACGCAAACACACACGTGCGCAGGCACACACACACGCACACGCACCCACACAGACACACACGCACACACACACACGCACACACACGCACGCACACACACACACACACACACACGCACGCACGCACACACACACACACACAGGCACACACACGCTCAGGCACACACACACGCACTCGCACATGCACACGCACAAACACAGACACACACACACACGCACGCATACACACATGTACACACACACACACACACGCGCACACACACACACACACACACACACACACACACCGGGTGCTCTGTGTGGAAGAGAACAGTGTGCTGCCTCACAGCACAGCTGAGACCGTAAGATCTGGTTATCTCTCCAGTCCCATTCCAGCTGCATTCGGCACTTTTGGCAAGGTCAATCGCATAGGAGATTTTGATCCCAGCTTCTCCCCCCCCCCCCCCCCCCCCCCACCCCCCTTTTTTTTCCTGAAATGTGAAATATGAGGGAAGCTACTGAATTGTACTCATTCAATATTTTGACATTTTGGGTCACTTTCAAGGATCAATTTGGCTCCATTACCGGCAGCTGAATAACTGTAATCTTGTCAAATATCACAATTGCCCTCCATCAGCTTAACCTACTGTTAAAACACTCCAGGAGAACGGGCGAACGCGGAGGTGCCTGGAGCCGCTTCCGAGCGGCGTGTACCGCGAACCGCGTACCGCGAACTCAGAACCGTCACGGCGCGACCGCGACAAATCATTCCCTCTCGAAATTAAACCGACCCCCCCGAAGACCACGGCCGAACCGCTCGCCCGAACCAGCCTCTCCGTCGTTCGGCCCGCGATTTTTTTTCCGTCCACGCTTTTTACGAGTTTAAAACAAAGCGAAAACGCGAATAAATAAATAAATAAATGAATAAATAAATAAATAAATAAATAAATAAATAAATAAATAAAAGGGGAAATAAGGCAGATCTGCCAGCTCTCTCTCTCCTCACAGCAGTGGATGATGTGGAAATGGCGGCGCAGGCCTGGGGGGCGGCGGGGTTGGGGGGGGTTGGGGGGGGGTAAGCGACAGTGAGCTGCCGTGCTCGCGCATCGTCCCGCGTCATGAGCACCTGCCGACAGGGGGGCGGGGGGGGGGGGGGGGGGGGGAGCAGGTGCCCTCAGCTGGTCCAAAACTGAGTCCAGACACCCCACCGCCTGTGAGTGGAGGGGGGGGGAGGGGGCGCGACACACTCCTGAATCAACAAAAGGTTGGAAGGGGGACAGTACACTTTCGGGGGGGGGGGGGGGGGTCAATTTGCCGTGAGATCAGCGATAAGAACGGAAAACGACCTGCTACACGAAATACCGTTAATAATTGGGTACGGCTGCAATAAATCACATACGATCAACTGGGCACGTGCAATTGATAAATACATTTGAATTATGTAGCTTGTGTATGTTTCTTTAAACACGCACACCTCCCTCCCCTCCATTAGTCACAGGAGCCATTCTGCGAAGCCGAGCTCTCGAGGACCTGCTGACGGTGCATCGTTCCCCACGATGCAACAGTCCCCCCACCCGCCATTCATAATTCTCCATCACGTTTCGAACATCAGCCCGTTAGCCGCGTGACGGACGAGCGCGCTATTAATAGCCGGGCTCCTTTCGTCCGCGACTCGAGCGTCGGCTACGCGGAAGAATAAAGCGCAGATCCGCGGACCGTTTTTTCTGACCCGGACCGCGTTCCGCACGTTCGTCTGCAGGCTCCCGGACGGCGGCGTTAACATGGGTACCACTCGCGGCAACCTGCGGCCTGAAGGCCTCGCGCTCTATTGGTCCGTCGGCTTGCCGAAGGCGCTGACGAACCTGGACGGATCACACGCTAATCGGCTGGCAGCTACATCTGTGAAAAAGAAGCCGTCCCTCTCACAGGAAAAACTTTTAAAAGGATTTCCACTCGCATGTAAAGTGGCCTTAAATACACTCGCCACTAGGTGGCAGTACGGAAGCAGGGGAGCGTGGAGGGGCAGGAGCGTAGGAGCTCAGGATCGTTATTCTTTTCTTTTTTTTCCCCCCCTCGTTCTTCTCCTATCGGAGGTGATGCAGACCCGGCGTGGACAATCAGGAAGGAGCGCGGTGATGAGGAAGTGGTGGGGGGGGGGGGGGGGAGAGTGTTTTTTTTTTTCCGAAATCAGCCCCCGTGTCTCTGCTGCTCTCGGGGAAAGGCCCCGCGAGGGGCCCGGCGGCGGCGGCGGTGGCGGCGGCGGCGGCGGCGGCGGCAGAGTAATCAGGCCGGGCCGCACGGCGAGCAGAGTGACCCGGACCCTGACTGGGCGGGCCGGGGGGGGGGGGGGGGGGGCGGCGTGTCACTCACTGCCCTGGGCGAGGGGGGGGGGGGGGGGGGGGGGGTTCTGCAGGAGCCACCGCACGGCGGGTCAGGGGGTGTCGAGCTCCTCTGTCATTTCCACCAGACGCCCGCTGAAGGAAATGACTCTGAGTCTCTGAGTGGCGGGGGGGGGGGGGGGGGCGAGCGGAGGAGGGCGAGCTCCCGCCTCTCCAGCCAGCGGCAGGGCGAGCCGCGGCGTCCGCGTCAGTCCCAGCAGCCTCCGGGAGGCCGCCGCAGAGCGCCGCCAGAGACAGGGGGCGGAGCCTCCACGCTGCCGCCAATCACTGATCACCAGCGGGATGTGATTAAAGACACACCTTCCTCTCTGGGCAGAAAAGCGCCACGATTGGTCCTCAGCTGTAATAGCTCCGCCCACTTGTGCATCCAGGAAGCCTGGCTCTCTCCCGCCATCAATATTCTGAGCTGGCGGGGAGTCTGGGCCAGTTCCCCAACAGCGTGTGGGGCTCCAGGCGTGTGCGGCAGGAGGCCGGTCATCGCGAGGGGGCCGCGGGTGACCGTGACCGGACCGGAGCGGGCGAGCGGGCGGGCGAGCGAGAGAGAGAGAGAGCGCAGCGGGAGCGGGGGTCAGCCTGCCCGTCACCCGGGCCGGCAGGGGAGCGGGGGGGCCGGGCTAAGGAGCCGGGGGGGAAGGGGGCAGGGGACGGCGGGGGCGCGGCGGGGGCGCGGGCTGTCCGCACGAATAAAGCACACCTCCGCCTCCAAGGGCAGGGAATAAATTGAAAAGTTCTGAGGAGGAGGAGAAAATGTGCAAGACAAAGAGGGGACAGCCGGGCCGGGCAGGAGCTCTGCGAAGGAGCTGGATGTGCCGGGGGGGGGGTGGCGGGGGGGGGGGGTAATCAAGGAAACTTATTCACATTCACACCGCGATCGGACTCGCTCAGACACCGGCCGAATACCCTACTTTCTGCTTTTTTTGTTCGTTCTTTTTTTTTTTTTTTTAACGGAAAGCAATTCCTCTCCCTCCCCTCTCTCTCTCTCTCTCTCTCTCTCTCCCCGCTCTTTCCTTCCTTTCTTCCTCCCCCCCCCCCCCCCCCCCCCCGCTTCCCCAGATGTCAGAGCTCTGGTCGGAGCTTGCAGGGCTAAAAGCGCAGCTGTCTGAGGGGCTCTCAGGGTTCGGGGTGTCCCCCCCCCCCCCCCTCGGAAAAAAAGGCCTGGCTGAATGTTTTATGGTCCCGCCCCCCGCCCCGCCCCGCCCCGGGAATCAAAGCCCGCCGGTCGCGAGGGCGTCACGAGCCCGGAGCACGGGCGAAGGCGTGCCTCGCTCTCCCCCGAAAAAAAAAAAAAGGGCGGAAAACAAAAAACAAAAAAAACCTGGCAGCGTCTGTGAGGGCTTCCGGGCCCCGTTTGGATCGCCGGCGACGGGCCGGGGTCGGGTCGGCCCGGCTGGCCGAAAGCAGGCGGCGGCAGCGGCACCCTTTCATCTCTTAAAAGGAAGGGTGAAGGTCACAGCTGGCCGGCTGCCGCGGCAACGCAGAGGGGGTCTGGCTTTTTTTTTTTTTTTTTTTTTTTTCCCGCCGAATCCGGGGGACCCTCGTTACCGTGTTTACCGAATAACGACGAAGACGAGGACGGGGAAAATCTGCAAGTCAAATATCCGCCGGGCCGCCGGCAGACGATGCCTCAGAGTCCGCTTTGATCTCGCCGGCAAAAAGAACTCCGCCGCCCGAACTGAATATTTAGAAAGGGGGGGGGGGGGGGGGGGGGGGGGGGGGGGGGGGGGGGGGGACTAAATGTTCCTCTAGCGCGCTTTCTTCCCCGTACCGGCTTCCCTTAACTTCTCAGCACCCATTTCATTTGAAGTCCCATTAAGAAGCGGCATCAAAAAGAACCCTCCCGATCCAGGGGAGCGTGGCGAAGCAGCCGTTTGCGGGGAGACAAATAGCCGGTGCTGCGCGCGCGGCCTTCTGAAGCATCTCTCATTCTTCTCCTCTCGTTTTTAAAAGCTCGTCAAGCGACGCTAACGACGCCCGCAATTCCCCGGTAGCCCAATTTAAATCCGGGCGGCACGAACGAAACAGCGCTCGCGAGAAAGAAAGAAAAAAAAAACGGCGAGAAAATAAAGGAATCGCGGCTCTCGCCCGGCGCTCCCCGAACGATGAAAAGCGTTTGATGCGATATCATATAAAAATCAATAGCCCGGCGTCGCGCTCGCAGATCTGCAGTCAGCTTGCCCCCCCCCCCCGTCCCCCCCACCCCCCCCCCCCCCCCCGCTTCAGAGCAGCCCGTCCGCGTCAGCGGGCTTACCGCGAGCAGGAAGTCCCGGTCCTACCGCGCCATCTTCCGCCATCTTCTGCCTCCGCCCTCCTCCCTCCTCACCCCCGCCCGCCCGGCCTTCCTCCCCCCCCCCCTCCCTCCCCCCTCCGTCCAGCCCGACCGAGAGTGAGCGAGGTCGCTGCGCTCCGCGGACCACGCCCGCTCCAGAAGCGCCGGCGCCTGCTCTTCCCGCCGCCCCGGGTTTCGGGCTTCGCGCCCGTCGCTGGGCGTGGCGGCGCGGCCGAGGGGGAGGGGCGGAGCTCCCGGTTCTCGGCCTGTTCGCCAGATGGACGATTATAACGGCCCTCCCCCTCTTTCTCAGTCCCGGATATTTCTGATGTCCACCCTTCCCAAGACGACCCCCCCCCCCCCCCCCCCCCCTACTCCCCCACCCCCCCCCCCCCCCTAGTGTGCCCGCGATATTCATCCCGGTTATATAATTATGATCCCTGTGTGTGATCTGTCCGAACGGCAGCACCCCCCCACCCCTGCCGTCTGCCAGGCTAGGACGGGACGGCGTCGCGAATAAACTCCTCCTGAGGAGCAGTGCTCCCCCGCTCGCTGCAGCAGGTGTGTCCCGCACACAGAGGGCATTTGGGCGATGATTCAGAGCACCCCCGGGCCCCCCGGGCATCCGGATGAAGCCCGCCTCTGTTCTCCACGCATTCCGCAGATTCCACACGCGCTGCCCCGCCCCCCCTCAGCGTTCCGTCCTAACGCAGGGACAGCCCCCCCCCCGCCAAGGCTCCTGTACCGGGGTTACATTAAGCCCAGGTCCTCTCCCCCGCCGTCCGTCCCAGGAGAACTCACAGAAAAGGAAAAGGGAATGTCCCCCACAACACACACACACACACACACACAATGTCCCCTACCCCTGCCCCCCCCCACCTGTACACACACACACACACACACACACACAATGTCCCCTACTCCTGCCCCCACAACACACACACACACACGTCCCCTACCCCTGCCCCCCACAACACACACACACACACACACACGTCCCCTACCCCTGCCCCCCACACACACACACACACACACACACACACACACACACACGTCCCCTACCCCTGCCCCCCACAACACACACACACACGTACACACACACACACAATGTCCCCTACCCCTGCCCTCCACCACACACACACACACATACACACACACAATTTCCCCTACCCCTGCCCCCCACAACACACACACACACACATACACACACACAATGTCCCCTACCACTGCTGCCCCCCAACAACACACACACACACGTACACACACACACACACACACACACACACAATGTCCCCTACCCCTGCTCCCCACAACACACACACACACACACCCACATGCACACCCATACACACACACACACACACCCACACGTACAGACACACACACACACACACACACCCACATGCACACCCATACACACACACACACACCCACACACACACACACACACACACACACACACACGTACACACGTACACACACACACACACACACAATGTCCCCTAACCCTGCCCCCCACAACACACACACACACACACAATGTCCCCTACCCCTGCCCCCCACACACACACAATGTCCCCTACCCTGCCCCCCACAACACACACACACACACGTACACACACACACACACACACACAATGTCCCCTACCCCTGCCCCCCACAACACACACACCCACATGCACACACATACACACACACACACACACACGCACACACAAACACACACACACCCACACGTACAGACACACACACACACACACACCCGCACACACACGTACAGACACACACACACACACACACCCGCGGCAGACAGGCGGGACTCACAGACACAATTTCACGCTTTCTAGGCCGTACACACCACTGCATCCTGGGCCCTAACAGCAAAAGCTCGACCCAGCACCCCCTCAACAGCACCGTGCTGTCAAACCCCCCCCTTACCCCCCCCCCCCCCCCCCCCCCCGCCCCCAGACTGCCCACCCCACTGCCTCCCTGCTATTAATGTTCTGCTAAAGAGAAAATAAAATATTAATCCCCCCAGATTGAAAATTTCAGAAAATGAAACGACTTACCATTTTATTATTGATTTCATGAAAATGAATTTCACAGACTTTCTCTACGACGTCCTCGATCTCAAAAGTTACAAAGCCGAACCCTGCCAGGGAGAGACAGAGACGAGAGAGAGGGAGAGAGAGGGAGAGAGAGGGAGAGAGAAGGAGAGGAGGGAGAGAGAGAAAAGGATAACGTGAACAAAGTGAACTTCCAAAACTACTTTTTTGTGCTACAAAGAAAAAGGTTAAGTTCACAAAAGGGGCAGGACACATCTGATAACGATCAACCAATGAGCTGAAGGAGGGCATTTTAATTCCCCCCCATCTCAGTAGCAGTGGAGCCAAATGACGCACATTTCACACATTTTCACAGTATACATTCTAGACCCCTAATATGATGAAATCTCCAGACATTATTAAAAGTGGCACACTGTACTTCTGGCTCCACAAAGAGGAGACGGAAAAACACGACACAAAGCCCATTTAAATGAGATTCGCGGAGCACGGCGAAGCATCCGAATTTCATTAGAATGCATTTTGTGTTCCCTCCGCTGATATTTGAGTGTATAACAAGCTCTGGTTTTTATGCAAATGCGAGGCCGGGGAAGTCTGAATGTCACTTCCCCTCCTGTGTTTAACCCCTTCCCTCCCGGCCGCGGCCGCGGGTTTTCGCGTTCGGTTCACGAACAGGTCCCGCTTCCTCCTGGCTTTAAAAAAAAAAAAAACACCGTGTTCCCCCCCAGGTGGGGCGCAGAGCCACAGAACCAGGGTTTGGTTGTGGTGGTGGTGGAGGTGTGGTCACAGAGGCAGTGCTGAAGCGGAACTAGTGCATGGCACGTTTCCAGGAGGAGTGAAAAAATGGGGGCGGGGCAAAGGGGGGGGGGTGTGACAGAGACAGCCATCAGTCAACATTGTTTTAAAAAAGAAAAAAAAAATTGCTTTTTTAAAACAACTGCCCTAATGAGCACAATGTAAATGGAGAGTGGGGGGGGGGGGGGGGGGGAATGGGGGGGGGAGGCGTTTACCCCCCCCCCCCCCGGCTGCGGCACGTGGTAGCACGGGTTCGGCACAGACAGGTCCAGGGCGTAGGCGTCAGCGCACATTTCTACACAAACAGGCAGAGCTCCAGACCTACGGGCTGGGCTGGGCACATGCTTGGGCACTAACGGTGCGGTGGGGTGCGGGACCGACGGGCGGGCGGTGGGCTGCGGTGCGGTGTGGTGCGGAGTTTAGACGAGGAGGCTCTGGGCTCTTAAGGTAGTGGGAGATAAGGGGGGGGGGTCAGGGGGTCAATAGGGCTGACAGGGAGCCAGACGGGGGGGGGGGGGGGGGGGGACCCTGCTCCTGTCCCGCCCGCCCGCCGCGAGATAAGGGGAGATAAGAGGCAGGAGGACCGATAAGCGCCCGGCTCAGATAAACAACCCCGCGCCCCCCCCCCCCGCCCCCCCCCCCCCCTCCCCCCCCCGACTGGCCCAACCTCTGAGCGATTACACCCACCCCGGGCCGCGCTCCTCCCGAAAAGGCAAACACACCCGAGGAGAGGCCCTGCGCACCCCTTCCCTTCTGCTGCGGGACCAGGGACCGGGCGCAGGGATTTTGGGTCGGCCGTGCGCATGCGTTGGGCTGTGGGGGGGGGGGGGGGGGGGAGGGGGGGCTGTGGGATTTGGGGGTGTCCAAACGGCCCTTGTTTGTTTGTTTGCCTGGCAGAGCTGACGCTTTTAAATGCCATCCGTTTAAAAAGCCACATATTTACTGAAACTACATCAGATTATTTTTTTATTATTATTAATTTTTTCGCTCAAGAGTACAACAAATGTGGCCCGGCGCAGGTCCGAAATCCACAGCCCCCTACCCACAAAGCCACACCACTGCCCCCCCCCCCGTGCGCAAGACTTCTGCAAAACTCCACACAGATGTTTGGAGCTGCGATACATGACGGACGACGGCACTTCCTGCTTCCTGCCTGCAAAACCGCAGTTCTAAAGCCGGGCCAGGATTGGGCAAGCAGTCTCCGGGTTAAATGACATCACCGAGCCTCAGACTGCAGCCTCAGACGCGCGCACGCTCTCAGCGCCGGCTGCACTGGCCCTAATTTATTTGCAAAGTCACGCCGGTCCTGAAGAGGGGGGAGGAGCTCCCAGGCTTGACCTCCTGACCTCAGCCTTCCTCGATGGCTTCCTCTACCACCTCATCAGGATATCCTGGGGCAGCCTGCAAGAGCTCGGCCCCTTAACCCCCCCCCCCCCCCCCCCCCTCCCTCCCCACCCTTCCCTTCCCCACGCCCCCCCCCCCCCCCCCCTCTGTTCAAAGGCAGCGGTGGGACGGGGGCCAGGTCCGCGAACCGTTTGATGCCGGCCCCCCCCCCTCCCAGATCCTCCGGGCCTCTGGCCTCGCCTCGGCCCCCGTCCAGGCGGCCCGGAGATTTTCATTTCCCCTGCCTTCGCGAAGCCGAACCCAGCCCGCCGCGCCCGCCGCGCCCCCAGCTGATGAAAAAAGACCCGCTTCCAGCCCGCGGCCTTCCTCTCTCTCTCCTTTCCTCTCTGCTTCTTTTAAGGCTATCGTTTCCCCGGAGTTTTGGGTTTTTTTTGTCTTTTTTTTTTCGTTAATTCACAGCAAAAGTAATCACAGGCTAGCTAGGCGAAACGGAAAGGAGATTGATTACTTAACACTACGCTCACGGCGAATTAGTTCTTAACTATACGGGCCGGCATTACACCTACTTGAACACAAACGGAGAAAACGTCGATGGGATTTATGAGTAAACATAGGGCTCGAGTACAATTTGCGGGGACAAATTGAAATAACGTGGTCAATTCCGATTCAAGTGTCATCAAGTGCGGATTGTAATTGAAAGGCCTGGAAGTGTTTCATAATGAAGTCATTAGTCGGGAGCTCGACTCAAAACTCGAACGGCGATATTGATACAATTCAGACGCGGCGACAATTGTTCGAAAGACATATAATTTCGGACGCGTGCGCCAGGCGTCCCGTACTTTACAATGCATGAAGGATTACCAGCGCTCGGGAAGAAGCGGAGAATTTGCATTTTACAATAGGCGTCCGCAGATCTATTATTTCGATTGAACGATCGAATTATTGAAATTCCGGGGGAACTAAAGCACCTGTACTTTATGCTGAATTAAACTTGAATTGAGGTGAAGCTGAATTGCCGTGCTGGATCTGAATGGGAGCCTCGCTGCAGTAAGAGCTGGATTTGTGGAAATTGACTCGTATTGAACGGCGCTCCCAGTTCTGCACAGCCTTACAGGTTGTGAAATGAGAGGGAGATGAGCCGATACGGGGAGGGACCGGCGGACCGGGGGGAATGGGGGGGGACTGAGGGGGGGGGGGGACGGGGGGGGTGGGATGGGGGAACGGGGGGAAGGGGGGATGGGGGGGGGGGGGGGGGGACGGGGGGGGGGACGAGGGGGGACGGGGGGGAACGGGGGGGGGGCGAGGGGGGGGGGGGCGGGGGGCAAACGACGGGGGGGGACCTTAACTGGGGGGAAGGGTACAGGGGGGGGGAGGGATGGGGGGAACGGGGGGGGGACTGAGGGGGACGGGGGGGAACAGGGGGGGTACGAGGGGGAACAGCGGAGGGCCCTGCGGACGCGGCCGCCTGGACGCGCGCTTCCCGCGTCGGGCGTCTGAAACCGCGCGGCGCCGCTCGCCCCCGCCCCCCCCCCCGCCCCGCCCGCCTCGCCTCGCCCTTATCAGCGGCGCGAGGACCGCTTCTGACAACCGACAAATCAGCTGTCAGGAGCCATTTGTCACGGCTGAGCGCGCGGAGACGACGCCCTGGGTGGCGGGAAAGCGGAGGAGCAGCTGGGAGAGGGGCGAGCGCACCTGCCCCCGCCGCGGGAGAGCCGCCGCCGCCGCCGCCGCCGCCTCCCCCCGCGCTCCCCGCCCACGCCGCCGGCCCCTCCGCTCGCCGCGGGCGCGCTCCCAAACGCGCCATCGCGAGGGGAGGTCACGCCCCAGCCGGGCCCCGCCGCCTCGCCTCGCCACAGGGTGGCGGTATTGAGATCAGAGGGCCCGCGGTCACACGCACCAACAAGACAGACACACGGACAGACACACGGACAGACACACGGAGACACACGGACAGACACACGGGCAGACACACGCTCAGTCAGATACACACACAGACAGACCAACGTGATCGCACACACACACACACACACACACAAATCTACACACACACACACGGTAAAACTTGTACTGCTCAAAGAATAGGACAACATAATTTTCAATTTTTTTTCTCATGATCAACATATCCTATGAAAGGACGGAAAGGAACAATGAATTTATCTCACCAACAGGTATTATTGTCCAGCTAGCCAATGCCAGATATAGCCCATATCCGGAAGTCACAGAACTTCATTGTTGGCCAAAAAAAAAACATTTAAAAAATTCTGAGACACAGGCCTACCGTATTTCTTTGGTCAGCAAAATTCATCATTACAATGAACCCGGCCTTAGTACTTTTCACTGAAACAACTTTTCTAAAGTGACAGCGATTGCTTTCTCGATATGTGGAAACAAATCAAGTGTACACAATTGTGCCGCACCAACATACTAAAAAAAAAAAAAGTCCCCACCAAAAGGAACAATCTGTTCGGTTCTGAAGCAAATTTGATAAAACTACACAGGCCGTGTTTTTCGCGATAACGGGCTGTGTATTCTGAAAATTAAAATGTGTCTTTCTGTGCCGTATTTAATGATTTTAGAGCCCAATCGGAATGAACGGCTTCCTGGACGAGCGCTAAATGGAGCAGGAGACTGTCAGATAGCATTGAGAGTCAGACACAAGCACCGCGGGCTTTGGTCTTTTCCGCGGGATACGTTGGCGATAAGAAAAATGTAAATGGCGGCCTTTATCCTTTAAATCTGGTGCCTAATTTACTGATATTCGGGCTGACAGAAGGAGCCAATTTCAGCGATGGCGAGAGTATTCTCACACGTTCAGCGCAGAATCAATCAAACGGAAGGCGGGGGGGGGGGGGGGGGGGGTCGGCCCGAGTAGCCGTGGCACCTCTCTGTCTGCCCAATTTCGCAGCGGGGAGAGAGCGGTGAGCTCATGAGTCAGCCGGAGGGGAGAGAGGAGAGAGAGAGAGAGAGAGAGAGAGAGAGAGAGAGAGAGAGAGAGAGAGAGAGAGAGAGAGAGAGAGATGAGGAGAGAGAGAGAGAGAGAGAGAGAGAGAGAGAGAGAGAGAGAGAGGAGAGAGAGAGAGAGAGAGAGAGAGAGAGAGAGGGAGGGAGAGAGAGAGAGAGGGAGAGAGAGAGGAGAGAGGACGAGAGAGCGAGAGAGAGATGAGAGAGAGAGAGAGAGAGAGAGAGAGAGAGACAGAGAGAGGGAGAGAGAGAGAGAGAGAGAGCGGATCGAATCGCTTATGACTCCGGCTGTGTGGAACCCCTAATGACCTCAGCAGTTTCCAAGCAGGGCCCCGCGTATCCAGGCAGGAGCCGCTCCGAAACGTCCTCTCGCCCCCCCCCGGCTCTCCGGGTGACGCAGGCACCTCCCCCCCCACCCCCCCACCCCACCCCCCCCCCCCCCGGGTCGTTCGGCGCGGACCGGAACCCCTCCCTCCCCCACCCGACTGCCCCGCAGGGACGCTGCTCCCAGTGCCCCGCCCAGGCGCTGGTCTCCGTGGCGACGCGCGATGGCACAAACACGGGGCCGCGCGCCCGGTGCTTACGGGGGGGGGGGGGGGGGGGGGGGGGCATCGGTGCCTTCGCTTCAGAAAAATTCCCCTCAAGCGTGTAATCGCCTTAACAACAACACATAGATTTCCCATCCCTGCACCCCCCCCCCCCCCCCCCCCCCCCCAAACCCCCCCACCCCAAACCGAGTAATAAGTGTGAGGACTATTACCCCCGCACCTGAGCCGTGTCTCACACTTATTAGAGCGGTGCGGCCCGGCTGGGTCTCCGCAGACCGGGCCCCACACTCCGCGGCGTCTACCGCCCCCCCCCCCAAAAAAAAAAAAACAGGCTCAACTTTACCCAGCATAATGCCCCGGCCCAGCGGAGCCCTGCTCAAACAGCATTAGCACGCCCGATCGATAGCGCCTCCCGGTGACCTTTGCTCGGCACGGAGAGGGAGCCCCGGTCCCACCCGAAGGGGGTTCGTTTCCGTGGAAAGCGCTGTCAGAAACACCCCGAACGTCTCTCCACTGTGATCTAACACATGCCCCCACTTTCAAATGAGTTACATTTGACTTCTTAAATCACCTAAACATGGCGAGGCATGACACCCACTGCAAGACTCAGCTATAAATACCAAAAACGGTTTTTCTGTTGTATGTTTCCTGGACTGAACTAAGACACATACACAGTGTAACAGATAAAACATGCAGAGAGATATACATGCCCACACACATGCATGTATGCAGAGAGATGCATGCACATGCATGGACACAGAGATGCATGCACATGCATGGACACAGAGATGCATGCACATGCATGGACACAGTGATGCATGCACATGCATGTACGCAAGAGACGCACAGCCATGCACAGGGAGATGAACATCTTCCATGCACACACTCGGCAAACTGCAGGAGCGCATATCCAGCATTCCATGTACTTTCAGCTGCGATAAATCGCTTGCATGCGGTGGGGGTGGGGGGGGGGGGGTGGTTTCGGGTTTCCTCCCTCCATTAAGGCACATGGCGGAGGAGGAGGAGGAGGGCAGCGGCCCGCTCTCCCAGCAGCCAACGCCCCCCCCCCCCCCCCCCGCCCCCGCGTAACGAACACTGAGCGAAGAGGAGATTTCAGCGTGCGGACGACGGAGCGTCGGCGCCGCGGCCTGTTACCGTGACGCCGGGCCCGTGACAGCTCCTGACGGCCGGCGGCGGCAACGACCCTTGTCAAACAGAGCGACGCGAACGCTCTCCGCCGCCGACAGCGTTTCTCAGGTTGCCATGGCATCCCGGCGCGCGAGTGTGCGTGCACGTGCGTGTCTGCGTGAGTCTGTTCCCCCAGCACTTCACCCCAACGCCCCCCCCCCCCCCCCCCCCCACAAGTCCAGCCACGGTCCGACACCTCTCTTAGGGAGGGGGGGGGGGGGAACATTACAAAAACCCACGCGGCCTTGACACAACAGCCGCCACAATAAAAATCAGAGACGCCATCAATTAATTTCTCCGCTGGGTGATGAATGGGCCCCCGCCCCCCCCCCCCCCCCCCCCCCCGTTAATAGGCAGAGAACACAACAAGGAAAACTCGTCTCTGGGCCTCGTTTTTAATCAGGGCGGCAGCCCTGCGTGCCGAGAGCAGCTCCTCTTCGTCAGGGAAAGCTCCTCCTCATCGAAGGAGAGCCCGCAGGGGGAAAAGTGAAATGGATCCTCTCGGGTCGATGCATGGATCGCCCGAAATCGATGGGACTTTTCTGCCTTATTTACACATCCCCTTAATCAAAAAGGAGGGGGAAAAAGTAACTTGGGCAAAGCTCTCAGGAACTTGGAGTCCTTGTAAAGTAAATGGGATTGGACAGGCTAATCGATTGCGGCGCTAGCCATCCCCGCAACACAGATTTAGCTAAGCGCCAAAAAAATAAAAATAAATAAATAAATAAAAAAACATTTTAAAAGCACGCGCTGTGCGCGTGGACACGGGCACGGCGACCAAGCGACGATCTGCAAATCTCATAGGACGCCCCCCGGAGAGTCAGAGCCAATCGGCTGGGGCGTGCGTGGCTGTGTGAGCACACGTGCCTGGGTGTGTGTGCATGTGTGCGTGCGTAGTTGTGTGAGCATGCGTCTGGGTGTGTGTGCTTGCGTGCATGCGTGCGTAGTTGTGTGAGCACATGTGCCTGGGTGTGTGTGTGCGTGCGTGCGTGTGTAGTGTGTGTGAGCACATGTGTGGGTGTGTGTGCGCATGCGTGCGTGCGTGCGAGCATGTATGTGTGTGTGTGTGTGGACAGGCTTATTTCCAGCACAGCCCCACACACCACAGAGTCCGCGCTGCTCCTGGTACCCGTGTGGGTTTCTGGGTCAGTAAGAGCAAGTGCAAATGCACCTGCGATAATTGAGTTCCACACAGAACTCCCCCCCCCCCCGCTCCCAACGCGTGCCGCCCGGGGCCCAGGGGCCCGAACGGGGGCCAGGTCTGTGCGTGCTCTGCCCCTGTCCTCCCCCGTGTCCCACCGAGCACTGAACTCAAATCACAAAGAAGAATGGGCTCGCGAACAAGTAGCATGCACGAGCCCCACTTCCTCCTGGTGATTAATGACAGCGTTAAACACTAAAAACCAAGGGGGTGGGGGGGGGGAGAGACAAAAAAAAAAAACTGCAATCGCAATACAAACTTACAAAGCAAAACAAGATATAAAGCAAAACAAATTGCTCCCTCAAAAGCTCTAATGATCTCTGCTCTACTTTCCTCTCCAACCGAAATAGACATGCACCTAATGAGGTCGCATGTTGCTGATGTAGCAGTGAGCACTGGAGAGCAGGGCTTTGCAGTGTGTGTGGGGGGGGGGGGGGGGAGGGGGGGGGGCCTCTTAGGAAGCCTGGTCTGGCACAGATCAGGGGGAGGGGCGCTTTCAGTCTGCACAGAAACATGATCCCCGTGACCCCTGACCCCCCCCCCCCCCCAACCCCTGGAAAATAGAGCCCGACTCCTCATCGCCGCGGCAAAGTGCGCCAACAAAGCCCCCCCCCCCGACGCGCAGACATCCGACACTAATCCACCTCCGCGGAAAGATCCGGCCGTCGGAAACGAGGGGTTAAATTACCCACCGCCTCTCCCCGACCCTTTGCCCCCCCCCCATCCCCCGCCACCCCCCCCCGCCATGCCC
The DNA here is from genome assembly GCA_025169545.1 of Anguilla japonica. Taxonomy (NCBI): domain Eukaryota; kingdom Metazoa; phylum Chordata; class Actinopteri; order Anguilliformes; family Anguillidae; genus Anguilla; species Anguilla japonica. Next base: position 6,797,926 of record CM045891.1, read on the forward strand.
CCCTGCCTCCCTCCACTTCCCTCGCACGGTTGGTCCGAGCGCCTTGACGTAGGGAACCCGCCCCCTCGCTGGCCAATCAGAGCGGCGGACGCGGGTCACGCCCCCCGTGTCATGCGCCGAGGGGGCGCTGCGCCCCCAGGGGTGAAGAGAGGGGCAAGCCCATCGCCCGTCCCGTTCAGGGAGCAATTTTACAGGCTTCAACGTTCAGCGGCACCGTCCGGGGGGGAGGGCAGGGAAGGACACTCTAAAAATACGAGCGATCTCTGAGAACCTAATGATCAAAGTTGTTCAGCGACACGCAAAGGAGTGAATACAAAAAAAAGAAAAGAAAAACAAAAAGCCCCTCTAACTCATATCAGTCCAGCCAGTGTAAGCTCATTCAAGCCCTTCAGCTGGGGACCAGGAAAAGCCTGTCGCGATGGAAAAAAAAGAATCATATTATTCATGGTTAGACAAGCCTGACGTCCATATACAAAAATGTCTCTTTCCCTTTTCCCTAGAAATGAAAGCTTTAGAACAGATAAAGTCAAAGCACCGAGTTTGAGTTTTTAGTTTTTTTTTCCTTTTTCCCAAACCACATTTCTGCCAAAGGAAACCACAGTAATTTGCCTGAAACAAAATTAGCTTAAATTTAGGCATAAAAGCACGTTAAAAGCAGGTTTAGTCATCTCTGCTTTTCTCATTTTACAGTCATTATTTTTTGCTTTGAGTTTACAAACCTCTTTATCAAAGGCTACTTACTCTACACTTTTTTGTTGTTTCATTTAGAATGTTTTCAATAATTTATCGTCTCTCAATCCAAAACCGTTTGTAAGAACCGCAAAGCGTACAAGACGAAAATGCCAAACCCTAAGCTCGCCGTTAACAGCTGTGGATAAAAACTTCAGCGATTGGACAGCAGCTACCTATTAAAACAGCCCGTCATTCATAACCTGGTACTGTATAATGTTCACGTTCGTTTCTTCAGGGGAAGTATTTTTCCCGAAGGTGCACGTGCACGTGCACGAGCTCTTGAACGCGTTCACGCACGCTCACGTGCGCAAGCCCACACACGCGTGCGCCTGCGAGCTCCGGGATGCACGGAAAACAAAAGAATAAACAAAAAAAACAAACAAAAACCACCCACGAGTAATAGAGCCATCTTCTCGCCCCAGACAGACACTGATCTCCCCCGATTCTTTTTTTTTTAAACTATTTACTTTAAAGTTTAATAACGTCCGTTGCTCTCTGATTGCCTATGACAGGTCCAGTAATCGAATACCATATGTGAGAAAGTTTGAGGCCGATGCGTTGTGACAGTTCTTTGTTCATAAACACGTAACTTTCTACGGCCAGAGCCGGCGCGGAGCGCTGGAGCAACCGGTCCAATTTCACCCCTCTCCTAAAAACAGACTAATGCGATTACGCTCGCATCAAAACAATTTGGGCTTTAATTACGCGGGACACATCGAGGCGAGAGGCGCCACAAACGCTTCTCAGAGGTAGCAATTGCCGTGACAAGTTAAGAAAATACATTATTAAATAATCTCTCTGCTCATTTGAGCCCGTAATTGTAATGCGCGGCGAAGGCGGCGAAGGCCCTGCTTTGTTCCCGACGCCTAATTCCTCGGATCAAAGGTTCTCGCGCGACGCCAAAAGGAGCTCGATGAGGGAGGGACGTTTGCGCCCCTGTGTTCAGGGGGGCAGGGGGAGGGGGGTGTGAAATCCAGGAGGATGGCCTGTTTGTTGCCCTTAATATAATATGTTTTATTAATATTTCTTTATTCTTAAAATCCCCGTCCCCCTTCTCCTGGGTAAAGGGAGCCTCTGCTATCCCTTGCGCCGCTCGTGTGCAAGACTGGCACTGGCGTTTGCCCCCCCCCCCCCATCTCTGAACCTGTGAGTCTGACAGCTAACGTGCTAACGTGCTAGGCCGGTGGAGTCCAAAGAGCAGGCGCCTTTCTTCCGTTCCTGTGACCCCGGGGCCGTGCGATCTCGTGCTCAGCGCCGCCCCGGGCGATGCCCAGGGTTTGCCCCCTATGCCCCTGACCCCAGGCCCGGCCTGGCACAGAAAGCCCCCCCCCCCCCCCCCCCAGGCCTGAAAGACCCGGTTAAATGGAGCTGGTGAATAATGCATGAGCCACGGCTCTCTCAGCTCTCACCTGCGCGGCAGCTAGCGCCACACAATCGCATTCATTAAACTCTAATAATTATACCTTTCCATCGCACCCCCTTCGCCTTCATGTTCCTGCTGCAGATGTTGTTTTTTTTTTTCTTTTTAATGACGGTAACGTATGTGCGGTTTAACACTCGAGCCGCGATGAAGCCTGTTCCACGTCTCCCTGGAGTCTGGAACGGTCTCCCCGGCCTCGGCTAAACGCGCGCGAAAAACAGTCTACACGCCGCAGCCGTTTCGGCTCGTAACCGCGACGACGCGGCTTCCGATCGAGCGACGTCCGGCGAGGGGACGGGACCGCTCTTCTCCGCTCCGGCCGAGGACAGGTCATAAGCGTGCAGGGGTATCGATTGCTCTTCCCTTGGCTGGGGGGGGCCGGGGGCCGGGGGGCAGGGGAGCGGACGCGATTGTTTCGGACGGACGCCGCAGATGCCGGTGTCCTGGACGACGGAGCGGGGGGAAACGAGGGGGGGGGGGGGGGGGGGGGGAGGGCGGTGATGGATGTTCGGGGTTATGGGGCCGGACACGCTGGCGGCAGCTGCGGATGGACTTGACGATTATATCTGCGTGCGCGCGAGCGTGTGTGTGTGTGTGTATGTGTGTGTGTGTGTGTCTGTGGGTGCGTCTGTGTATGTGTGTAAGCATATGTGCTGCACATTTCCTGACACCTGTATCTACACATATGTATTTAGGTGGATATCTGTGTGTTTGCATGTAGCTATCCAGCTCTGTTATTACATACAGTACACACAGGAGTACCTGTGTGTGTGTGCTTCTGTGCTATCTGTGAATGTTAACTTATAAAAGCTTATATACCGTATCGTGTGTGTCCATGAATGGTAAATGGTAAATGGACTGCATTTATATAGCGCTTTTATCCAAAGCGCTTTACAATTGATGCCTCTCATTCGCCAGAGCAGTTAGAGGTTAGGGGTTAGGTGTCTTGCTCAAGGACACTTCGACATGCCCAGGGCGGGGTTTGAACCGACAATCCTCCGACTGCCAGACAAGCGGTCTTACCGCCTGAGCTATATCGCCCCATGAACTAGTGTGTACGTGTGTGTGTGTGTGTGTGTGTGTGTGTGTGTGTGTGTGTGTGTGTGTGTGTGTGTGTGTGTGTGTGTGTGTGTGTGTGAGTGAGAGTGAGACAGTGTGTGCTGACTCTTCTGTGTGTACGTATGTAAAATGTGCATGTATATGATAATGTGCGTGTGCTCATGCATGCGTTTCTCTTTTCGGCTATGCCCACACGTGTGAGCCTCTGCTCAGCAGGAGTGGTTCAGCATCACTCACTGTGCTGAAGCTACCATTTTGTCCGTGCCTCTATGTAGGTCAGCTAGCAGCGATGGGCCATCAATTTTACTGTCCTACTTAGAAAGACACACAGTGCACTACAGAAACTGGGATTTTTCATCCACAGGTACGCTCCCCCTCCACCTCCTTTCCCCAGCCCCTCCATTTCCACAGTACCCCCCCCCCCCCCCCCCCCCCCCCCCCTCCTATTCCTTTAACCAATACACACCTTCTGTTCAGCGAGAGAGCTTCTTACATACTGAAACCAATAAGAGGCAAATATACAAACAAAGTGATTACATTAGTGCCAAAAGGAACAGCAGATAGTTCACGTTAGCGCACGGAAGAACGCTGCTCCGGTTTGCTCATAACCTCAGCATTGTTTTGACCCGACCAGCACCTGGCTTTTAACACAAGCAGACCCTGGGCTAAGCGTCAGAGATACAAGACAATGCAGGGATGTCAAATGTTAAATGAACCCTTCAATTAAGAGCTTAAAAAAAATCTAAGTCTGAATCAATCGCAACAGGACCAAATTTCAACCTCTGGAGTCCACAGATTTTCAAAAGTACACGGTCTCAAAAAAACAAACGTATTACACATTTACAATGGCGGTTAACTCCGAAAATAATCAGAACTGTGGCTCTCTTGAGCTGTACAACAACGCAGCTCAGAACACCTACTTGACCGAATGACATCGCTATTTGAAATTTCTGAGTTTGGGCTTCGGGAGCATCGAGCAGACAGGAAACAAGCGGGACGGAACTGACGGCGCCGGCTTCGACCCGCACGTTCGTTAAAAAACGCAGCCGATCTGGAAGCGGGGGGGGGAAACTGACCCGACGACGAGGCGCCCGAACGCACGACAACGCAGCCACCGCCGATGCGTTCGCGCGCGGATTAATAGCGTCGTAATTTCAACCGCGCTTTTTTTTTTTTCTTTTTTTTTTTTTTTTTTAAACGTCAAAAAATCAAGACGGATTAAGCAGAGCGGCCGCTGTTTTTAAGAGCCGAACACACAGACACTAACAAAAAAAGCCCGCGCTGATTAAGTGTAATTAGGCTATTCACAACCGACTGTGGCCAGACATCATCCCGCTCGCGCAAGTGATACATTTAAAAGCAAGACGCCGAATCAATTCATCCATAATTAAGAACGTTTGCGATAGCACTCTGCCGAGCCCGCCGCCATTAAGAGCAGATTGTTTTTAACGAGGGGATGAATAGACTTGTAAGTCATACCATTACCTTTATTTACTTTTTCATTAGGCCTTTTGAAATTCGGTTCAGTAATGTTGGCAACCTTCGAGCACTGCAAGTTTTACATAGCAGTAAGTTAAATAGAATAAATTAATAAAAAAATTTGTAAAAAAAATAACACCAGTGGAAATGACGCACTGGGGTCTAAATATTTTTTTACAATCAGTTTTTGGAATCGTGCCCAGACAGGAGGAGGATAGAAACAGGCCGTCCCACATGAAAGAGACAGCCGGGATGTCTTACCCACCGCGTGTGATGAAAGAACCGCATTTCCCCATCAAAGCGGCCAGGCACAAAAGCGGCAGGAAAAAACCACCCGCACGGCCGACCCTTCCCCTCCTTATCTCGGACGCCTCTCGGGCCGTCCTAGGACAGCCGCTGGCGCGTGAAGGGGCAGAGGTCAGCCTGGGACGTCCTGCGGGAGTAGCTGCTCTGGGGTGGGGGTGGCGGGGGGGGGGATGATTTGCATGTGTAGTACCTTCTGTTCCCCGGCTCCCCCAGGTTTGTTTGAAAGTTTGAGCGTAGCATAATTGGTTGCATAATCAAACGTGAAAAGGAACATCGCCGGGCCATTTCGGCACTTCAAAATGTCCTTTAATCACGAGGTTTGGGACGGCGCCAGGATGAATTAGCAGAAATGAAAAGCTCCATTGCCCGCCGCGCCGGCTGTTTATTTATTTCTTTGTTTGCCTCGCTTATTTAATTTGCTTGTCTGTCTTTCCCCTTATAAGGATTTCTTAGCTACGCTGAGATAAGGGCTCCATTCATCTGGGTCACGATCCAACAGCGCCGCGGCGGTCAGTACATTCGCCTTAGTGGACCAGACTGAGCGAAGCTACTGACCGCTACTAAGCAACATGTCTGGCAGTCGGAGGGTTGCCGGTTCAAACCCCACCCTGGGCGTGTCGAAGTGTCCTTGAGCAAGACACCTAACCCCTAACTGCTCTGGCGAATGAGAGGCATCAATTGTAAAGCGCTTTGGATAAAAGCGCTATATAAATGCAGTCCATTTACCATTTAACATGCAAAAAAAAAAAAAAAAAAAAAAAAAAAAAAAAAAAAAAAAAAGCAACATGCTGAGGAATATTCGGAGGGGTGCCTGGGCTGCAGTTTGCGTTTCCGCTGGTCACGTGGTAGAGATCTGCATAATCGACGCGTCGGCCTGTTTTACATAACTAAAGAACCGAGAAGCGCAGCCTGCCACACGGCTGATCCCTTTGCACGGCCTTAAAAACTGCTGATGCTCCACGTACAGACCAGATATTCATCTCGTGCCTTCCATTCAAGGTTCAGTGTGCTGTTTGAATTGCTGTGCGAGCCTTGGACATTGTGCTTAAGGCCATGAATATTCATAAAGAGTCAGCCAATCAAAAAAATTTTTTTTTTTTTCCCAATGTCTAGGTTCCTTTGAAGAATGTATGGTGAGACCAAAGGTGGACTATAAAGGAGAGATTCTCAATGGGAACAAGAAAGCTTTGTCCCTCACAATTGCTGAACAGCAAAAGTTAAATCGCTGGTATCTGTTAACATCAGAACTCCTTTGCACTTCAAAAACTTCGCCAGAGACCAGAAACCCAAAGGAAAGGAGGGCAGAGGGCGCAGTCTCTGAAGTGGAGATTTTCTGGAGGCTACATGAAACGTGGAGGGTGTGGGCGAAAGAGGAGCCACCGCAGAGAGCCACCGCACCCCACCCAGCAGCTCGGCCCGGCGTGGAGACGCTCCCGTTTTAACCGAAGGGCCTTGTTCTCTGAGGTTTTTTTTTTGGTTTTTTTTTCCAGTTTATTTGCCCCCTTCATTCACTGGCTTTAGAGCAGAGAGCTCATTTCAATCTCAAAGCTGACATCTGTAGAAGCGGAGATGTGATTTAAATGAGGGTAGTTAATCCCGTAGCACGGGGACAAGGCACAGGAGCTCCAGAGAGAGAGGGTTGAGAGAGAGAGAGAGAGGGAGAGGGAGGGAGGGAGGGAGAGAGAGAGAGAGAGAGCACCGGTACAGAGGGAAAGGGAATCTGAGAGAGGTACACAGGCAGTGTTTGTTTAATGAACACTTCACACCTAAAGTACTTGCAGCTGCAGACACCTATCAGGCCAGGAAAACTAGCGAGCGGCTCTGGGCTGGAGTGCACTACAAGCGGAGCAAACGGACCCGCAAAAACAGGCCAAAATGGACCCAACGAGACCGTGAAGCAAAGCAACTCCGCTCAAATTCGAGATTCCCTCACAGTGGCAAGCAAAAAATAAATAAATAAAAACAGTGGATAGAAATAAAAACAAATAAACCGAGGACTACTCTAAAAGAAGACCTCCAATATGCTATCTGAAAATGTCACGGGGAAAAAAGAAGATGGGAAGAAGAGGAAGAGGGGAAACGGACGAGAGGAATGTTCATTTCTCTGCCCGGCCTGGTTTTTATTTCATTTTCGGTATTTGTTCCTTCTGTAATTGCCCTTTGAGATGCGGGGGGGGGCTGATCAATCCCGACGGCAGGCCCCCCCCCGCCCGCCCGGCCCCATTACAGGAGATGGGCTCTTTGAAGACGCGCTCCGCGGGGCCCGCAGTGGGCAGGGGCCTGTTTAATTCATCTAAAGGTTATTCGAATAGACCGCGCTATGAAGGCTTCCGTCCGCCGCCCCGGTACCTTCCCCCCGGGCGAGCGGTCCAGGGGCGCGGGCGGCGCCAAGCGGGCGCTGTTATTAAAGAGGCGGCGAGACGGAACAGACGTGTCCGAGACGCCCCCCCCCCCTCCCCCCACCCCCCCTCGCGGAGGCTAATGGCGTCGCTAATGGAGGGCCAGCTGTTAGCGCGTCGCCGAGGCGCTTATCGGACACCCGGGCCCTTGACGACGCACAGGGCTCGTTAAAAATGGACGGGTCGAGATCCGCGCATGACAACCCCGAAACGGGACACACGCCCCTCTCTGGCTCGGGACGGCCGGGTTGGCGCTCGGTCCGGGCCCCCCGGAAGCCCCCCGGCGCTCCGCAGGCCGTCGCCGGAAAGCGCCGGAAAGCGCCGGGAGCGGGAGAGAGAGAGAGACAGAGAGAGAGAGAGAGAGAGACGAGCGGGTCCGTTCACCGGAGTCTCAGTATCAGTATCTCCACGCCGCCGCCGCCGCTCCTCGCGGTAAATCAACTCCAAGGTCGCGCAGACGCCCGGTCGGCTTTTAAAATGCCATCGCCGCGTCGGCCCGTCAAACAGAGGCTCGCATTCCTCACTTTCAAACGGCTCTCTCCAGTCCGAGCGCGAGAGAGAGAGAGAGAGAGAGACCTGGAGGAGTACTTAACTCACAGCCTCGCCGCGCGCCTCTCAGAGAGAGAGAGAGAGAGAGAGGGGGAGAAAGACGAGAGCGGCCGCTGGAGTGAGAGACCCGCCTCTCCTGCGGAATCGTCAGCGGCGCCCGCGGTCGACCCGGGGATGTCCGAGCGAGAGCTCGCCCCCCCCCGTCTGCGGAGAACGTCGAGACGCTCCTCTCCTTCAGCCGGGTGACGCGGGAACTTCAAACGCGACCGAACGTCACGTGACCCTCGAGGTCACGGCGTGACGCTGATTCGAGGTCGCTCCGAAGAGCCGGACGCGGACGCAGACGCTGCCGCCGAGGGGAACTCGCAACGTTCCGACGCCCGGGGCCCGGGGCCCGGTTTGGGGTTTAAACGAGCTAATAGGAAACGGTCCAGGCCCCGCCGGCGGTGCAGGCGGCGGACGCCAGCGAGCGCGGCGCTGTGAGTCTAGCGGGCGTAACGAAGCTCCGTGGGCGGGGTTTTTCGCGCGTGCGTCACGGGAAGCGGCGGGCTCGCGGGAGCGCTGGCACGCGTACGCCGGCGAGGTGGCGCTTGCGCTTTTACCTCCGCGTGGCAAGCCGCCATTAGCGGCAGGCTTTTTATATCGCGGCTGGGATGGCGGCGGGGGGGGGGGGGGGGGGGGGGGGGGGGGGGGGGGGGGGGGGGGGGGCGCAGAGCCACCCGCCGCACACGCGGGCCCCCGGCAGTCGCTGGGAGCCAGAGTGACCTGTAACTGCTGCATTGTTCGCGGTAATAAGCCATAATGAACACCCTTTTTAGCAGCAGTGTGGGATGCGGCTCTATTTAAATGTTGCCTCCCGCTCCTTCGCTTTGTCTGCAATTTGACGGGAGGGAGGGGGGGGGGAGGGAGGGAGGGGGGGGAGAGAGAGAGAGAGAGAGAGAGAGAGAGGAGAGAGAGAGAGAGAGAGAGAGAGAGAGAGAGAGAGAGAGAGAGAGAGAGATGGAGAGAGAGAGGAGGAGAGGAGAGACAGCAGCACTCCAGAGATGAGTGCGCCATCGCGAGCTCACACTCGTGTGACCCCCCCCCCGCCCCCCCCCCCCCCCCCCCCCCCCCCCCCCCCCCCCCTTCCCCTCGCTCTCCCCAACAAGTGACCCGCGGACAAGGGCCGAAGCGCGCCAAAAACAAATTACACCTTTATCAATAAATGACCCTTCATCTCCCTGGCCGCCGCCGCCGCCGTGCCCTTGTAATCCTCCGAACGAAGGTGCTTTTAATAAGGTTTAATGTAGCTGAGAGCCCGTGCTTAATAGCCTATCAGAGATAGCGGGGAGGCCGGGGTAATAGAATGTCCGCCGTACATAATAACTGCACTCGGGCTCGTTCATTATGGTCGCCGGCGGTGGAAACGTTGGGCCGGCCGGAGAGAGATACGGCCTCGGGCTCCCGCCATCTTCCCGTCTGGACGGCACCTCCCCCTCGCTCGGGGAGCGCGAAAAAAATCACACCTGTCTGCTAGCGCCTGTGCCTGTCTCTTTGTGTTTTTATACGTGTGTGTTTTTATACGTGTGTGTGCGCATCCAATACGAGTGCGTGCGCACGTATGCGCAGTTTTGAGTGCGTCTGTCCGAAGCCACACCCCCTCAACGCCGACGCTGGTCTCCTGTCGGTCGGTCAGAACGTCTTTCAGATTCGCCCTTGACTGACCGGGGGCCCGCGTGAGCGCGAATTCTCCAGGACACGCTCGCACGGCACAGACGAACCGCGGAAAGCGTGCTTAACGCCCTTCCGCGGCCTCCGCGGACACTCGACGCGGCGCAAACTTCTATATATAGGCCCCTTGGGACAAAGCCTGAGGGATTACAGGTTACTTCCTGAAGCCTTTTGTCTGGCGAGGACGCCGAGGACAAAAGGGGGAGCCCGAGCGCGGTCAACGAGCCCAGATTCCTCTTCTCTCTCCATTCACAGGAGAAAAGCCAGGGCAAACAAAATGAGCAAAAACCGAGGCTTTTCAGACAGGTCTGCCGCCGCTCCTCCTCCTCCTCCTCCCTCCTCCTCCTACACCTCCTCCTCCTCCCCAGCACGGCTCCCAGCGAAAATGTCACTGCCTGTCATTTTTATCATCTGATTTACACCTTGTCAGAAATCTACTTATGCCTAGCAGTCTGCCGAAGCCAAAAAGCCGTCCAAGACCCGTTGGAGGTTAAACAGATCGCAGGTGCGTCTTCTCCCACCAATTTCCTTTAAATAAGCCTTTGGAATGGTGAGGGGATGGGGAATGGAATTTTAATGACATCAATCTCACCTCCCCACACATACACATACAAAATACACACACACACGCACGCACACCCATGCGTTTACACATACTGTAATGCACATACACCACAGACACACACACAGACACACTCACGCTTTTGCATACATACTGTAATACAGACACACACACAAACACACCCCATGCTTTTACACATACTGTAATACAGACACACACACACACACACACACACCACAGACACGCATACAGATACACTTATGCTTTTGCATACATACTGTAATACACACACACACACACACCCATGCTTTTGCACATAATGTAATACACACACACACCACAGACACACAGTCACACCCATGCTTTTACACATAATGTAATACACACACCACAGACACACACACACACGCGCACACACACACACATGCTTTTACACATATTGTAATACACACACACGCGGCACAGACATGGGCTCAGGCATTTTTTTCCTTTCTTTCCCAATTTCAGAATGCTCACTGAACGCACCGGGAGCCTCCAGCCCAGCCTCCCTGTCCCTTCCATTCCAGCTCATGTTATAAAGAGGAGTTCTATCACTGCTCTGCTCCGCCAAGCTCTGTGTGCAAATCTCAATTACCAGCTCGCTCTTTCGCCTCCAAGCTGGGCTGCAAATGAACAATGCCTGTACGAGGCTTCAGGAGTAGGAGGGGCCCCGAGCTGTCAGTCTGCTTTAAATCTATAAATCTGTCTACAGTATGTACCGAGCATACAATAACGCTATTATCGCTTTTTAATAATAACTTAGGAGAAAGATAAAAATGGCGGCGTACACACGCACGCACACGTGCGAACACGCTCACATGCACACAGGCACGCTTTTGCATGTGAACTAGCTTCCCCGGTACAGTCTGGATCAGAGCCCGAGGGGACTGCGGAGCTGCACACTGGGGCGAAATTCATAATGGCGGAGTCGGAAACGGCGAAGGGCGATAAAAAAAAAAAAAATAAAATAAAAAAAAAAATCGCTTTTTCCTTTTCCCGCCACTTCCAGCGCACTCCACCCCGCCGCCCCTTACCGTAAACTCCGCGCCGCGCCGTGCCAGCGTTCTCAATCCCCCCCCCCCCCCCCCGCACGCCGGGCTCAAGTCCGTCTTCAGGCCTTTAAGGTGATTAACACAGCGCACGTGCGTCACGTCCCGGGTTCAGCCGAGTGGAGACGCGGGCGCGTTCGTCATCGGAAAGCTCTCCGCGTGATGAGACAGGATGCGCCCGCCGCCCGACCGTCCAGCTGGCCCTACGCAAGCCCACGGATCTCACGGCACATGAGCGCGCCAACGCCCGTCAGAGGCAGCCGGGGCCTCCTGCGGCCCTCCTGCGGCCCTCCTCCTGTCCGGTGAGGGGGGCGATCGGGGAGGGGGAAGGAAGGCCCGGCTGGCCACCGGCAGCTGATCAGCCCAGTGCGCCACTAACCCTTTTCCTGTCGGGACCCATCCACTAAAATGGCACGAGCCTCTCCCGGGGTGCAGTACATAACGTACAGTACCCTGCTTCAGAAGTGCCACCGGTAGAGAAGCTTTTATCTGCAAATGATAAAGGCAACAGCAACTGTGAAGTTTTGCCAGGGTTTGAAATTTTTTAGGTTAGTTTTTTCTTTGTATTGTGCTCAGCTTAATTCCCTCTAAACCCTGCTTGTGTTTGGAAAAGCTCGTTATTTCAGCAGTTTGCGTTCACGAGTTCCCTGTCACCCTGAGCCGGGACAGAGTCAGGTTGCTCTGTGGCGCCAGCGCGAGGACGGGCACAGGTCCTGGGGCACGGGGCGGAGCTCTGAGAGAAGATGGATGCGCTGACGTTTTGGGCTAAGCCAGTTCAGCTCAGCCAATGAGCAGCAGCGAAGGTCTGGTATGTTTACGAAGGGAAATCCGGGACAGCGTACAGAGAAAGGTTCCTTTGTGCTTTACAGTTCCTGTATGCATGCGTGTGTGTGTGTGTGTGCGTGCGTGCGTGTGCGTGCGTGAGTGTGTGCGTGTATGTGTGTGTGTGTGTGTGTGTACGCGTAGGTGTCTCAGTGGGTGGCCATGTTTGGTTTTGGTTCTTCCTTTCATAGCCTCCATTTGGCTTGAAGTCTTAGGCCAAAGTACAAAAGGTCAGCCGATCAAGAAACACTTTGAGTCTATTAAAGCCTTCCTAAGTGGTTTTAGTCATTACCTAGCATGACATCATTCCCCAGTGCCATCCAGCTCTCCGTCTGACAGATAAAGGTATTAGAAACTGCCAATGAGCAAGACACAGAACCATCAAACATGCACACACACACACACACACACACACACACACACACACACACACGGACAAAAAAAAAGCTACTTCCCACATTACCACTTCATGCCCCCTCGCATGCACTAAGTGCCAAGCAGAGATAAGAACTGCATTTAGAATATGTAATCTACAGTGAGAGGGAGCGAGAGGCATAAAAGGATTTGTTTCATTACTTTCTTCCTCTAATCCCTCTTCCGGCTCCCAGCTGCAAATCGAACGGGCAGCACGTACAGCACAGCAGCCTGGAGCAGCCTGGAGCAGCCTGGAGCAGCCCGGAGCAGCCCGGAGCAGCCCGGAGCAGCGAGCCGCGCTGTACGGACCCCTACGAACCACAACGGAAGAGGAACGCGGTGCTGTGTTTGCAGGCCCCGGGGAGTCCCGAATCCCCGTCCTCGAACCCTGGGACAGGGGCAACATACACTGTATATGACCAAACGTATGTGGACAACCCCTTTGGTCTGGGGCTGGTTTTCATGGTTTGGACTTTGGCCCCTTAGTTCCAGTGAAGGCAAATCTTAATGCTACTGCTACAGCATGCAATCACATTGTAGACATTTCTGTGTTTCTCCTGCAGTTTGGGGGAAGACCTCTTCCTGTGACAATGCCCACAGGTACACAAGCGAAGTCCCCACAGAAATGGTTTATGTCGAGAACGGTGTGGACGAACTTGACTGGCCTGCACAGAGCCCCTCACCTCAACCCCATCCAACACCTTTGGGATTAACTGGAAAGCCATCGGTGAGCCCGGCCTAACTGGCCAATCAGAGCTCAACCTCACTAATGCTCCTCTGGCTGAATGGAAGCACATCCCTGCAGCAATGCTCCAACACCTAGTATAAAGCCTTCCCAGAAGAAGGGGGGATTGTTATAGCAGCAAAGAGTGGGCCAACTCCATATTAATGCCCATAATTTTGTACGAGATGTTGGAGGACAGGTGTCCACACACTTTTGGCCATGTAGTGTAGCTCAGCTTCCATCACGTCTATGCTTTATTTCATTCAGTGCAAAGAATCAAAC
>CM045891.1:6816471-6823971 GCA_025169545.1 Anguilla japonica
CAGCACACACACACCGCTGAGCTCAAATGCTACTTCCACAGCACTTTACCGCCCAAAACGAAAGGAACAATGAATAAATAATATTTCTAAAATCCAGATGCCGAGAGAGAGAGAGGGAGAGGAAACGGAAAGGAGCCATTTTCTGCGCGGTGCGTACGCACACGAAGGACGCCCAGCGACGTCACACGCAGCCAAACAGAGGAGCGGGAGAGCGTGGCCGGAAAAAACAGCCCTCGTTACACAATCCGTACTCTTTCACTACTGTTAATGTAATTAGGAGTAAGTGAATGTGAGCCGGGCGTGCGCAAGGAGCTGGTGGCTCCAGCGATTCCATCTTCCCCTTTTTTTTATCAATTAGCGCTACAGTAATGCGGTCCCCGTGTTGCGGCTGCCATTAGCATTTTGATTGAACATCTGACACGCGGAGCTTCAGGAGCCTAATGCCCGCGGACCGGCTCCCAGCGTGAGGCTTCCTCACTCACTTCTGCTGGGGCCTGTCAGAGCCATCTGACAAAGACAGAGGCCGAGGGAGGGAGAGAGAGAGGGAGAGAGAGAGAGAGAGAGAGAGGGAGGGGAGAGGAGGGAGAGGGGAGAGGGGGGGAAAGAAAGAGGGGAGAGAGAGAGAGAGGGGGAAAGAGAGGGAGAGAGGAAGAGAGAGAGGGTGAAAGAGAGGGTGAGAGGGAAAGAGAGGGGGAAAGAGGGAGAGAGGGAAACAGAGGGAGAGAGGGAGAGAGGGAGAGAGAGAGGGGGAAAGAGGGAGAGAGAGAGAGGGTGAAAGAGAGGGAGAGAAGAAGAGAGAGAGGGAAACAGAGGGAGAGAGGGAGAGAGAGGGGGAAAGAGGGAGAGAGGGTGAAAGAGAGGGAGAGAGGAAGGGAGAGGGTGAAAGAGAGGGTGAGAGGGAAACAGAGGGAGAGAGGGAGAGAGAGAGAGAGGGAAAGGATGGCAGGGGTCAGGGAAATGTGGCTGAGAGATGAGAGAAATGGAAGGAGGGAGGGAGGACGGTTGGAAAAGGGGTGACAGGGCTGAGAAACGGGGGAGCTGGTGTGCGGTGAACGGAGGGAAATTTCAGAGGGAAGGAGAGGGACGCGTGTGAGAGAGGGACGTGGGGAGGGGCGCGGAGTCCAGCTGCGGCCTCCAAGAGGGAGCGGACAGAGCCGAACAGGATCACTGGCTGAAGTCTCCAGAGACACACGATTTCAAAAAAGTGAATTCCCGAGATGGAGAAACAAACATTCGGCACCAGCCGGCACGCAGAGAGAGAGAAAAAGAAACCGAGACAGAGAGAGAGAGAGAGAGAGAGAGAAAAAGAAACCGAGACAGAGAGAGAGAGAGAGAGAGTGAGAGTTAGAGAGAGACAGCAAGGGAACAAAAGACGATAAGAGGTAAGAGCGAGATAATAGAAGAGAAGCCGAACAGAGGCGACTTCCTGTGAGGCACCTGCACTCCCAAAGTTCCAGCGAAGGTTCGGGAGGAAGCCAGGCGCCGGAGCAAGAGAGCAGACAAGGAGGAGTCGGTCGGAAACTCGCCTCCGCCAAAAAAGGGAGGCGGAGCCACGCGGCGCGGGTACGAACCCGGCGGTCTGACTGACGTCGCCGGGACGACCGCGGCGGGCTGGCGGCGGCGCATAAAACACAGAGACTCCGGGCTTTCCAAAAAGACGTTCCCTCCTCCCTTCCTTCCCCGTTCATATTCCTGACAGAGATCAAAGTGCGGTTCTGTCGGAGGCTGTGTGTTGCTCCTGAGCGAGCAGCCGAGCTGCTCACACACAGCTCGGAGAGGAGAAGAAGAGAAGAGGAAGAAGAACAGAGGAAGAATTCACCTCCGCAGCAACAGCCCTACGCAACACCTGGGGAGGGGGCTGAGAGAGAAGGACTGTGTTCCTGAAGAAAAGATAAAGACTTGGAAGTTTCAAACAATTAAATTAAAGCAGCGCTGCCTTCATTTTATGTACAATGCGTGTGTGTGCGTGTGTATGCGTATGTGTATATGCATGCGTGTGCGTGTGTGCGCGTACGCAGTGTGTGTGCGTGTGCATGAACACACACACACACACACGCATTCGTGTGTGTGTGTGTGCGTTCGTGTTAACCTATTTAGTGGAACTAAACAAAACACACAGGCCGTGACAGAAACAAACGCGATCACAACTTCACGCACGCCCATTTTATCACTCATTCCCCCACGACAGAGCGAGCGGGGGACTAATTAGACATGATATCATCCCACTTATACGTCTGTGTGACCTCACCTAATGGCTTCCTCTCATGAACAATTGATGGGGGTTCATGTCAAAAAGAAAAAAGAAAGAAAGGCTCTTGCCTGGCTACAGCCAGAGCAGAACAGAACAGAACAGGGGGGGCGGGGGGGGGGGGGGGGGGGGGGGGGGGGACGTGGGAGGACTGAATGGCTCTGGCAGGACTGCGTGTCAATCTCAATCAATTCAGCCCCCCCCCTACGCCCCACACCCCCTCCAGCCTCAACCGGCTTCGGCAACCAACCAGATCTGGTAGAGAAAAAGCTACCGGTTGCCGAAAAACCTGCCCTTGTCAAAAAGAAAACTACACGGTGTAAGTCCCACCGGGGCTGAGGAACCCTGATGCCCCCCCCCCCCCCCCCACGCGGCCCCACCAACCGCAGCCCAGCCGGGGAGACGAGCCGGCGACAGAGAGAGCGTCCGATCAGGAGCGTCCAGCGCCGGCGTGCGGCACAGTTAGCACAACGCAGCCGATGAAACCGCACGGTAAACTGGCAACCTGTCAGTCCGGGCTGGAACAGGACAATAATAATAATAATAATAATAATAATAATAATAATATTGGCGATAATGAAGCCAAAAAGCGTGCGGGGGAAAAAAAAAAAAATACATCACACGGTAAAGGAGGACCACCGGCGCTTTGGAGTGAGGCACTCTGGGTCGGCGCGGCGTGCGAGGACGAACACAGAGACGGCGGGAAGACGCGCCGAGCGCTGCCCGGGAAGAACAAAAGGAGGGGGAGGGGGGGGGCGGAGCTCTGGACAATGAGGGGCGTGGCAAACCTGCCTCCCCCCCGTCCATGCGTCAGACGCTCCGGGCTCGTTCGTTATCCCGTCCGTCCGTCCGTCCGTGTGAACGGGCGATTCGGCGGGGTCGCCCGGTCGGGCGCGAAAGCCGCCGCTCTCCCCCCCGCAGGCAGCCTGGCTTCGGGCGCCGTGGAGACGGACGAGCTCGGGGCGGCGCAGGACGAACGGCTGTCGCTAAATTAGGAGAGGGACACAAATCATCTCCTCCCGCCGCCGCCGCCGCTGCTCAGGCAGGGCCGCGAGGCTCGTCTCCGGGTGGATGACCCGTTTTCGGCGGGCAGGGGGGCTCAGGACGCCGCCCCGCCTCCCTCCCCCCCGCTCCCCCCCCCCCTCTCCCCCCCCCCCCCCCCCCCCCGCCAGCGCGTCTTTAAACAAGCCAGCCATCAGCCTGTCAGCGAAACGCCCGCTCCCAGCGGGGCAAAGGGAGAGATGCTAAATAAAGCCCGCGGAGGGGGAGGGGCGCAGGAAATGAAAGCGCGGATGATATTTGGGTTTGTCATGTGAAAACACCTGTGGCGGCTGCGCCTGGCGGGGGAGGGGGGGGGGGGACTGGGGGCGGCGGGGGGGGGACTGGGTTAATAATGCATGTGGCAATCACATCCCGGTTAAGTCATTATCCGTACGGATGGGGTGCTGGGGGTCACGTGCCCCCAAAAGCAGCTGGTTATTACCACTGTTTTATTATTCATCAAAACCATTTCCACATCAAGGGGCTCAGGCACCGCCACCGCGGCCCGCGCGCCGCTGGGGGGCCGCCCTCCCGCCAACGAGCCGGGTGCCCGCCGCGCCCGCCAATCCGCTTGGGCCGAGGGGCGGGGCGGGAGGACGGCCCCGGTTAGCCGGGCGGGGTCGGGGCCCCCCCGAGAGCCGACGGTCCAAATCCGATGCGAAAAAAAGTGAAATTCGCCGTAAAAATTCAACTGAGACCCGCGGTGGGTTTGGGGGGGGGGGGGGGGGGGGGGGGGGGGCAACGGCTCGTCAGCCGCAGCTTAGGAACCGTCAGGCCCTTTCACGAAGCCCCGCCCATTTCAAAAATCAATGAGCGGTGTAGGGGGAAGCGGATGGGGGGGGGAGAGAGATTGCATGCCGGCTATTTTGGAAATATCATTATTCCCCCCGAATCCATATAAATTAATGTTTAAAATTACCGTTGAGCTCAGCGGCGCCATCGTCGGGCGGCCGCAGGCGGCGGGTGACGGCGGACGGCGGTCTGGGATCGCCACCGAAGACGCGCGCGGGGGGGGGGAAAAAAAAAACTCATTGGGCGTGATGTGATGGATCGCCATCGTGGAGGAGGCATGAGACCTCATTAGATAACACATCTGCCAGGGCCAGCGGTGCGCGGGAGCCAGGGACTCGCTTCTGAAACCCGATTGGGTTCGGGGGGGGTTTTGCCGTCCACAGACGGCGGGCGCGGGGCGGGGCGGGGGGGACGGGGCGGGGGGGGGGGGGGTGGGTTTCCGGGGCTTTCGCCGCTCCCGTTTACATCACCGACGAAAAAAAGCGGGAGAGGAAGAGCCGGCCTTCTTCCCCCCCCACGTTGAGAGAACGTTCTCACGTCAGACACCCCCCTTTCACCTTTCCAACTGCCGTGTTCGGCCTCCGAAACCAGGCCCTTTCCGAAGCCCTGGCCCCTTCCGAGCCGGGGCCCTTTCCGAGACAGTAGAAAAAAAAAAAAAACATCGGAAAAGCGCTCCGTTTTTCACGCCGCGGCGAAGGTGGCATCTATGGCGTGCGGCCCGCGTCTCCCAGCCGGGCTCTCGTCGCAATCCAAACGGGGGACGCGCCGATCCCGCTACGCTACGCGCAGGAGGGGCGCTGTGGAAACCCAAAATACTGCGCCTCTCAGCAGCCCGGGGCAGGGACTCTGCGCTGTAATTAAACGCACAGGGACGCCTCTCCCCTGCGCTGTCACGACAACGCAGCCCCGAACTGCGTAATACGGCGGCGGGGAGAAAAAAAAAAACAACAACAACAACAACAACTGCGCTTTCAATGTCACCCCCGAGAGGAAGAGAAAATCGGTCGGATGGATTCGCCCTCAGATGACGCCGAGCTTCTGTCCCGCGCTCACGTCGATA
The DNA here is from genome assembly GCA_025169545.1 of Anguilla japonica. Classification (NCBI taxonomy): domain Eukaryota; kingdom Metazoa; phylum Chordata; class Actinopteri; order Anguilliformes; family Anguillidae; genus Anguilla; species Anguilla japonica. The sequence continues at coordinate 6,821,613 of CM045891.1, forward strand.
CGTCATGCGCCGAGTACAGCTAACGGCAGAACTGAGAGCTCCAGCCCAGTGCTGACCTTTAAAAGCAGCGTTTTGGGAAAATGCGCCACCGTCTAGTTCAGACCAGACGAGGGTCAAACACATACTCGAAATACTTTACTTTTTTAGATGCCGGTAAAATTCGGAAACATTCCGGCGGATTCCTGAGATTTTTCAACGAGACACACTACTAGCCAAAACATACATTCAATAATATCACATGCAATAATAACTTTGAGTATTTATGAGTACCAATGCAGACATTTATTTTCAAATTTTAAGCAATTTTACAGGTGTCTAAACAGTTAAATTATTTAAAATAATTAGTTAACCCAAATCGAGGTGACTGACCTCTAAATTTGACCAGCCAAATAGTAATTCATAAACTGCAAAAACACCAAGCAGGATTCGTCAAAAAAAAAAATAAACAAAAATAAAAAAAATAAAAAGCAAGGTCTATAAATACAGCCGTGTGAAATTTGAAGTATGAGAGCATCTTGTGTGAAGCATCCGATATGATGGCTTCATAAACAGATTTATCGCTCGGCTAAGTGACTGAGAGAGCCCAGTGTTCAGGGCGATAAGGACTTCACACACAAAAATACCCGGCATTCAAGTATAAAAACGTGGAAACAAGATATGATTGCTTTTTCTTTTTATTTATTTATATTTACTTATTTATTTATTTATTCGCACAGACCGAACCCGGTCTGTCTCGTCACCATCGCCACGATCCACGAGCAGAATTCCTTTTTCAGATTCCATCGCGTGGAGGAGTGCAGTTCGATAAGCCGAGCGATCGCTCGGAAGAAGAAAAAAAAGAAGAGAAAAGCGAATATAATGACGTGTAGGGGAAAAAAAAAATGTGTGCGTTTTTGCGCGCGTTGAGAAGAAACAGCGTTCGGTCGCTTGTTCTCCTGAGCGCGGCGCGTCGGTTGCCGGGGGCGGAGCTTAACCTCGCGGCTAAGCCGCGCGTTAGGGGCGAGCGCCGCCCCCCCCCGATACGAGGCGCGCGGCGCCGGCACCCCCCGCCGCGCCCGTCCCGGGCTTCTCTTCCCCCCTGACCGCATTCCGGCGGGTCTCAGACAGAGGAGCTCTCGCCGTATCGAAAAGGTCAGAGGTCGCGCGACTCCCAATATGATGACAATTCAGAGCTGGTCCTTTCATTTCCTGACGGGAGGCTTCCTCTCCCCCGCAGCAGCTGGGTAACCCACTGTTTGCTTATTTTCCCTTAAATAAATCTATCTCTGCTTCTTAATAGAAGACCAGGGAAGGGAGAGGACAGCAAAAAGAGAGGGAGGAAAGAAAATAAGATGGGCAGCAGCCCCCCCCCCCCCACACACACACACACACACACACACACACACTCTCCACCTACAAACCACAGAAATGCCAGAACACAGACACACGACACACAGACACACACAGGGACACATAGGACACATAGACACACACAGACACACACAGGACACACACGACACACAGACATACACAAGGACACATAGGACACACAGACATACACAAGGACACATAGGACACACAGACATACACAAGGACACATAGGACACACAGACATACACAAGGACACATAGGACACACAGACATACACAAGGACACATAGGACACAGACATACACAGGGACACATAGGACACACAGACAGACACAGGGACACAGGACACACAGACAAACACAGGGACACATAGGACATACACATAGACAGGCACACAGAGACACACAGACACACACACAGACACACAGACACAGACACACACACTGGCACAAACACAGACAAACACTGACATACGCACACGCGCACACAGAAAAACCCAGCCTCCACACGCACTGTGCCTGGTGACGCTGTACGGTATTGTTTGGGTTTTTTTGTGGTGAGTTCCGGTGCTCTAAGCCCCTGCTCTCCTCCTCCTCAGGCAGATGTGAGTCACGCCGGTGAAACCCTTCCGAGCGGCCGGCCCGCGTGCCGCTCCGCGTGCCGCTCCGGCGCCAGAGAGCTGCGTCTGCTTATCCCGCCATCTGCCGCGGTTAAGTCTGACACAACAGCAATAAAAAGGTCGCCCGCGGAACTTCACAGCGGAATAAAAACCGCCTCCTTCGGCCGTCCCCCCCCCCCCCCCCCGACGCCCGTGCACCTGCGAAAAGGTCAATGTTTGAGGGCTTTTTTTTTTTTTTGTGGAAGGGGGGGGGGGTGGGGGGGGGAAGGAGATTAATTTGGCAGCTTCCCGTTCAGCGGGGGGGGGGGGGGGGGGGGAGGTGAGGCCCCCCCTGGAGCACGCTCGCTCGTGTCCGGAGGCACCTCAAATTTCCGCTCTGAAGGGAGAGGAT
>CM045891.1:6826471-6841471 GCA_025169545.1 Anguilla japonica
TATACACACACACACAGACAGACACACACACACACACACACACACACACACACACACACACACACACACACACACACACACACACACACACACACAGCAGTGTGCATACGCAGGCACAGACAGTGCTTGGCAGTACGTAGCGCAGTGCTGTGACATGGACTGTGCAGCCTGCAGGAGCCCAGGTTCATCCGCGGGCTGGCGATCCAGGTAAGCAGATTACAGGCACACAATGCAGCCTTCTGTTCCCCTTCCAAGAACAAACCCGTCCTATTGAGCTCTAAAAAAGCCAGCTCCACACAAAACCCTGCTCCTGAGCACCAATCCCAACACAAAGCCAAGAATTCCGTGCTCTCACCGACACCTGTGCTCAGCTCCCCGCTCCCATTCAGATCAATAGGCTCTCAGCTACCCCATTATTTCCATCAAAAGAAGCTCCTCCTACTGTCCTATACCGACACACACAGGCACACACATACACAGATACAAACACACACACACACATACACACAGGCACACACATACACAGATACAAATACACGCACACAGATACACAAATTATACAATTATACACCCACACGCACAGCTACATACACACACAAATACACATACACGCACATAGATACACAAATACATATATACACACACAAATACATATATATACACACACACACACACACACACACATACAGAAGCACGTACACAGTACGTACAGTGAGAAAGAAGCACATTTTAGTGTTTTAAAGCCCTTGTTTGGCACTAGACAAGCCTGACCCTAGGTTACTGATACTTGCATCATTCCAAAACAAATTGCATCTCAGTCTGTAACAATCTTTTTTTTTCTTCCTTTTTTTTTGTTCTTTTTTAAGCAAAATCTTAATTTAATTTTTTGGATTCTGTATCGTCTTTAAAAGGCGTGCTTTTACATTAAAAGGCAAAAACAAAACTTTCATATGGTTTCATCATCCGCCTTTATCACAATTAACAGCAACAGACCGTGTTCCCCAAAACGGTCCCTGAAATTTATATAAATCAGTATATTGTAATGACCTGGAACGCTGTAATTTACAGGTACATATTTCATATCTTAAGAATACCAGGCAAAACCGGCGGTTTTACTGTGAGGTAATGTGGCAAAAGTCACACGGTAAAGTGTGAGCTGAATAAAATGTGCCTTGTTCAGATAGTACACTCGCTGGGGGAAACATATTTCTCCAGCTCTCTCTCATACGTACGATTTGAAATAAAGCGAACCGACGTGCTGTAAATAACAGTAACATTTCAAAACAAAAGCCGCTATAAATCTTAGTTAGCAGTGAAGGACTATTGTATTTTTTTAAAAAACAGTATTAAAGACAGAGCTCATACAACCTGATGAAAGTGGGGAAAAAAGCACAAATAAAAACAGCTCTAAATAACGAAAGAACCCCGATATTTACCGAGGCGATGGATTTTTGCTTTGATAGGCATATAGGTATCATACCCCTGTTATTAAGGGAGAGGTATAGACCACCGCAGGCTGTGTGGGCTGGCGGTATACTGCCTCAGTAGGCTGGTTAATGACCTATCGCGGTATTAACACAGTGGGTGAAACATTCTTAAAACTCTTGTTATGACCGTACTTCGCACACCGCGCTCCTGGGACTAATCGGGCAGACTGCACTCTCAGGGCACGCACATCTCCTCTAACACAGCGAGAGAGAGACAGACAGACAGACAGACAGACAGAGACAGAGACAGACAGAAAGAGAGAGAGAGAGAGAGACAGACAGACAGAGAGAGAGCGAGACAGACAGAGAGGCAGAGAGAGAGAGACAGAGAGAGACAGACAGAAAGAGAGAGAGAGAGAGAGACAGACAGACAGAGAGAGAGAGACAGACAGAGAGGCAGAGAGAGAGAGAGAGAGAGAGACAGACAGAAAGAGAGAGACAGACACAGACAGACAGAGAGAGAGAGAGACAGACAGACAGAGAGAGAGAGAGAGAGAGAGAGAGCGCGACAGGGGCTGCTTCTTCAAAGCAAGTGTAAAAGTGTGAGGGGACCAGAAGGAGAGAGGAAGGCGGGGAGAGGAGGGTGCGGGAGAGGAGGGCGGGCAAGAGGCTGTCCATGACCTCAACAATGCCCCACTCCACCACACACACACACGCACATACATACATACGCACACACACACACACACACACACACACACACACACACACACGCATAAAGACACACACAAGCGGCCCGGTGGACTTGAGACTGCTCGACAGGAGACTCTAACCCAGAATGCACAGGGGCATGGGTGCGCAGGGGGCCGCCGGGTTCGGAGAGCTCAATTTCAAACACAGTCGTCCTCCATTTTATTCCCTCTGAACGGCACGGGGGCGGCGGGCGGCGTGCGGCTCGTAGCGGCAGCGTCTCCGAGCGCCCGCGTCTCCCGCCTGCACGGCCTGCTCATGAATAATAACAACCCCCGCCAAACGCGGCGAGGGGGCGGGGCCTGCGGCGTCGCCGGACTCCCGTCCGCCCGTCCGATTTTGCGCCGCCGCGCAATTTCCAAGTCGCTTGTTCGCCTTCTTAAACCGTCCCCCCCCCCCCCACAACGCGCGCGTCCCGCCAGCCGATCCGCACACACACAATGCGCTGGCGGGCCGTCGCGACCCCCAGGACCTCGTTCAACAGCCGAGAGGAAAAACGGAGGGAAACAAAAAACCGAGAAACAATGGGGCGATCGCAGCCTGCAAACCGCCGGTGGGGAGACAGGAAACGGGGGATTACACGGCGACTGCGGCCGGGCGATACCGTTTCCCGCCGCCCTCGACGAAAAAAAGCGCCCCTGGGCCCCCCCCCCCCGGAAAAGGACTCGTCCTCGCGCCCGCTCGCCCGCCGGCCCGGCCCGTATCCTTAGTTACGGAGACGGCTCGGCGGCTGACCTTGGCGGCTGACCTTGGCCGCGCGCGCGGCGAACCACAAAGACAGCGTAGTCATAACGACCGCGGCTGGCCTGCACGGGAGCGTACCTGCGGAGCAGTCAGGAGGAGGAGGAGGAGGAGGAAGGGGAAAGGGGAAACCTTCGGCCTCGGCCTGACCCCCCCGGCGCTCCGTTTCCTCGAAACCTAATCGCCGTTTCCACAGATACGGGACGCGCGGCGCCTCGCTCGCGAGAGGGAGCTCCTAGCGCACACGCGTGCGGGCAGGAGGACCCCGCCAGAGGGGGACCGCAGCGGCTGCGTAGGTCTCCCGGGAAACCTCGGGAACGAAAGGCGGGAGACTCGGAAAGCGCTCGTTAGCATAACGCACTTAGCGCTCGCGCGCGCAGTTAAGCTACAGCACCCGGCGAGCGCGAGCTTTCATTACAAGCCGGGAGAACGTGCGCCTGAACGCACGCGCGTTGACCTGCGACGCGCTCGGCTAACCCGGCAAACCTAACACGCGCGCGATTAACGCCGAGCCTCATCTCGCAACGCGAACAAATTCCATCGTAAAAAAAACGTCGCCTTGTGTGAAATCCCCCCCCGTACCGGGATGTATAAAAAAAATGGCTTACATGGCGAACCGGGGCGCAGGCTGAGGCTGTTTGAGCTGTCTGAGAGTCGGGAGAGGCACAGGCAGGTCCTTAGTGAGCGCGAGCGAAAAAAGTGTCCATCACCGACAGCGAAGTGACAGGGCTGCGGAGGAGAGACTAAAGAGGCAGGAGCCCGGCTCTGCGATTGGACGGCGCGTCAAGTCAAACAGGGCGCACGGTTACGGCAGACACCGGGAGACTGACTCGCCGTCCCTTCCAACCTCACAACACCTCACAGTACCGAAATAAACGTTTTCAGCAGTGAAACGGGAAGACGCACCGGGGTTTTACGCACGCCGTATAATAATTTTGCCTCTCAAAAAATATGCACGATATACATACAAACGTGCCTCGAGGAGGAGGCATTGCTGACATTTAGAAGCCAAATAAAATAACCCATCGATGCAATACGGAAGCGACTTTGTGTACGCGGTTTGTGTGCAGGTTCAAATCCAGATGCGGGGGGGGGGGGGGGGGCACTGCCACTGTACTGTACCCTGGAGCAAGGCAACCTTGAATAGCTGCTGTAAATATCCAGCTGTATAAATGGATGGCGAGCGAAGAAATGCGAGCCGAGGCTGGTGTGCGGCCGACGCGTCGTCCTCTGACTCACGTCTGCGCGAGCGCGGCTCGTGGGCCGCGGCGTGAAAAGCAGCGGCTGGTGACGTCACGTGCCCGGGAGGGAGAGCGCGCGCTTGTTTACGCTCCGCGCTCTCCCGTACGCGCTGTGGAGACAGCAGCAGGAGCGCCACTGCGTGCCGTGTGTGGCTGGCCTTTCCATATCGGGAGGAAATGGAAGAGAAGAGGAAAAAAAAAAAGCTGTGCCTAAAAAAAAATTCACGTTTACGTGCGAAATGACGCGATCGGCGGTCTGAGAAACAACGGGGAAATTTGGTGACCGCAACCCACAGGGTTCTGGGTAACGGGAAGGACAAAATTAGCACGGAGGCCCGTCAACATCCGCGTCGGGAGGCGGAGAATCGCTTTTTTTTTTAAATTTTGGAACGGAAACGTGGGGACCTGCGGAATCGGTGACCCCCCCCAAAAAAAAAAAAAACTAAATTCTCCTTTTTACCCGGTGACGCCGGGGGCTTAAAGAAACGGGGTGCGCGCCCGGGGAGGACGGCTAATTCGTCGCGCGGCGGTAAAGGTTAGCGGTTAGCCACTCCGGCGTAGCGGCGTGCGCTGCGGCAGCCGTGTCTTTGGAAAGTCCTCTGCTTGCCGCCGCGGCGGCGGCGGCGGCGGCCGGGCCCCTAATCCCAGATAAAGAGGCGATAAGACAGCGATAAACACGGCGCTTCCCCGGGCCCTCATCCCCGCCCTTATCGCGCCGCGGAGCCGCACCTTCGCGCGGCGAGAGGGAGGAGCGCCAGATTGCCATCGCCCGTCCGCGAAGAAGGCGGGAGGAAAAATCTCCCCCAATTTCGTTTGTTTCAAATCTGCCCCCACCCCCCCACCCCCCCCCCAAACTAATCAATGTTTGGGACGTTTCTCCATTCAGTCCTAGTACCCCTAATGCCTGTGCAATCAGCCAACACGCCTCAATGACACCCTGACACATGTGCGACACAAACAGAGGCGCCTTATACGCAGGACACAATGCCCCGATAACAACAGTGACCATGGAAACAAAGGCGGGCACAGAAGCTGACTGAAGGACCTACGGTCATCAGTAAGTAGTTGGACGAGACTTGGGAGGAAGTTTCAGTGAATTAAATTTGTGCTATAGCATGCGTAGTACAAAGGAAATCGTTTATATAGATCCTGTTTTTTCAGGCCAGGACACAACAGACACCCAATACCTGTACTGGGGGGGGGGGGAAATCAGAAAGAGAGAGATACACACACAGGAACTACACAAACATACACACATACAGAGACACAGTAGACTTACCTCTATGCCTGTTAGTAGTTTTATCAAACATAAGCATGGCGTCTTCTACCTGTAAGACACAAGAAAACAGCGGGTTTTAGGCTAGATGTGTCTGCTCCCTAGGCCGACCACACACACACACACACACACACACACGCGCGCGCGATCAGGTGTCGTAGCTAACAGGGGCACCGGTAGCAGCTTCGAGAGAGAGGTCAGAGAAGAGAGGAGACATCTCAGCTTTCACCCCAGAGCCGTGAGTGACAATCCATCTGCAAATCTGTGCTTCATCGTGGCCACAGAACGCCTTCCACCACCGTGGGTGGTTAGTTTGACTGTCTGGTTACGAAAACGGACCTGAAACCAGATTTGGGACCGGTGCTTTTTTTTGTATCTGTTAACCGAGGCACTTGACCCGAATGAAATAAAGATCTGTGAGAGTTAAACGGACACCGTGTTAAAAACATAGCCAGGCAGGGTCACCGTAGAAACGGGCAGCTGCTGGGAAAATAAAGCAGCGGTGTAATTACAGGAGGCGTAAGGACATCGCCTCTAATCGCCCTCAGCGCGCTTCGATCAGACACGACGCCCAGATAAAGCCTGGAGCAGGAGCCGCTTCTCCACCGGCGGCCACCTCCAACATTCGATACAAAATGGCCTTTGGAAGAAGAAGAAGAAGAAGAAGAAAAGGGATACTTTTCAGAGCGGATTTCGCTTGCCCTAATTTCCCTGTTTTTTGAGTTTGTTCCAAAGAGAACAATAGGTGGCTGGGAGGGGCAGACGGACCAGGCGAGGGCGAAAAACCAGACGAGGCATTTAAATGTCGCCGTACTGTATGCGCTCCCCCCCCCCCCCCCCCCCAGCTGCGGTCGCTAGGTAACGGACTGAGCCGGCTGTGTCCGGAGCAGGCTGTGGCAGATCTGTGCGGTCCAGTGGGGGCGGGGGCGGGGGGGGGGGATGTGGTGGGGGGGGGGGGGGGGGGGGGGGGCTGTCGGTTTCGCTGCAGGAGCGGCTCGGCTGGCCGGCGAAGCCGCACCGGAGGACGATGGGAAGCGACAGAAGCGGCGTCTGGCTCCCCGTGCGTCTGTCCGTCTGGACAAAAACGGGCGGGGCCGCGCCGGGCTCCCGCCGCCCCCGCCGCCGCGGCCGCTGCCACCTGTCACCGCGTCGCCGAGCAACACTATCAATATGGCGCAGCCCAGGACTCGCCACCGCACCCCGGCGCTGAGGGAGAAGCAGCTGGCCGGCCCAGATACGGCGGGGGGGGGGGGGGGGTTTTGGGGGACAGGCTCGCTCCCGCGCAACGCCACGCCTCTGCCGACCGGTCGTCGCCGGGGGAAACGTCCCCCTCTCCAGGCGCACGTGAACGCCACGTTCCTCCGCTTACCGAATCAATCCCCCCCCCCCCCCAGCGCCCGGCCTGGAGACCACCTCTACTCTTTCGGGGGCTCTGAATGCCATTATTCATCCCCGGGAAGAGCTTCGCCTCAACACTTCCATCAGATCGAAGATTGAGGAGCTCTTCATCATGTACGGAACTCCGCACAAAGGTGAAAAGACCTGTGTGTGGGGAGGGGGGGGGGGGGGGGGTGGAGCGGGGGTCTCTGCCTCTATAGAAGCCATTTCTGTCTGTGCGGAGAAAGTTCAAAGGATAATGGATGTCTTATCAGTATGTAAAGAGGACGGCAACTCCAGTGGAGAGGACGGCCTTTTATAATGAAAAGAAAAAGCACAGAACTCTCTTTCAGGGTAGCAAATGTTAGAGGTAAAAGGGTCCCCCTTTTTTTTGTAACCCACAAAAAAAAAAAAAGAGGGGTCGGCTCCAGTAGTCAGGGGGGAGACAAAGCTCTCAAACTTAACTGCAGGAAGGACCGAGCTGCGAGAGAGCTTGTCTTCATTAAACTATGATCTATATAAATACACAAAAGAAACAACAGCGCACAGGCAATTGCTTAACTAACAATTACATGGCAGGTTTTGGCAGACTCTCAGAATTAAACGTGGCTGCACTTGGCGATGACAAATTCCGCGCCAATTTAATTTCCCACAGTCCTGGGAACTTGGCAGACAGTATATTTTATATAGGTTGAAAATATAATTGGGACTCGAGGTGGTGTTTTTTTTTTTTTTTTTTCTCCCCTTCCACAACAAACCATATTACCTGAGGACAGGAAGCACTACGAGCTTGGGGGGGGGGGGGGGGGAGCCAGATGCACACAGACAGTTCAGGGGAGGGGGAGAAAAAAAAAAAAAAAAAAAAAAAGGCAATCGAACACGCTGAAATTTGCCCGGGCCCGGGGGGAGACGCTTATCTTGTTCCTGTCAAATCGCATGATGCTAAATGCTGCTCTCCCCGCAAAAAACCTTTACACCTGTAACATGCATCAAACAAATCCATACGCGCGCGGAACATCAGAAACACACACTCAGGAATCTAAATCAACCGCCCTCTGAATTATTTATCGGACGGCCGGAGCATCAATAAGCGCGACGGCTCGCGGCGTTTTGGGGGGGGCGGGGGGGGGGGGGGGGGGGGGTGATAGGCGGGAGATTTAAGGGCCGGGGAAATGCGTTATGACAGCAGTTTAGATGAAGCGCAATTTCACATTATTTACATTCCCCGCACAAGCAGGGTGTCAGGAGCGCTTTCCCGGGCCTGCCCGGGACAGGGGGGGAGCCTTAAACCACGGCTACGGGAGCCCGAAATGGACAAAATTAATGCCCTGGCCGCTACAGATATCGTCTCTCTCTCGTTCCATTTAAAACAGGACGCGGGGGGTTGGGTTCTACTAAAAAAAATTTAAAAACCCAGGGAAACACTCGGGTGGACAACGCGGGTTTAAATATCGGCCGAGTGAACCGTGTTTTAAGGACCCCACCGTGCGGGGTGTCCGTGCGTCCAACAAAGCACTTTGCCTGGGACCCGAGCCCGCAATGCCTATCGATTCCTTTCTGCAGAAAGCCGCGTTGGGGCTAAAATTAGACATACATATTTAATGGTAATTGCGCGGCTGGCTGCAGCCGATTTTCCCAGGTGCCCCGTGACGGCAGGACGTGCCCGAGCGGCGTCCGCGGCGCAGGAAAAACGAAAGGACAATCAGAACCGCGCGGCCTCGCGCGCGACGACGCGGCCCCTTCCGCTGATTGATCGCTCGATTATTTATGAGAAACGTACAGAGAGCGCGCGCAAGAGAAATCCAAAAGACGCCGTACGGCCGAACATATCGGCAGGAGAAAAAAAAAACAAAAACAAAAAAAAAAACGGTGATCACAATGAATGTACACGTGTGTATGTGCAGAATCACGCCCGACTTAAAAGAAATAAAACAGAAGAGAAAAGTCTTTTTTGATTTATACGTGTAGAACATCTTTTTTTTTCCACTCCGCTTTCTTTTCTGTGAGAAGAAGCAGCACGGAAGGCTTCAAGGGCACCGGAAGGCGCGGAGCTGGAGGACGCCACAGCGGCCCGTTTCCACAGTGTTTCAATGCTAATCTGCGGGAATGCAGCAAAGCGCTTTCGCGGAAAGAAGCGGGGCTTTTTTTTGATCCCGGTGACGCACAGCACGCACGCTCCATTGGTTTTATTGCCAGTGTTTTAACAAGGGCCTGCAGGGCAAGCTCTTCGCCGAGCGTCGCGTGTAACACGCTCGCGTGCGGGGAAGGGGGGAGAAACGCAGACGGAAAACATCCGAAAAAACAAGTTATTCTTCAAACGAAAGTGACCGTAATGACCCGGGCCAGGACCATTCCATTACGTCTTGAGGGCCGATCTCTCCCGATCTCTCTTTCTCTCTCTCTCTCTCTCTCTCTCTCTCTCTCTCTCTCTCTCTCCTCTCTCTCTTTCTTCTCTCTCTGCACCAGACAAATCAAAAGAGGGAGGCTGAAATCATTTGCTGGAGAGAGCTTGTGGCCTGATGTGATTACGACGCCGCGCTCCCTGTCCTTGGCCTGCCACGGGACGTCCTTGGCGCGGAAGGCGACGCCGCGGCCGGGGCGCCTCCTCCGGTGTCCACGGCGACCATCTGCCGAGGTCAGAGGTCAGGGCAGAGGGCCGAGAGGGCCGGAGGGCGGGTGGGTGGGTGGGCGGGGGGGGGGGGGGTCAGCAGTCAGAGCTGAGGCTGCGCTTTCGCGGGTCGCGGCTTCTTAAGGAGTCCGCCCGCGAAGTCCCGCCGCTACCCCGGCACTTTAAGGATTTTCAGGTTCGCCCAGGCCGCGCCGCGCTTTCCCATCGCCGGCTTCCGGCGCCAATCGGCCTAAGAGCGGTTTTAGAGACAGAAAGCGATGAAAAGATAAAACGGCTCTTTGGTGAATCCTTCCGGAAGAACGGCCGTTAGCTCACCGTGTCGACCGCGGCAGGAGCGAGAGAGGGCGTGAGGCTCGGAACGCGGGCCGCGCTACGCGAAGTTTTCAAGCCCTCGGGGGTTTTTTTTTCGCTCGGCACCCCCCCCCCCCCCCCCCCCCACGCAAGCGAGTGCCTGGCGGACGCTTAGCGAAGCCGCGGTTCGCGACCTTTTCCCCTTCGGGGGGGGGGGGGGGGGGTCGATAGCCGCGGTCGTTTCGGCGCGAGCGCGTGGCGGCGGAAAGAGAGCGCCAGGCCGAGCGCGCTCCGTTCAGGCGCTAATCCGCAGCGGCGGCCCCCAGCACCTAGCCGCGGCCCGGCGCACGGGAGGAGGAGGAGGAGGCCGCTGCGCGATGATGGGAAAACCGCGCCTTCGATCCCCGCCGAGGGCCCGCCGCCGCGCTGAACTCCTCACCCCTGCTCCGGCCGGGCCGCCTTACCGCCAAGCGCCCGCCATCCCGCCATCGCGGGTTAGCCACGGGTGAGCTTTCCGCCGGCGCCAGAAAACCCGCTAACGCCCGCGACGCGACGGCCCTGAAGCCGCTGACCCGTACGGCCCGCCCCGCTCGAAAGCTACGTCTGGGGGTGTCCTGTAGACGACAGCCTACGTCGAAAACTGGGGGGTGCTGTCGGGCAAAGGGGGATGGGGGGGGGAGAAGAGAGACGGCGAAACCGACACACGTGGCAACGAACCCCGACCCCGATCGAGGTGCATTCAGTAACCGTGGCGACCCGCCAGGTATCGCGTTTCGCTATCGCGCTCCGCAAGTGAAGGGCTCTGTTGTGCGGAGTGAATGGGGGGGGGGGTTAAAACTGAACCAAGTGCCCTAATTTACTTTCCCACAGAGTAGGTGGGGAGCTTTATGACAGGGAGGGAGGGGGGGGGGGGCACTTGGTTCCCAAAGCGTCATCCTCAGCCCAATCTTGATAAGCGTTCTCAAAGAGGCATCTTGTCCCCCCCCCCGTCCCCCCCAAGTTTGCGTTTCGGGCCCCAGAGTGAAAGGGCTCCCGGGTTCTGTGTGTGTCCGTCGACGGGACGGGCCCCTGCTAACAGGCAGCGATTGTGGGCTCATTGTCCCTCTCGCCTTTTCAGAACCGGGAGAAAAGGCACCTGATCCGGTAACTCGACCCCGCGCCCGTTACCTACCCCGGTAAGCAGAGAGCTGCCTTTTTTTTTTCTTTTTTTTTTTTCCCCAAACAGGAGCTCTCCCACATTCGAGCAGCTGGGAAACAACCCATTTCTCACACAGAAGAGCGAGACGGAGGCTATCGGATTCATACATTTACACAGCGTCCAGAAACGCCACTTTCTCACACTCTCGGACGAAATGAGGGAGGAGAGGAGGATATGAACATGCGGAGAAACTTTCACTTCTTATCGGCTGTGGGCGAAAGCACGCACGTTGTTACGTCGGCATTGCTGCGCTTTTTGAGAAAAAACTAAAAAATGTTCCCTGACAGTCATTATTAGCAATGCATCATCATCACAACTGGCTAGCCTTGTACCACCGATTTTTAAATGGCATCAAAATTTTATTGTTTTTTTTATTGTTTTATACAAGGACCAATTCTTTACAGCTAGCTATCTTTAGGCAATTTAAAATGGATTAAGTACATGACCATAAACAAAAATAACCAACAGTGAAACAGAGAAAAAAAAATCCAGGTTTGCACCAAAACAAATTAAACCAAAATAAGTTTGGGAGATTCGGTACAGGTTAAGTCCTTACTTACCGACCCCATTTTTCTTTTCTAAACAATATCTTACAAATTTTCCAGATTTGTTGCACCTACAACACTTTATAATTAAGGTGGCAACTCTCTTGATGAGACATTTTTTAAAAAGCAAGTCTGTATATTGCCCTTGCTGTTTTCAATTAGAAGATCGAAAAAAAGAAAAAAAAAATCACTAAAATTACAGCGACTAAATCTTGAAGTGGGTGTGTAGAAGTAAAACTGCAGTATGCCCCCCAGCACATCGCCAGCTCCAGTGTTTGAGTTAGGCTCGGAGCTGGCTCTGATGCTAAGAGAATAGCAGCACGGTTTCTGTGAGGAGCTGCACTCAGCTGTGAAATGTCCATCTCCAGAGCATCTGCAGACAAGGGACTCGTAACAAAGCCATTCCAGCCCCTGCTCCGGGTGCACTTTCGTCCCCCCCCCCCCTCCCCCCCCCCCCCCAGAGCTCATCAAAAGCAGCCCGGCCCGCGGTCAGGGTCCGAGGGACTGCGCCTCCAGACTGTACGCCCCCCCCCTCGCTGAGGGGGGGACCAAACGGATTCGCCGAGCCAGATACGATTTCTCAAACCGCTTCCCCACCCGCGCCAGATTCCGCTCGGCGAATCGCGCTTAAGACTTTGCGGCCTCTCACAAACGAAGTGAAAACCTGGACCGCTTCCAGTCTGTCGAGGGGGCGGCAGCAACGCGCTTCTCTGCGTGTGACAGCCGGCGGGACCCGCCTCCTTAGCCACGCCCCCCCCGGCCCGGCGCGGTGCGGCGTCGAGCTAACGAACCGACGAGCGTCAAACCGGCGAATACGGAGGAGGCCGGCGAACACCGCGAAAGACGTCGATAAAATCACGAGCAGGCAGCGCCACGAGGGCCACTTCACCATCGCCCCCGCCGCAGAGAGGCAGATTAACGGGGAGAGCGAGCGGGACAGAGGACAGACGATGCAGCCCGCCGCAGACAGACGCGATTTATTCAGCCGACTTTAAATATCCTCCGTAATAAAAAAAAATTTTAAAATAAAAAAAGGATTTGACGTCCGCGTGAACACGCGGAGGCCGGGGGACAGGCATCGGTAGCGAAAAGCGACGCTTCAAACCGACAATAACAAACCGGCCCCCAAACAAAAAAAAAAAAAAAAAGAAGAAGAAGAAGGAGGGACACAACAAATCTTTCCGATCTGAAAATTCATGAGGTCATCGCGCACGGGCGTCAGAGGCTGCAATCCGAGCCCGCTCATATTCCAGCGGTGACCTTTGCTCGCCATGGCGATGGTTGCCATGGATCTCCGCGCGTCGCTAAACGGAGCGCCGGCACAACAAACAAGCGCGATTAGACGGGGGGGGGGGGGGGGGGGGGGGGGGGGGGGGGGGGGGGGGGGGGGGGGGGGGGGGGGGCACTAACCCCCGTCTGCGGGACAGGAAGAGGGGCAGGGGCGTCTGGGGCAGTCATTACAGCTCCCGGCCCGGGAGGGGCCCTTTAAACAGAGCGCCCCCCTCCTGCCCCCCCCAGCCCCCCCCCCAGCCCTATGTCAGCCTCAGCTCCGCGTGTCGTTTCGAGCGTTGCCGTGCCCACGACGTGCCCCCCGCCCCGTGATGAACTCCTCCTCCTGTGTGGGGGGAGGGGGGGGGGGGCGGGCCAGTCACGGAACCCTTTTATTTATCGCCTTTTCCTGCGCCGCCCCCCTCCCCCTCCACGCTGCTCGAGTGCATCGGCTCGCCCCCCCCCCCCCCCCCCCAGGATGGCGTGTGCCTGGGAGCTGCCTCCACGCCAGAGCTGTCCCTCCCCCCGTGCGAACCCCAAAGATGGGGGAAACATTGTGTTTTCCAGCTGAAACGGTGATTAGAGAGGTGAGAAATCCCTTTGCCCTCCAGGTAACGCTTTAAATTTGTAAGACACACTCGAAGTGATGCCTTTCCCCCCCCCCCCCCCCCCCCCCCCCCCCGCCAAAGCAATGTGCTTTTTCATCAAGACATCAATTTCTACCAGTGAATCACTCAAATTGCCACCGCCCCCACACCTATATCACACCGCCCGCCCCCCCCCCCCCCCCCCCCCCACCCACACACTCACACACACACACACACACACACACACAAGCTCACGCGCGCACGTATGGACACATACACTCCCCTCTCCTTGCCTCGCCCGCGTACGTGTGTGGTAATTACATTAATCAGCAGAAAAGGCAGTTATTAAATCCTCTAATTGGTATGTAAATAAGATCCTTCTGACATTGGCAGGCCCGCGATCGCATTAATCTGAAATAAATATAAATCTGTCAGTTCTCATTTCGGCGTGAGCTACGGGCGGGCCGCACGCGCGCGCGTTCGGGGATGTTAGGGGATCGCGTAGCGCGGCGCGGCGCGGAGGTTCCATACGCCGAGGGGCCGCGGGCGGGCCTGAACGGGGCGGCCCGACCCGCCCCCCCGTTTTCGCCGCTCTGGTTCGACGGACGGACCGACCGCAGAGGTAGCGGACCAAGGGCGCAAGAATCCACGTCTTTTTTTATTTTTATTTTTTTTTGAGAGAGAGAGAGAGAGAGAGAGAGAGAGAGCAATGTCATTTTCTGCGGTGTGAAGTAATGAAAAAAGTAATAACGTCTTCATTCGTTTTTTTTCCCCCCCCCCCCCCCTCTTTTACAACGAGCAAGAAACAAGGCGGCAGGCGAAGCTGGACCGATGCAAAGAACAGCCGAGAGCTCGTTTCCAGAACCTTCCGTGCCGTTTCCCCAAAGTTCCTGTCCGTACAGGATCTCCCCTCAGAAACGACCGTCCGTCTCACAAAGAAAACCCACTTACAATTTAAAAAAAAAATTCCTACATAAACTTCTTTTTTTTTTAATATCTGGAAAGATATTGAATCTGTCACGGCAAAGAATGAAAAAGAGTGATATCATGATCTGACGCGTGATCTCAATAGCGGATATCATGCCTAAAAACAAAATACCTGGAATTTAATAAACAGCCATGGCAGGTTTGATGTATATCCCATTAGCCGTAAATGCACCACGGAGATAAAATGCATTAGGGGCTTAAATCAAAAGGTATTTATTTCAATTACAGAGGCTGCCAGACCTACCACCTGTGGTTCTTTGTTTAGTTTAGACGTTAAGCTCCTTCAAAGGCCAGATTCAATAATATGACATTTCTCATCACAACACGAAAGAAAGGTTGCCAATCTAACAGTTTTCTTTCATGTGAAATGTTGTCTGTTGTCATCCGTGTCATTTCGTGATGGCGAGCCCTTTTTTTTTTCTTTTTTTTCTTCTTTTTTTTTCACGAAACAGAAATACAATTTGAATACAGTTATACATCCCACTATTTATTAAAGCTTGGATTAACATGACAGGGAGTTTTGTCTGGGGAGCTTTTAATATGGCTCAGCGAACACTCCAGCGCCACAGTAATAGGCTACAGCTAATATACTTGAGTGATGCCGGTTTCTTAGCGCTATAAGGCAGAACAAAAGAGGGGTATCTGAAGCGTGAACACAAAGGTAGGATTGTAACGCGCGAAG
>CM045891.1:6846471-6876471 GCA_025169545.1 Anguilla japonica
GTATCTGTGATGAAGTTGCTTTTCTATCTCTCAGGGAACTAAGCTTGATGTATTGATCTTCTGGTGTGGTCATTTTTGGTCTTCCTGATCGTTTTTTGGATACAACTGATCCAGTTTCTGCAAAGCGTTTTAGAGTTCCATGCACTGCCCTCTTAGAAACCTTTAGTCTAGCCATGATTTGACGCTGAGAAAGCCCCTCTTTGCTTAGAATAACAATTTGACTTTTGACACTTTCACTTAGTTCTGATGCCATGTTTCCCACTATCACAATGCTACTTAGTAAGCAATGATTTGCTGGAAACTTGAGGCACAGCCATATTTATAACAGGTGAACACTGGCTGCAAGTTGAGTTACTTGAACGAGCCTCTGATGAGTAGATCAAATCCACCTGTCATCTGAACGCATGCTTCAATGGAAGAGATACAACTCAAGGAAATCTGACCTTTTGTACAAAGTATTTGTATAAATAGTAGTATAATAGTATAAGTATAAATTTGCTTAAATTTGATTGCTGACCTAGAAATAGTGCATAATCTTAAATATTTTTTCTTCATTTTACATGTAATAACTTCTTGTGTTTTTAAATGTTTCTGAATCCTCAAACTTTCTGATTATTTCCAGGTTTACGTGAAAATATTATAGTTTTTCAATGTGGTCTCAGACTTTTGGACCCCACTGTATGTAAAAACAGCGCTTCAGAAAAGTACAAAGGAGAACGTCTGGTCTAGTTTTATGCCTGAGGTCTCAGCTGCCAGAGTGGAGTTTTCCCAATCCGACTTCAAGATTACTTCAGCAGCCCAATGGACGGACGGTCAACGCAAAGGCGACGGTTAAGAAAAGAGTAATTAAGCGAGCCTTCGGACCCCAAACGCCGCAAACGCCCCCAGGGGGGTGCGAAACGCCCCTGGCCCGGGTTAAAAAAGGAAGGGGAGGCGAAGCCCCGGCCCACGAGGCCGTTCGCCAGCCGTGCGCCCGGGCGTGAGGGGGGGGGGAAAGAGACGCCTGTCAGAGGCAGCGTCCTCGCCCTGTGTAAATGTGCGGGCTAAAGCACTCGTGCAGATGATGGATGGCAGGGGGACGGCGCGGGGCCTCCACACATCGCTCCTCTCCACGGCAGGGAGACAGGGCTGCAAGGCTGTGATGTCAGCTCTCCCACATCTGTGTGTGTGTGTGTGTGTGTGTGCATGTGTGTGTGTGTGTGTCTGTGTGGGTGTGTGTGTCTGTGTGGGTATGTAGGTGTGTGTCTTTGTGGGTATGTAGGTGTGTGTGTGTGTGTGTGTGTGGGTATGTAGGCCTGTGTGTGTGTGTGTGTGTGGGTATGAAGGTGTGTGTGTGTGCGCACGCGTGTGTGTGTGCATGTGTGTGTGCGTGTGTGTGTGTGTGCATGTATGTGGGGGTGTGTGTGTGTGTGTGCGGAGGACACATTACACAGGTGCACCCTTTAAGACATCCCAACTGAAGAGGGTGCTCACACAATCGATACAGATGGCGGACCGATTAGATTTTTGACACGTTGATTTGAGCGATGTCACTTTGGCGTGTGCGATGCATGTGTGCGATGCGTGTGCGACGCGTGTGCGACGCGTGCGCGGAACACAGATGAGCGAGATCGAGGAGAAAGGGTTCAAGGGTGCGCGGCTGTCGGCGTGGCGTCGTCGCCGTTGTTGCCGTCGCCGCCATCGTCTTCGCTCCCTGACGGGCTCGGTCCCGGGTCCCTCCGCGCGCGAGCGGCCTCTCTGGGCCCGGTCTGATAAGCAGGTAATTCATCACGGCGCTGAAGGCTACACACAGCGCCTTATCGGGCCCTCACAAGGACCCGGCCTCCCCGAGCAAGGTCTCTGTTTGGAGAGTGACCCGCAGCCTCCCCCCCCCCCCGCTCCAAATTACCATGACAACATTAGAATTATCCAGGCAAATGACAGCGGAGCGTGAATACATTTCAGCCGCCGCACCGTGCCCAGATCCCTGCCTCAATTTATGCGCCCATTATTGCGAACGAAAAAAAAAAAAAAAACGGTAAACCCAACCTTCGGAAGCTTTAATGAATGGATTCTTCATCTTCTTCTTTTTTTTTCGCCGCTGCAGAACCCCCTACAGAAGCGAATTAGAGGTGAGGAAGTGATGCGGGAGCGTTTCCTCCAGGTGGCGTTCCTTTGTTTCTCACGGCGCCCCGAGATCGGAAGGGGTTAACCGCAATTACCGAGGGCCGTCTGATTGGCTGAAAGAGGGGACGCGCGCGGCGGCCACGTCGAGCTGGCGCGGGCTTATTTCCGTGGCGAAAAAAAAAATGCAAATGAGGCGAATGTGACATTGTGAACGTGTCGTTCAGTCATTAGTGCGCTCGTAATTAAAACGCGCCGGCATTCTCCGTCTTCGCCCCCGTGAAGAATGAAACATTCAAAAATAAATTAGAAATGCGACAATGACAACAAGGGGGGGGGAATAAGATACTGAGAAAGCCTCCGACGGAGTTAAAATGCAATAAGGCGGCCTTTTCTCACTCTCCCTCGCCGTCTTTTGTCAGAACAAAAAAGTATTAAAACGGAGCGTTTCTCCCCGAAACAGTGATAAGGGATGTTTAACATCCCCGCTTCCTTTTGTCATCGGAAAATCAAAACCAGGAAGAGTCACAAAAGCGCGGCGGCGGAGCAGACGAGCGGAGAGAGCGGGATGGACCCGCGGCCCGCCATCGCTAGGCCCCGGCCCTCAGCGGCCCGCCATCGCTAGGCCCCGGCCCTCAGCGGCCCGCCATCGCTAGGTCCCAACATCGCTAGGCCCCCAGCACCTCGCCATCGCTAGGCCCCGGCCCTCAGCGGCCCGCCATCGCTAGGTCCCAACATCGCTAGGCCCCCAGCACCTCGCCATCGCTAGGCCCCGGCCCTCAGCGGCCCGCCATCGCTAGGCCCCGGCCCTCAGCGGCCCGCCATCGCTAGGTCCCAACATCGCTAGGCCCCCAGCACCTCGCCATCGCTAGGCCCCAGCTCTCAGCGGCCCGCAATCGCTAGGCCCTCAGTGCCCGCCAGCGCTAGGCCCCATCATCGCTAGGCCCCGCCATCGCTAGGCCCCCAGCGGCCCGCCATCGCTAGGCCCCGCCATCGCTAGGCCCTCAGCCCTAAGCCCGCCATCACTAGGCCCCGGCCCTCAGCGGCTCTCACCAGCGGAACCAATCGGGGGGGCTTCGGGGGGCTCGGGGGGCTCTGTGGGAGGCCAGACGGCGCTAACGGCCGGGGGTCCCGCTGCGGAGCGAGCTCACCCGCAAGGGCACTACGCCGCCGCGGGAAGCCCGTCCCCATCGCGCCGGACACGCCCCCCCCCCGCCATCGCCCCCCCGCCGTCCCCCAACGTCTTAATTTTCACCCCGAGAGAGACCCTCATCAGAGGCTGCGGTTTGAGCAGCAGCGGGAGCGCGTGGGCCTCTCCAGCACAAACGCTTCTTACAGCATTATTTAAACACTAAGTATTAGGAACCTGACTGAAACCATTTTTGTACGGTTAAGTGCTGATCTTTGTCACTACGGAAGAACAAGATGTACAATGCAGCGCATCTCCGCGAGTACTTATCTATATCCATTCCAACTCGGCACAGTAAGGAGCAAACCCTGCTCCATTTGTTACGATGAAGACAGGATGTGCTTATCGCGTCGTACACGAAGGAAAGCGGAATAATCTCGCTTGCCCGTCCGCTGAACCAACCCGACGAAAAAAAAAAAAAATTAGGGGAAGATACAAGAAGAACATAAACATTCTGAAGAACGATTGTTCTACCACGGTACACCCCCCTCGCGGGTGTGACCGAAATGTTAAGCCCGTTTCCGAGGACCGGACGCGGCAGAAAAGCAGAGGAAGGCGGCCTGCGGAAGTTTCCGGAAACAAAGGCTCTTCCCACTCTCGTCTGCGAGCGGCGGGCTCCCGACAAAACACCGGCGCTCGCTGCCGCTCGTCTGACAGAGCTGACCTCTGACTCGTACCAATCAACACGCAGCGCAGCCAAGCCCTGTCACATGAATCACTCGGCTTCGCCCGAACCGCGCGACGCATCATCCGCCCGTGGAATGCGTTTATTATCACCGCCCGGGAGATTAATGAGACACTTTGGGAATAATTACTGCTCTCCCAATATCTGACGCCGACATCCCCGCAAGCCATTTTTACTTCTTGCACCCCCCCCCCCAAAAACGCACGATCGCATGGTAAACGTAAACGTACAGAAATAGTCAGAGAAAGAGCGGAGAAGGTTCTGCCACACTGTCGCACAGATCAAAGAAAGGACGACGCGAGAGGGTGAGAAACAGGAGAACGTATTCCGCTCATCAGGAAGTGTCAAAAAGAGCAAGGGCTCACAGGAAGACACCGCCGCCTCCCTCAGCCTCCACGTCCTGGGTGTACATACGCAGCGTGCATGAAGTGAGTCTGTGTGACTGAGGCCAGCTCAGGTGTGTGTGTGTGTGTGTGTGTGTGAGAGGTGAGTTTGTGTGTGTGTGTGGTTTGTGTGTGTGTGTGTGTGTGTATAAGGTGAGTTTGCGTGTGTGTGTGTGCATGTGTAGGTGTGTGTGTGTGTGTGTGTGTGAGTTCATGTGTGTGTGAGTGTGTGTGTATAGTTGTGTGTGTGAGTGTGTGTGTGTGTGTGAGGTGAGTTCATGTGTGTGTGAGTGTGTGTGTGTGTGTGTGTGTGTGTGAGGTGAGTTCATGTGTGAGTGTGTGTGTGTGTGCACGAGAGGTGAGCCTGTCTCTGTTGGCATGAGGTGGCCCACACTGGACTCCGGTGAGAGAGGGTATCTGGGGTCAGAAGACATCAGCGGGACACCCGAAACGTGAGGCTATCTGGGGGCAGGGGACATCAGGAGACCTCTGTCTTCAATGGCGTCAGTGATTTACCCCCACCCCCCCCCCCCCTCACTCCTACAGAGCCACGGATACTGGCCAACATGGCCGCCATCACCTCACAGAGCAGAGAGTCACCCACACCCAGACTGACACGAGCGCATTCCACAGCCCCAGAAATACAAGCCTGCACATACCACAGCCCACCGTGACATCCTGTCAATCAAAGTGCTCTGAGCCCAGCAACACACAGAGCAAGTGAAGAGAGGCACATCACTCATAAACTCACGTTCTGTTCACACCAATCACAGCAGTGGGCAGACCCTCCTCTGCCAAAAAGGCTAAATCTTTATCAATCACAATCAGACACCATATAAATCCGTTTATTATAGTCTTATTTACAACCAAAAATTAATATTATCCACATTTATAAAGTTTATGAATATAACACTGAATAACATCAGTTGTTTATACTATACTATCATGCGATAAAAATCCAATTTGGAAATTATATTTAAGAAATAACATTTAAAACAAAGAAATTGCACATTTAGGCTACCCTGTGGGAAACTCAACATGGGATACATGCAGTTATTGCAGGTAAGCATGAATAAGAGAGGACTGAACACGTATTGGTGGTAACGCAGATCCAGTTCTGAGGGGCAGTGGTGCGATGCCCAGTTTCAGTTCTGAAAGCCGAGCTGAATCGGCGGAGAGGAGCCTGGATCACAGTAGTGACACAGTAGAGTATCCACTCCACAAGTAGCTACACAGCGCTAAAACAGGCAGAGCAGGCGACGGCTAAATCTGCAGCGTGCACGCAGGGGCTTCTGTGAACCAGAGAGGTAAAGGATCAAACACGTACTCATAGCTCATCCAATAAACGAAGCTCTTCACCGACAGCGCAGTTCCCTGTCAGCTGTGCCCCGGTACAAACGCCCGAATCTAAGCCTGCGTAGCGTGTACCCCTGAGAGAGCCATGTGTTTGAACCACCAAAGACTCAACAGGTACACACACACACACACACACACACACACACCGTTCTTTAAAAAGAAGGGTCTACTTTCAAAATAAAAGCGCGCTTGCTTCTCGGGGATTTCAAAAACCACCAGCGTTCCAAGCCTAAGAAGAGGAAGAGTAGCAGAAGCTGAAACGCATCCATCGACGCAGCCCGGCATACGCAACTCTGATCCGTGACAAATCTCGGTGGGAAAGTTTTTCAGCGGCTAAACGATGAGGAAAAAAAAGGGGGGGGGGGGATGAAAAGCGCGGGGGCGTATCGCTGTCCTCTCCGCGCCTGTGTGTACACAGCCCCGCCGCGTCCGTGTGTGTGTGCGATGGGATGTGTGTATCGACCCCGAGCCAGTACGAACAAAGCTGCCGCCAGATCCAATATCAAACATGTCAGCCGCGTGCTTTACTGCGGCCAACAGCTTTTTATTTAGAAAGTGTGTTTTTTTTCTCCTCCCAGAGAGAGAGAGCGTACGGGCGCTTTTAATAACTCCCTCAGAAAACGGCGTAGAGGCGTGTGTTTGACGGCCCTGTGTCAACAGCGCCCGTTTACCGCTCTGTTTGGGGAGAGATGACTGCAGCGGAGGCCGTTGGCTCGGACGGGTGGGGGGGGGGGGGGGGGGGCAGGGGACGGATGGGGGCGGGGGGGGGGGACAGGCGGGGGAACGGAGGGGGGGGGGGGGGATGAACGGGGGGGGGGAATGGGGGCGGGGGGGGGGGGGGACGGGCAGGCAATTGGCAACTACGCTGGCAATTGAGCACACTGAAATCTTTAGGATACACAGGCAGTCTGCGGCTGTAGCCAGTGCTTACACAAAATGTCAGCGCAAGACGTGGTTGAGCCGATTAAGAACAGAAGTTGACACAAAACTCAGACGTGGATCCTGCCCCTGTCACGCCCCCCTGCTCTAGACACTCAAATGCACGAAAATACCAGGAGGACAGTTGTTTCTGAGATGCTGGAACCACCAACACGTCTGGCACCAGCAGCAATCATACCACGATCAGAGTTGCGGAAATCCCACTTTGATGATCCAGTATAATGAACAACAACGCCTCCTCACCATGTCTGCACGCTTTCTCAGTTTCAGCCACAAGATTCACTTTTTTTGGAGGAGCAGGTTAGGCTATTTGCGCTAGCAAGCAGGTGTTCCTAATAAAGAGGCCACCAAGTATATGTACGCATCACTACATTTCCCAGAATTCCGCATGTCTGCAGCATCCTGCGGCGCATTCTAACTTCCGTAAGGCTTATTAGCCAATCCGAGCGCTTTTTTTTTTTGTCACGAACCTTCCGTGATTACCACAACCCGCCGACGACTTCGGAGTCAGGGAGAACCGCCATTTCCTGCACCTGCTCGGGGGGGTGGGGGGGAGGGGCCACCCCCGCTTTGGAAGAGACCACTCCGGCGCGCGGCGTTGGCCGTACCGCCGGACGCATATGGCGGGAAGAGGCGCCGGCGAAGAGAGCAACGTGTACCAGCGAGCCCCCCCGCCGAGCCGCGCTCTGAAAGATTGCGTTTGGCAGTTAAGGCTGATATCACTTGGCAGGCGATGCAGCACTCCCAGAATCATCTGTTGATCATTTAATTACAATATGCTTCTTTTTTTTTTTTTTTTTTTTTTTTTTTAAACACCCCTGAAAGGCCGAGCTACGACATCCGAAGCGATGGCCAGCTGGTCACTCGAATCACACCTCTGCTTCGCCGCGTTTGTGAAAAGTGGACGCGTACCGACAGCAAAAAGGAAGAGTGGGATCCATCTGTGTTGTTGCCTTTTAAGTGAAGAAGCCTTTTTTTTCTTTACATATTGCCTAAACTGATAAGTTACATTTTTCCACATTTAAACCTGACGTAATTCCGTTCCATTAAGAAAATATCTGAACCTACATACACTAAATACCAGCTGCATTCAAAGCCTTTTCTGTAAATTCATTCAACTGGCCTTACCCAAAAAGGTATACTGCATTAATTGTGCATTAAATCAGTTACAAACGAAGCCCATAGAAATCCAATGCAGCATGCAGACAGTGGAGATTTTTTTTTTAAAAACGCATGTCTAAAGACAGGCCTGGAGAGGGATAATTCCCACAGCAGCACATTCAGCAAACCCGATTTATACTGGAACGTTTCGCAGAAGAATAAGGTGCTGACTTTGAAGACTGGGGAAGCGTCGCGTCTAAAGAGAATGAAAACACCCTACGAATGAGAAAGAGGAAGAGAAACGGCTAAATTTAAGTCTGCGGCTAAAAAAAAAAAAAAAAAAAAAAAAAAAAAAAAAAGCCAACCTCGATCCCCGAAAAGCCTCCGAAATCTCCGGCCTCTAAACCACCACGACGGGGTGGCTCAGCGGCTCCAGGTGTTCTCCGTGCGTCGCTCCTCTCTCATTTAAGGCTGAAGCTCATTACCCGACAGGGAGGGGAGGGGAGGGGAGCCGAGCCGAGCCGAGCCGAGCCGAGCCGAGCCGAGCCGAGCCGAGCCGAGCCGAGCCGAGCCGAGCCGAGCCGAGCCGAGCCGAGCCGAGCCGAGCCGAGCCAAGCACGGGCGGCCACGCTTTCTCCCTCAAAGTGAAAACAATTAGCAGACAGACACCCCGGCGATCCTCCTACTTGTGTGGAACCGCAGGACCAGGAGCCACTGCTGTGCCCTACGTGCGTCTGAGCCCCCCCCGCCCCCCCCCCCCCCCCCCCCCCCCCCCCGTGAATTCAGCAATCGCACCCCCCCCCCCCCCCCCCTTCACCTGGCCGAGGGGATTTCGGGCAGGGCGGTGTGAAGTGTGATCACAGTTTTTCTAAGAAAAAAATAAGCTATATGATCCAGATCGAACACCTTAATGGGTTTTATAGATCAACCGCATAGATCCCCCCCCCCCCCCCCCCCCACTTCTTCTCCATGTCTGTCTGGCTTTAATTCAATCGGGCTCAATTAAATACAGCACAGGAGCCGAGGCGTTCTCGCCAAACGCCATCGCTCACGGCCGGCGCCCGGGTCCTCACCCGAGCGGGCGGGCGGGGCTCTCTCACGCAGATTACCATAAAAAACCATCAGCCCTCCGCGTCAGTCAATACATCATCAACACACCGTTTTTTTTTTGTTCCTTTTTTCATATAAAATCAGCTTTTCAAGGCGACACATCACGTCTTGTGCATGGTGTGTTGTGTCATAACCCTGCCCCTTCAAGTCAACCTGTATGGATGATCTGTTTGGATGATCCTCTCAAAATGTTTCATACCTGGAAAAATATACACAGTTAAATGTTCCACCTTCACTAGTTTCTATGGCTCTCTGCTATGCCCACATGCCTGTGTCCTCAATGGCAAAAGCACCACATGCTCACTCTCCATGTATGGCAACTGCCTCTTCCATATGTGGCAATGCGTCTTCCAGACAGATCCAGATACTGATGAAAAGCACTCAGAGATTAAACCCAGACTACCGTCCTCTTCCTGTAGCCTTATCCCAATACAAGCCAGCTCAGCTCCACAAACTGACCAATCATCCCCCCCGTACTTTACCACCACCAAGGAAAAAAAACATTTTACTCAAGCTAAAAAAACGCACTTAAAAAGCCACTGACACAGGATGTTAGCGAACAGGGTGGAACGGCGTATCTGAGGACAAACGGCTGGTGACGCAGCGTATGAGGGCAGGAGGGACCGGAGGGAAGGGGCTTCTGGGACGACGCTCTCAGACGACGGCGTGAGCTCGCGCGCTCGGCGCTCGGCGCGGGTCAGAGCGGGTCCTGCGACGGCGGAGGCTCTGAGGCCTCCTTTGTTTCGGCGACAGGCTCGTTAGCAGACGTCAGGCCGGAGAGGACGAGAAAAAAAAGGGAGTGGAAGGGCAGGAGTCGCGCTGAGTCACGCGTCCCCTTTCCGCCCCTGTCTGAACACCGTCCGGCGCGGTGCCGCCCCGCGGCATTGTGGGAAGGGAGCCCCCCCCCCCCGAGCTGGCGGCAGACGCGGAATAGCCCCAGAATAGCCGTCGCTCGCCGCCGCCACGCACCGCGGACCGCCAAGAGGGCCGGCTCCTGAAGTCACACCCTACGGCCGCCTCGTTTCCATGTCAACCAGACCGCAGAGATCCGCACAGCCTCGCCCGTGCCGAAGAGCGGTAAGCCGGGCGGGCCTACGTCTGGGGCGGGGAGAGTCCGGGCTGCCCGCGGGAAACGGCCGCTCCGACCGCTTCCTTTCGCCCGCCCACGCACGCGCCTGGCGGGCCGCCGCCGCCGCTCGCGGCGCCGCCGTCCGTCGCGCGGCACGGGCCGAGGGCCGGCTCCAGCGTAGCCACGGCAACGGGCACCCGTCCCCCTCCGCCCTCCGCTCCCCCTCAGGCAGCCGCGACAACGCCCCCTCGGTAAAAAAAGGGACAGGCGAAGCTTCAGACCGCGCTCAAAATGTCCGCCCGTCTCACGACACCTCCAGAGTTCTCTCTTTCTCCTCCGCTTTCCGTCTGCAGAAGTCGGAATGAAATTCCTTTTGAAACTTTTTCCCCCCACGGACGTGTTTTCTTCCCCATCTTTTTTTTTGCTTTTTTAAATCTTTATTTTGTTTTATTTCTTCTTCTTCTTCCTCTCACACACGCTGTGAAGCGGGCCTGTATTTTCGGTAGCCTATGATTTTAGCCGATTTCACTCCGCTGTCCTTTTGAGGAAAGCGGGCAGGGAAAACACCCAGTCAAATTTATTTTTTTATTTTTTTTTACTGGAAAGCAGTAAGTTTTGGTTCGCGGCGCTGAGTGGCATTTACACTGCGGCTGTGAGCCGGAGCCCCCCAAAACCGAATGTGTGTTTTGAAAAGAAACATCAAACAGACAGGCTCCGGCAAACAAGCGGCTCCAGGCAACGAGGATTCTGAATTAAATAACGCGTCCCCGCGGATCTCTTAATGGATTGAAAGCTTCCGCGTCGTTTGTAAAGAAGTACACGGTAACCGGCCCGAGAGGTGTACACAGAACGGGGAAACGGTGGAGTGTACCCCCTCTTATGGTGGAGTGTACCCCCTCTCTGAAGACAACGACGATTTCGACGGCGGCTACACCCCGGTCTCTGCCGAACGTGCCTATTGATGAACGCTGGGGGGCTTTTTTTTTTGGGCGCGCGTGCTCAACGACACCGGATTTTTCACAGGAGTGTAAATGATCCACTCTGACACTCGCCGAGGGTGTCTTTGACCTGCGGTCCCACGATCGAGACCCGAAACGCCCAAAACAGAGAGGAGCGCACCCGTCCCGCGTCTGTCTTCAAGCCCCCCCCCTTTCCTTCTCCGCCCAGGAAAACTAGCGTTCGCTCGAGCGTGCAGAACGTCCCGGGGAAACGTTGCCCCATCCCACGGGAAACGCAGTAGCCGAAACCCAAACCGCTGCACGCGCGCTCCGCCCGAACACAACAGGAAGTCTCTCCTTTTTGAACTGCGGGGGGCTAAAATTGCACCCGCGCCCGTCGCCGATGAGGCTCACGGCGGCGCGAGGTGCACATCAGCTCACCTTTATTTTGCATCAGACGTGGAAAACGTAAACAAACTGAGAGCAGAAACGCACTGAGAGACCTCAACACGTGACTCCGACAGACAACAGCGGCGCCAGCGCTACAATCATTCAAAAACGAAAAGCGTTCTTTTCGCTCTCTAAATCAAACTTCCGCAATATCGGCTGCAGCACCGGGTACCGTCGTCGACCCCCACGGGGCGGGGGGGGCGGGGGATAACTTGACGTAAACAAAGCCCCGGGGGTTTTTCGCGAAACTAAAAAACCCGAGGCCCCCCCAGAGCGAGCCGCGCCACACGTCGCGTCGCGAAGCCGCTTACGAAGTTAGCGAGCCTGCGGCCGCTCAACCGCCTCCCATTACCCGCCGCCGAACGTAATGGAAAAAAATTGACCGTGTTTGCGGGGACGCGACGGCCGTGACCGGGTTTACACAAAAATAATGGCCACGCGGTGATTGATTCTTAATCTCCATTACTGGGCACGATCGGAGGGGGGGGGGGGGGGGGGGGGGGGAAATAATTGACTTTCTCTCCGAGGTAAGAGCATTAGGTGGTAAATACTCCGCGCCTGTAGCCCCGTCCCCCCCCCAAACCACGCCGCCCCCAGTATATCCTGCTGATTAGGCCTTTTAACTGGAGGAGCAATCCGGTGATAAAAATCAATTAGCCAGCTCTCGAACAGACGCAATACGCGCGGGGGTGAGTGGGTCGGGTTTGGCGAGGCACGAGGAGGCAAACGAGGGGCGCAATCCCTGCCAAAAAAAAAAACCCACTCATCCCACAGGTCCCAGAACGTGTGTAAAGGTCCTGGCCCGAAAACACGAAACCACAAAAGGCCACGTTTTCCTAGAACATCAACATACATAAATTATATTTGATTTTATTCACTGGGAGAAGCGCATCAGGTGCCACAAAAACCAGAGAACCAAATTAACTGGTGAGAAATGAATTGTGCAGGAAAATATGGCACGGCTTCCGTCAAATGTTCCTCAAATGGGTCTTTTGGATGAGTCAACTATGCGCTATGACTGTATGGGGAGTCTTTAATCCAGAACAGCGAGACACAGAGAGAGGGAGGGAGGGAGAGACAGAAATGGAGAGAGAGAGGGAGAGGGAGGGAGAGGGAGCTGGAGAGAAAAGGAGAGAGAGAGAGGAAGGGAAAGAGAGAGAGAGGGAGCTGGAGAGGAAGGGAGAGAGGAAGTTGGAGAGAGAGAGCTGGAGAAGGGAGAGATAGAGAGAAAGAGAGCTGGAGAGGAAGGGAGAGAGGGAGCTGGAGAGGGAGAGATAGAGGGGAGAGGAAGGGAGAGAGAGCTGGAGAGGATGTGAAAGAGAGAGGGGAAAGAGCTGGAGAGGAAGGGAAAGAGAGAGAGAGAGGGAGCTGGAGAGGAAGGAAGAGAGAGAGAAAGTTGGAGAGAGCGAGCTGGAGAAGGGAGAGATAGAGAGAGAGAGCTGGAGAGGAAGGGAGAAAGAGAGAGAGGGAGAGAGAGAGGGAGAGAGCGAGGGAGGGAGAGAGAGTGGACGTAGGCCGATCCACAGCATGCCAAATGTGCGAGACACACTGCACTGGGTTTTCACAGTTCCAGGAGGCGAGCGGCAGGCCTTCTGCCGAACGCCACTTTCACAGGTTTTACAGCATATTGCGAAAAGGCGGCTTGATTGAGCCCTGCGAGCGTCCAATCAGCCTGGCCCCCCCCGCGGCTCGTCAGCGCCGCAGCGGGGCGGCGAGCGCCTGGGCACGCCGGAGAGAGACGCCCGCGCCCGCGCCCACGTGGGCCGCCACGCGCCAGCCACCGCGCGGGGTACAGGGGCCATCAAACCCCCCAAAAAAACCCACAGACCCGCGCCCGGCGGCCTGAGAAATATTTCAATTAAAGCGCGGGGGGCGTCGTCAAAAAAAAGCCGGAGCGTGCGGTCACCTGCGGCCTCCGAGGTGGGGGCGCGGGGGGGGCGACCCGCACGCCAAACAAAAGCGCGGGGGCTCGGGGAGCCGGGGAAACGGGCCTCGGCGGGCGCCCGGCTAAATTAATTAGGAGGGAAACGGGGAAACGTGTCTCAGACCGGGGACCACGCTGAGAAAAGTACCTTTTTCCCGCTGCGATCGGCGGCCCTTATTGATCGCCGCTAAATGCTCCAGCTGGCGCTCCATGCAATATTCATATTTCAATTTTGACAGCTCTTTCTTTTTTTGGTTTTTGGGTGGGTGGGGGGGGTGGTGGGGGGAGTTCAAACTATTTCGGTTCGATAACGGCCTCGCTAAAATCCCCACAACAGACCGACGGGCGGCGGACACGAACGAGAGAATGTGCCTTTTTCTCGGGTCCCCCCCCCCTGCCCCCAGCCCCCAGCCCGCCGCAGAAAGCAAAAACTAACGGCTGTTTTGTCACCGGACGGGAAACCCCGGCGTCCGTCGCTGAGAGACGGGGCCCTCGTTTCTTTTTTTTGTTTATTTCTCACCTTTATTTCACCAGGCAAGTCGCTAAGAACAAATTCTTATTCACAGCGGCGGCCTCGTTTCTCTGGCCCTGGGCGGCGGACAGAACGGCCGAAAGACAACGATGGCGGCTCCACGGCCGTCTACCCGCCGAGGTCACCGCACGGCTCGCGCCGTCGCCCCCGATTAAAACGCCACAGGGGTCTCCGCCCACGTGTGCCATGCAGTGTGCCCTGTACTGTGTGTGTGTGTGTGTGAGCCTGTGCCCGCTTTTCCACCAAACCAGGACGCACATCCGCACAAGTTTATAGCGCTAGGGTACGCGCGCGATAGCTCATGCTAAGTGTCTCGAGGTCAATCGGATAGCGGCGCAGGTGGCGAGGCAATAAATATTAGGATAAACCGCGCAATTAAAGCTCGGGATATTAGTATTTGCATAACATGGCAATTACATTTAACAATATGTATCAACCTTGGTAATCACTTGTCTCCAGCAGTTTAATTATAGCTCTGCGATGACTACTTAATGCGATTAGATATTATACCTTATTGCTGCCCATGGCACATCGGAGAGGAAAGTATTTCAAGAATTGCTTTTCATTAGAGGAGTGCGTTTGCGATGCGCACTTCAGGAACTTTTTTGCGTGACAAGGCTCTTCTTTAAGACTTGGTTTTACAAGCGAAAGAACGGGGGGAAGCTTCACATTAGCATACCGCGGCGCGTGGAGTGCGCCTTTTATTTTGCATAATTGCAGTGAAGAACAGCGCGCCGCTCCGGCTGATTGAATTGGGCCCGAGCAAGCGACCGCGGCGCAAACAACGCCGTCAACTGTCACCGCGGCTCCTGCTCCATTTTCCCTCCATTTTTTCTCTCCCCACCCCCCTTCCCCTCGTGCTTCGCAGACATCCCAACTTGCGCGTGATGAAAATAATTACAGGGTGTGCATTACCTGTGGGTTTCTCCTCTCCCCCCCCCCACCCCCCCCCCCCCCCCCCCCCCACCCTCGCGGATCATCCCGCCGGCCCCGTCACTCAGAATCAGAGGCTCCCCGCCTGGCCCCGCCCCGCCCGCCCGCCCGCCCGCCCATCAGGCCCACGGGCTCACCCCCCCCCACTCGATCTCACTCCGCGCTCGGCGCTAATGACACTGAACAGACCCGCTCGGCTCGCCGGGGCTGTCAGGCGGCCGAGAACAAGCCGTATGTACGCCTGCCGCGTTTCTCCCCCACTCCGCAAAAAACCGGGAGAGAGGAGGGAAGGAGGAGCGCTCGCTTCCTGGGGGGGGGGGGGGGGGGGTTTTTTTTTTTTTTTTTAACCATTTCGTTTACTAAATATGTTTTTCTGTTATAACCGGTGTGGCACCCCAAACTCCCCGACCCCCCCCGTATGCACAGCATGTTTGGGGACCCCCCCCCCCCCCCTTGCGCCCTCCCTTGCGCCCCCCCCCGGTCCCCAGCCCTCCCCAGGCAGCCGGGAGGGGGGGGGAGCAGAGGAAAGGTTATACCCAGCAGTGGGTCTTTTGTATGCTAATGCGACCTCGGGCCCCGGCAGGGGCCCGGCCGCACTGTTGCCACGGGCGGCGGGGATTCAAACGCACCCCGCCCGCTTTCAAACTCCGCCAAACGGATATTAGAAATGTCAGGAACAGATTCGGCCTGTATAATGCGGCTTTCCCCCTCCCTCCCTCCCTCCCTCCGCCCGCCCCCTCCGACCCCAGCCCCCGCGCACGCACCATGACCACCACCATTTCACTTAAGGTCTATTTATCTATCGGTTAATAAAGTCAGTTATAAACGGCAGCCCTGATGAATAATGCATGGCCTGCCGGATTTGAGGGAGATTCGGAGGGAAGGAGAGGCTCTGGGAGAGAGCGGCAGACAGACGTAAAGGAAGACGTCTCATTCTGTCCGCACCGCTCGCATCCGCTCGCCGAAAACAGACGTACGCGCCCGCGCGTTCACAAAGGGGAGCGTCACGCCAATCACATGACACGGCGCGGCGGCACGCGTGTTCCTTTTCATGCGATGTTCTGCCACGACGTTCCATTCAATCTACTGCAAAGAATGACAAATGAATAACCTGTTACATTATAAATAATACATTTTATTCAAAAAGCGACAATTTATCTGCCAGACGCCCTCAAAAAGAAAAATAAAACGAAACTGACAGACTGGTAGATCATTTGACTGATTTACCGACTGACTGACTGACTTTCTGACCGATTTTCTGACCGACTGACCAACTGACTGACTGACTGACTGTCTGATTGACTGACTGACTGACTGACTGTCTGTTTGACTGACTGACTGATTGTCTGACTGACTGACTGACTGTCTGTTTGACTGACTGACTGATTGTCTGACTGACTGACTGACTGTCTGATTGACTGACTGGCTGGCTGGCTATGTCCAAGCGGACTGCATGCTCAGAGTATGAGCCTGTCGCTGTGTTAAGTCGCTGTGTAAGTCGCTGTGTTAAGTCGCTGTGTTAAGTCGCTGTGTTATGTCGCTGTGTTAAGTCGCTGTGTTAAGTCAGTGCGCATCAGGCCTGTTGTCTGAGTGTCTGTTTTAACACGAGCCTCAGAGGACAGGCTGCTGTTCTGGGGAGTGTTTCCCTCGTCCTCACTGAGCCCTCCGCTCACACACAGAGGCTGAGACGGCCTTCTCCCGCTACGGCAACGTTCGTCAGAGCTCCTACGCGCCCCCAGGCCGACGGCCGCGGTCAGATGAGGTTCTGGACCCCCCCCCCCCTCCATCAGCCCAATAAATGCTCTCTAAGTGCTGATCCACTGGAGCCAGGACCGGGTAATCTGATCGTAAATTTCGTTTTTTATCACTGTCACTTTTCATGAGAGGGGAAAAGAAGCCGTTTCTCTGCTGCGGTGGATTGTGGGTAGGCCGCGCTCGACCCCGGTGTGCAGCAGGGGCGCAGATACCGCGCGCGGGTTCGCCGCTTCGACTCCGGGGGGCAGAAGGCCGGCCTCCTCCTCCTCCTCCTCCTCCTCCCCCCCGCGCTCTGAGGGCTCTGAGTCGCCGTTGGAGACCGGGGCGCTCCCCGGGCGCGAGCTCCGCGGGTGGCGCGCGGCGCGAGGGAGACAGATTGCGGTTACCGCCGGCGACAGATGCTTCCCAGACTCCTCCGTGAGTAAGCTTTTTAACCGAAAGTCATCCGGCGGCATTTAGTCAGACGCCAAACGCGGGGGGGGGGGGGGCGCGGCGGATCCGCGTCCTGGAGCTCTGAGCGGAGAACTCACCGGGAGCTCTCGAGCTGAGCCGCGACGACAGAGTAGGCCTCGAAAAAACAAGACGCGGCTCACGCCTCCTCAAGACGCGGCTCACGCCTCCTCAAGACGCGGCTCACGCCTCCTCAAGACGCGGCCTACGCCTTCTCAGGCCTGCCCTTGGCTAGGCTAGCTCTCGCAGGAAACGAGCCGCTCCAAAAACCTCGCATCCTCTGTTTTTTGGGGCCGTGCGGCGACGTCCTCCGGCGACGTCAGCGGGAAGGCCGAGAGAGAGAGAGAGAGAGAGGGGGAGAGGGAAAGAGAGAGGGGGAGAGGGAGAAGTGACGGGGCCCCCCCCTCGCTCCCCGCTCCCGCTGAGAGAGCTCGAGGGTCCGCGCTCCTCCTCCTCCTCCTCCGAGAGAGAGAGAGAGAGAGAGAGAGAGAGAGAGAGGAGAGAGAGAGAGAGAGAGAGAGAGAGAGAGGAGAGAGAGGAGAGAGGAGAGAGAGAGAGAGAGAGAGAGAGAGAGAGGGAGAGAGAGAGAGAGAGAGAGAAGGCTCTCCGGCACTCCTGACGAGGAGGCGGAGGCCCCTAATGGAGCCGGCTGCCCACAGTCGCCGCGGCAGCCATTAATAAAAGCAGCAATAAGAAGAAACCGCTGCGCCTTTTATCGCATTAAAAAAAAAAAAAAAAAAGGACAGAGCTCCTTTATTTCTCTCACGCTTTGGCGCTTTATTAAAACTCCTGAGGGTTCGAGTCGGTGAGTTTTCCTCCTTCCGCCGAGACTCGGAATCATTTAAAGTAAATACTTCACAACGGCGGCAGCTGTGCACAGCCAGACCCTTCTGCAGTGTACTCTCGCGATCCGGCCAATTATGGCCTGTCACTATGGTAACCCGCTTTGGCCCCTCCGCTCCTGACAGTTCCGGGGGAGGTCTAACGCGGAGATTAAAGGAGAGATCTGCTCCGGCGTCAGTCACACCCACTGCAGCCAATCCAGCGAGGAGCAGCAAGCAGCACTGCAAAAAAAGGCAGACCAGGGCACACGAAAAAACTTCAGAGATCAAAGCGGAAGACTGAAACTGACTGAAAGATATCTGCCACTAATAAAAAGACAACGCCGCGATTTATCCTTTGAACTCATTCGAAATTACGGAGTGTACCTTCGCTTTTAATATTTTAATCAGCATGTACTTGAGCTTTTGCTTTGTTAGCATCCGGAAACTCAAAGCATCGAGGTCGTTCCGGTTTCTCTGTGGTTTCAACCCAGTTCCAGTCTTTGAGCTGCAGCCCAGCTGGTTCACACCGGACCCGACCTGACAATCTGAGCAAGGGGGTGGGAGAAATCACACCAATTACCTTAGCGCCGGTGAATTCTGCCGCGTTCCCCAGCTAAGCACGAACGCACAGTTTGAGCACGCCGGGCTCCCAGCTGAGAGCGAGGAAGGAGACGCCGGCGCTAACAAGTCCGAACTGCTCGAAATGACTTTTTAGCGACTCTCATAATTCCGACGGTGCGAGTCCCACTGCCCCTTCCCCGTCCATTTTAAGCAGACTACAGACGACTGAAGAGAATCCACAGCTTTTTTTAAAAACCGTTCACAGGGTTGTTTGACACGTGATCTTCGAGCTGTAATTAATTACCAATGATGTTTAAAATGTATGGCACAACATGACTGTCATTACGGG
Organism: Anguilla japonica; assembly: GCA_025169545.1. Taxonomy (NCBI): domain Eukaryota; kingdom Metazoa; phylum Chordata; class Actinopteri; order Anguilliformes; family Anguillidae; genus Anguilla; species Anguilla japonica. The sequence continues at coordinate 6,865,123 of CM045891.1, forward strand.
CACATTAGTAGCATAAGCAGCATACTTGACATCGGGCCAAAATAAAACACTTTTAGAGTAGGCGATGAGAGGCCAGCCTCTGAGAGGTTTGGAGCCGGTTCAATTCGGATATTCATTACGCACTGTGCCTTACAGTAGATCCCTCAGTTTAATTAAAACACAGCCTTTTCCTTTTGCACAAAAGCAAAATGTGTGACTGTGGATTTAAAACCACAATCGTGCATTTTGCCGCGTTCCTTTCTGGGCTACATTATCTCGAGCGTACGCGATCCCGTACGTCTGGTTCGTTCGTTTTGTTTAGAATCACAGAAGCCGAGCAAGGCAATGGATTTTTACCACTGAACTAATGGGAAATGAAAGAATAGCAAGAGAGAGAGAGACAGAGAAAGAGAGGAGGGACTCGAAGAGAAGGAGTGCGTTAAATAAAAACACAAAGCAGAGCTAAGAAAAGAGCGAGAGTTTATCCAGAGCACAATCCGAAGGCGGCGGAGAACTAAACGCTTCCTGCGCGGCTCCTCTCCTCGCCGTCCCTGTTAAACTGCTTCCTGAGCGCATGAATACCAAAACAAAGCCCGCCTGGCGGAAATCAATTAATCCCTCGCAGGCAGGGCTGCTGGGTAAGGAGCGCCCAGCTGCTCAGGATGCGGTGGCGCTGGGCCGGGGAGCGGGCACACGGCTCGGCGGGCTGCGGCCCCCGCTGACGGCACCGAGAGGATGTGCGTGCGTGTGTGTGTGTGCGTGTGTGTGTGTGTGTGTGTGTGTCTGTGTGTGTGTGTGTGTGTATGTGTGTGTGTGTCATTGTGTGTGTGTGTGTGTGTGTGTGTGCGTGTTTGTGTCATTGTGTGTGTGTGTGTGTCTGTGTGTGTGTGCGTGTTTGTGTCATTGTGTGTGTGTGTGTGTGTGTGCGTGTGCGTGTGTGTGTTAGCGTGTATGTGTGCGTGTATTTGTGTGTGGATGTGTTTGTTTGTGTGTGTGTGTGTGCGCGTGTGAGTGTGTGTGTGCGCGTTTGTGTCATTGTGTGTGTGTGTGTGTGTGTGTGTGTGCGCATGTGTTTGTGTGTGTGTGTGTGTGTGTGTGTGCGTGTGTGCGCATGTGTTTGTGTGTGTGTGTGTGTGTGTGTGTGCGTGCGTGCGCATGTGTTTGTGTGTGTGTTAGTGTGTATGTGTGCGTGTATTTGTGTGTGGATGTGTTTGTTTGTGTGTGTGTGTGCGTGTGAGTGTGTGCGCGTGTGTGTGTGCGTGCATGTGCGTTTGTGTCATTGTGTGTGTGTGCGCGTGCGTGCGTGCACGTGTGCAAACGTGTTTGTGCGTGTTCCCGTGTGTCTGTGTGAATGTGCATGCGCGTGCCTGCGAGCGTGCGTGTGTGTCTGTGTGTGTGGATGTGTGTGTGCATGTGTGTCTGTGCGTGTGTAAGATACTGTTATTTCTGGCTCTCACTTAAAAGTGCTCTACCTACTTTATCGAGCGTGGCCTTTGGGAAAGCTAAGTATGCTCATTCCAACGAAATATGCCTTCGCCCACACCCTCTTCAGTCCAGCAAATATCCACAGACAAATATCGGTCTGCTCCAGAAATGAAGTGAATGAAATGAATTTCATCAGCACAAAATTTCAACAGGAGTCAAAAAAAAAAAAAAAAAAAACAATAAAACAAACTAAATTTCAATTCACTTTGCATATTTTCATTAGCACTCAGTTACAGTGCTTATAATTACACAGTCGGCCACAGTACTCATAATTAACTCCTTCGCACAGACGCCAAATCTGGCCAATCCTCGCCCACTTAGGGGCTGTTCTATTTAAGGCCCAATACTTCCAGATGTGAGCATCACAGAGACTTGGAAAATGGCTTAAATGACTTAGATTATTATTGTAAATTAGATTAATTTATATTCATAATTTAGGTAGCGGATAAAGTGCCACAAATGTAATTATCTTGCCAAAAGATCTATGTAGAAAAAAGTAAGCAGTGTACCCTGGTTTCTTTTTCTGGTATCCTCCAAATCTCTCAAAAAATATCCAAATTGTGCATTGCTGTAATGATTAAATAACATACATTTCACAACAAATGAAATGTTTTGAAGTATGAAACTAGCTTCTGTGTCATTTTCAAGTGGGAATGACTATCTTTTCAGTACAGTACAGGGGTCTATGATATCTATGGGTCCAAAAACCTATCCAAAACCTGTTCTGATTTGCATTTGCATTACATTTACATTTACATTACAGGCATTTAGCAGACGCTCTTATCCAGAGCGACTTACACTGTATCCATTTATACAGCTGGATATATACTGGAGCAATGCAGGTTAAGTGCCTTGCTCAAGGGTACAACGGCAGTGTCCTACCGGGGAATCGAACCTGCGACCTTCAGGTTAGACCAACTCCTTAGCCATTATACTACACTGCCGCCCCATCTGCGTACTTACGCAGGGTACGTTCTCAGCCTTACGGTTGACTGCGCAACTCTGTGCCGAAGCAACCGTTCATGCTGTTGTGTTGGGTTGTTATAAACTTCCGATCAGTCACACACCGTTGGAAAGCTTATACAGTACTCATAATTACACTCAGTCAAAGTACTCATAATTGCAGCCTGTCACAGTAGCCATAATTGCACAGTCAGTCACAGTACTCATAATTAGCCAGCCATTGTTCTCATAATCACACACTCAGTCACAGTACTTAACTACAGTACTTAGTCACTTAGAACTCGTAATTACACACTGAGTCACGGTACTCAGAAGTGTACCGTCAGTCACAGTACCAATAATTACAGTCAGGCACAGTACGCATACAGTTAGTCACAGTACTCAATTACACATCGTTACACTACAAAATAATTAGTCAGTCACAGTACTCATACTTAAACAGTTAGTCACAGTTCTCATAATCACATACTCAGTCACAGTACTCATAATAAAAAAAAAATCCTGCAGCAAACTAAAAATGTTCCCTACAAATACCAGTACATGGGGCTCTGTTTACCATATACTGAGGCAGGCCATGGAAAAGGCCCAGTGCTGACTGAGTAGAGATATTTCACTGTGTATTTGCTGTTGTGCTGTATGGTTTTGTGGGCTTTGTTGTTACAGCTTGTACGCTCCTATTTGTAAAGCTACGGATTGGCAGCAGGCCTGGGCTTCAAATTTGGCATGAGCTCGTCGGGCTGGTTCTGGTCGGGCCATGAAGGCGTCAGGAGGGCTCAGGGCATCGCTAGCCTGATGGGGACCTCACACATATAGGCTAGCTCCATCCTTACATTAGTGAGCTTCTGTCACCCAGTAAAACCGTGGGCCTCTTAGTTCTGCAGATTAAGTGCTGTTGGCTGTTCCAGAGTCTTAGTTGAAAAGGAAAGGTGACCGTGTCTTTTCCATCATAGCACCTAGGCTCAGGAGCAGCCTTCCCTTGGTACTGAGGGCAGTTGAGCCACTGTTGTCCACCGTTACAGCCAAACTGAAGACATCTCCCTTGATGTTTCCATGTAATTTTATGCTTTACTGTGTTACTTATGAACTGATAATATATATATTTTTACATAAATATATATATATGTTACGTACATACGTACACACACACACACACACACACATATATATATACATACATATACACACACACATATACATACACACACACACACACACACACACACACACAGTGTTTACACGTCAGTAATCCAGGCACAATCGGTACACAGCACGGTGACACACACTAGCCCACTACACCAGACCCTGTATGCAATCCGCACGCGGTGACACAGTGTTTACGAGGTGGAGCGCGCTCAGTCTGAACGAGCATTCGGCCCCTCACGGGCCCGGAGGGAGGCTTTAACGCGCGGGTCTCGCTGTGGCACGGGGGGGGGGGGGTCTCCCAGGAACGGGGGGGGGGGGGGGGGGGCCCACAGCCGCAGGAGCGCGTCCAGAGAGAGAGGCTAACCGAAACGTCCTCCTCACCCGCAAAACCGCTCGCCCGCTCTTCATCGTCTCAGAGGGGGGGGACGCAGAGCCCAAACGGAGCCTCCCCCGCGGCTCCCCGTCCCCCCCCCGACGCGGGTCAATCGTATTCGTCTCCGCCACCGCGGGGGCCGAGCGCGAATGCAAACGTATCAAATGTGAATTCATGAATAGCTGAGCGGCCCGCCGCTGCTCCTCGCTGCTCCTCGCGCCCCCGCACGCCGCAGCGCACCTGACACCGTCCTTGTAGCCGCTCTCTCTCTCTCTCTCTCTTTTTTTCTCTCTTCTCCCGGAGCGGGGGAAGAGAGAGAGCCTTTTGACGGCGGCCGCTTGGACGCGGGCTGACCTCAGGACGAGGACCCCGCCGAGTCGCGAGCGAATCTCGAGTGCGTAGCCGTAAATCTACCTGCCGCCGAGCCGAGCGGCGGACGGCGGCGAGAAAGAAAAATAAACGGCTAAGACCCGCGCTGAGCGCCCGCCCGCCCGCCTGCCCGCCTCTACCCACCATCACCCGGCGCTCCCTCCCCAAGCCCTCACCCCCCCCAAACCCCTGCCCCCCACTGCTCCGTCCCTCGGCAGACCCCAACCCCAACACCCCCCCCGGCTACGCCCCGGCCGTTCCTTCAGACGCCAGACGGCAGGGGTGCCCCGCGCCCGGGTCATTAAGCGATGCCCTGTGGCGATGCCACCGCAGCAGCCCGCAGCCCAGGTGCCCGCCTGCCCGACCGGAGCGGGCCGACCGGAGCGCGGGGGGCGGGGGGCGGGGGGGGGGGGGGAGCGCCGCCACCGCCATCGTCGCCTGGCACCATGTTGCTCGGTGACCTTCTCGGCAACAGATGGCGCAGCGGTGACAACGGGAGGCCTCTCGCCTCGGGGACCGGGGGGGGCGCGGCGCGGCGCCTCAGGACACGGCCGTCCCGCGAGAGAGGGGGGTTTAAAAACGAACCCGCCGCGGGAACGTCGGGGGGTATTCGCACGGGACAGCGGCAAAGAGCACAGGCGGCGCTCGCAAACACAAACGCACACTCTGATATTTAAAGGCCGCGGAAACGCTCACTGGGAAACTGGGGGCTTCTGGCACGAAATGGAGGCGCGCGGCGGGGTTCCAGCTCCACGCTGAAAGGAGGAAGATGGCGGACGATAAGCTATCAGACTAACCCCTTTCACAGCTCCATGCGGGTAGCCCTGCAAAATATGCCGCTGTCCAAAATTAAGTTTCTCAAAAAAAAAATGAAAAATGTTCCAAATGTTCCAAATGTTCCTTCAAGTAGTGATACTGTTGCTTTCCTACATTTTGCTGCCTTTACACACGGGCTTGGTTGGGGCCTTCAGGGCAGCTCGTCCCATTAAAATGGCTGGTTTCAGTGTGCGATGCCCCACAGTTCGGTGTGGAATAATGACCCTGCCAGTTTGGGCTGGGGTGGGGAGGCCCAGAAGGCAGCGAGTAATCACTGGCAGCATTACCCGGGGGGGGGGGGACTGCATTTATATAGCGCTTTTATCCAAAGAGTTTTACAATTGATGCCTCTCATTCACCCATTCACACTCACACACCAACGGTGAAGGGCTGCCATGCAAGCTCGTCGGGAGCAGTTAGGGGTTAGGTGTCCTGCTCAGGGACACTTCGACACGCCCAGGATGGGGGATCGAACCGGCAACCCTCCGACTTCCAGACAACCGCTCTTACCCCCTGAGCTATGGAAGGGCTTCCACCAGCCGTCTGTGAGCGACAGCTCTGGGACATCCAGCGCCTCCAGTCTGACAGAGTCCAACAACGCATGAAGCGCGTCGCTCTGACACGGACCCCGTGCAGCTCAGGCTGGGGGGCGGAGGACACAAAAGCAGCAGAGGCTCGAAGCAGCGAAGCACGTGCTCCTGCGGACAGTGAACTCTGGACGGGAGGGTGCTGAAGGGTTGATGAATAGGGGTCTTCGAATGCGGGACCACGACAAAATGAGATATAAAAAAACGGGGATAAAACTCGACAGCGTGAGTCCAGCCCTGCCCGAGATGAAAGACACCATGACAGCTCTGTCACTACCACCGTTCAGGCTTCATCCCTCAACAGAAAGGAAGCAGCAGCAGAACAGGAACTATTTTTCCTTTTTTACTGCAGCCCAAGAACGAGCAAGCAAAACCGCCAGAGGAGGGTCGTCGCAGCAAATCGGCCGAAACGAGAAAAAAGCGACGACGTTCCACGAAAGACGTCGAGAAAAGCGAGCACTCAAGGCGCCACCGGCGCCGAGCACGAGCAAGGCCCACCTCAGTCTGACTTTTCACTCGGGTGTTCCTCTTAAAAGGTTTTAAGAGCACTCCGTACCCCCTAAAATTACCACGCTTCCGCCTTGTCAGATGCAAAACCAGCGCCAAATAAATAAATAAGTGCATAAGTAAAGAAACGTTTTAGAAGCGAAGGCGCCGTTCGACCTGCCCCACTCTGAAAGGCCCACCGCTACAGGGGAGCGGCGTGGGGGTCCATCCGCAAGACAGCCCTAAAAGCACAGGTGCCTCCGACACCCCAGGCCCCCACTCATTTTCAGCGCTGAAGAGCAACACCAGAACAAAAAAAACGAAAAGAAGGACCCCCCCCCTCGGCGCCCTCAGTCATCTGGTAAAAATGTTCCGCTAATCCACTGGGCGCGCGGAGCGGGGCTTAACGAGCCGCAGAGCACAGGTAAACAAACCCGCGAAACGCCAAAGCCGCCCGCTCGGAAGGTTCCCCGATCCGGAAGGTTCCGATTCCGGAATCAAAGCGCGCAAAACTAATTGGCGCGCGCAGCCTTGAGAACGAAACAGCAAGCCCCCCCCCCCCTGTGCCGTCAGGGACGCGAAACGGAGACGGGTCCCGAACCAGGAAGGAGGGTTCAGTGACCACAGCTTGGGCTTCGGAGGGGAAGGGGGCTTCAAACCGAGACAAGTTCAGATGTGCAGCAGGTGGAGAGAGAGAGAGAGAAAGCGAGAGAGAATGAAAGAGTGTGAGATACAGTAAAAGTGACAGTGAGAGGGCGTTACAGATGAAACAGAGGGGTTTTTTATTATATATATATTTCCCTATCTTCATTCATTTTTTACAAATGAGCTTTATTCACACGTTACATATCGTGCCAACGAAGTATTGAATTTAATGAAAAGGAACTGAGAGCGCACGAGGGAAACCGAGTCGGAGAGAGAGAGGGAAGGAGGGAACTAGAACGAGACAGGTGAAAGAAAAGGTAGCGGTAGAGTGGAACGACGAGAGGAGCGGTGAACAGAGAGGGAGAGCGAGAAGAGGAATTTAAAAAGTGAAAGAGGGGGCGAAAGAGAAGCGAAGAGGAGAGCGCGCGGGGCCGGGCCGGGCCGCTCGGGTGAGGGGCCGCCCGGCGACGCCCAGCAGAGTGCACGTCAAGACGCCGCGCCGCGGCGCATTCAGCCGGACACAAAGGACTTCTCACCAAACAAAGGGAGCCATCACAGAATTTTAATTAGCCACTTGAAGAACGAAAGATTATGTTCCCAGTTGTCCTTGCATTTTTAAAAGATATTAAAAAAAAAAAAAAAAAAAGAACTTTGAGCAGTTTTCACAGGCACCGTGCCAAACCACACTCTCACTCTCTCTCTCTCTCTCTCCCTCCCTCCCTCCCTCCCTCCCTCGTCTGCTGCTTTTCCGTGAACTCTCGAGTGTGTTTCCTCTTCCGCTGCCCCCCCCGCACAAGCTCTTAATTAATCTTCAGGATTCGTTTGCGCTTTTTTTTCCAACGACAACGCTACGGACAAGACGGTCGTACGCGGCCGCCTGGAAAAAAGGCCCCTCTCCCAAGCAAAGGGGGGGGGGAAGCTACTTTTGTTTCAACTATCCTCTCCGGTGCGGACGACGGTGCGGAATCCGTCTGTAGCTGGAGACGGCACACGGCGTTAAAGCTCTCCGCCAAACAACCCAGCTCTCACGCCACGTTTCGGCATTTAGGAAAATGGCTAATGGAACGACTGTGGTCAAGCTTACCTCCGCCTTCTGCTTCCCATAAAAGTCTGGCCAGTTAGTCGGTGTTTACTGTCCGGGTTTTTTTAATGTTGCAGGGACTCGGTCCCCAATACGGTGATCATATGCACGCGATTAAAAAAATTATGAATAAGAACATGAATCGGCATTACATTCCATTACGAACTGGGCAGAAGCTTGTATCCAGGGCGACGCGCAGTAGTGGGACACATCTCTCAGACACAGTACGTTGTTTATTTGGGGGCCTCGTCCCAATGACGACAGCCTGGCTCGGACTTTGAGTCAGGGATCCAGTAGCCCGGCCCGGCCCGCTAGGTTCAGATCCTCCCAGCGAACACAAAAACGTTCTCACAACGTTTACCTGGAATGTTTTGTGAACGTTACAACATTGCCACTGCATGGCAGCGACACTGCGAGGAAGTTTTGCGTTCGCTGGGTGAATATGCGAGAATTCAAAGCTTTTCCCGCAGCCACCACCAGGCCTCTTCCTGAGCTTTAACGGTACAGGAGATTTCGAGGTGTGGTGGTGGTGGTGGTGGCGCAGCACTGAAAGCCATTTGTCAGCCCTCTTATTTACGAGCTTAAAAAGAGAACAGCCATTTACACACACACACACACACACACACACACACACACAAACGCAGCTGCCTCTTCAAAAGGCGGTTCCTTTATCGTTAGATCAGAGCCGAGCCGAGCAGGAAGGCCCCGTCCTGTAGCTCCACATGGACCCAGCCCTGTGGACAAACACACCACGCCATTCTGCCCCATTCTCTCGCCGTCACCTGCAGCCAACGGGCACCAAACAAGCCAGCCAAACAGGGGTTGCTCGGGATACTTACACCAGTAACAAAACCAACACACACACGACACGACAACGCGCTCGGTTGCCGTGGGAAACCGCCACGCCGGACACGACGCCTGCGGCGAACGCTCGATGCGCGACGTCATTCGAACGCGAGGCTCTCCTTCCGGGAAACGAGGCGTCGCCGAGCGTTCGCTCTCTCTCAGCACGCCGCGCCGCCGGCGTATTTCTTACTTATTTATTTATTTATTTACTTTCGCAGTTTCGGTCGCCGTCGATCCATTCTCATTTCCAGCCCCTTAATCTGGGAGCGGACAGGTTTAGTGCTCTTTAATGAGGCTGGGAGCTCCGGCCTACAAGCCGAGGGGATTGATTCCCTGTCAGGACTCCTCCTGGCCGCCTGCTTCGGGGCGGGGTCCTCGGGGGTTGGCGCCGAGGTCCTCGTGCACTCACGGTACGCAGAGAACACCAATCAAAATGGAGGCCACCCCGGAAGCGCAGTCTGGTCTGCACCCCCCCCCCCCCCCCCCCCGACACTAACACACAAACATGCACGCACACAGACGCACACAGACAGACACAGACACTCACAGACGCACACAGACACATGCCCGCACGCACACATTCACAGACACACAAAGGCAGGTACACACACAAGCACACACAGACGCACACACACACACGCACACACACACACACACGCACACAGACGCACACAGGCACACACACACACACACACACACACACACAGACGCACACAGGCACACACACAGGCACACACACACACATGCACACCCGATACGTGTGTATGGACACAGACAGGCCTCTGTCAGGCCCACACTCGGCTCTGTACGCCAGCATGGCCTCCCTCCGCTGGGTCTACAGCGCTGGAGGGAGGGTAGGCCCTGCTGCAGCCAGCGGCAGGCAGGAGGGGAGCTGGGAAATTGAGTGATAGAGGAGACAGCACGGGGCTGAGACGCCTGAAAGGCGAGGCAGACGAGGAGGAGGAAGAGGGCTGACAGCAGACCGGGATGGAAGCTATTTCTGTCAATCAGACCAAAAAAGGTCTAATGCCAAACTGTCTCCAGCCTCCTGGAGTATCAAAGCAACATTCAGCACACTGGTTCTCTCACACACACACACACACACACACACACACACACACACACACACTCACACAGACAAACACAAACACATTCACACACACACACACACACACACACTCACACAGACAAACACAAACACATTCACACAAAAAGCAAACACAAGCATACACACACACACACACACACACACACACGTACACACACACACACACACAACACACACACGCACACACACAGCTCCTTAGCGTGCGGTGCAGCGGGAGGGAAATGGCCAGAGCACGACACACAGTGACTAGCAGCCGAGGCCGTGACACCATTCCCGAGGGAAAGCGTGCAATGCTTTCACCGCTTGTTTTATTGTTTGTTTTCTTCCTGTTTTTCCCACTGGGCGTCATCCTCAAGTCCTCTGACGTCAGAGCTGTGAAGGAGACTTGGGGACCAGAGACACAGCCCAAACCCCCCCCCCCCCCCCCCGCCGCCGCCGCCGCCGCACACCCCCCCTCCCCCCCTCCTGCACTGCCCTTCAGCACACAGCACAGCAGAGGCAGGCTGAGGCAGGACAAGGGAGCCACTGTGCTGCCTGCCAGAGACTGCGTCTCACAGGAGTGACCCCTGCACTTCCCAAACACCGACTCTGTACCAGTCACTCCCATTACCCAAACACCTACTCTGCACCAATCACTCCCATTGCCCAAACACCTACTCTGCACCAATCACTCCCATTACCCAAACACCTACTCTGCACCAATCACTCCCATTACCCAAACACCTACTCTGCACCAATCACTCCCATTACCCAAACACCTACTCTGCACCAATCACTCCCATTACCCAAACACCTACTCTGCACCAATCACTCCCATTACCCAAACACCTACTCTGCACCAATCACTCCCATTACCCAAACACCTACTCTGCACCAATGACTCCCATTACCCAAACACCTACCCGGCACCAATCACTCCCATTACCCAAACACCTACCCGGCACCAGTCACTCAGACTACCCAAACACACTGCACCAATCACTCCCATTACCCAAACACCTACTCTGCACCAATCACTCCCATTACCCAAACACCTACTCTGCACCAATCACTCCCATTACCCAAACACCTACTCTGCACCAATCACTCCCATTACCCAAACACCGACTCTGCACCAATCACTCCCATTTCACAAACACACGGCACCAATCACTCCCATTTCCCAAACACACTGCACCAATCACTCCCATTTCCCAAACACACTGCACCAATCACTCCCATTTCCCAAACACCTACCCGGCACCAATCACTCCCATTACCCAAACACCTACCCGGCACCAGTCACTCAGACTACCCAAACACACTGCACCAATCACTCCCATTACCCAAACACTCACACTGTACCAAACACTCCCATTTCCCAAACACACTGCACCAATAACTCCCATTTCCCAAACACACTGCACCAATCACTCCCATTTCCCAAACACACTGCACCAATCACTCCCATTTCCCAAACACCTACCCG
>CM045891.1:6881471-6918971 GCA_025169545.1 Anguilla japonica
AAGCCGCCAAAGCGGATCTTCTCCCCCGCACCCCCGCTCCCCCCCCTGACCCGAGGATTTGTCCGCCTATTATGACAAATGATCTCATGCAAATGAGGACAGACGAACCCGCGCCGCCATCCTTGCACCCGACACACGGAGGCGCACACGCAGGCGTCCGCCCGCCCGCGCGCGCGTTTCGCTCGAGGCCGCATCGTTTGACACTGTCAGACGAAACCGGAGCGTCAGGGCCCCCCCCCCCTCCACATCACCCGCCGAATAAACAGATACAGCAACGTCGCTTCCCGTGCGCAAGGTAGACCGAGAGCGCGCAAGCTACCAGTTTTCCAAAAAGTCACGTTTGAAATGACCTGACACATCCTCTCTTTTTTTACACGCACGAAACTTTTAATTTAGCGAAAGTTCCCGCTCCGCACTCAATCGCCCTTCTCCGTGCGCTTTTATGTCGCTCTTCCGCCCCCCCCCCCCCCCCCCCCCCCGCCTCGCTCGTGTCAATTAAAAGAGGCCAGATTAAAGACAGAGCAAAACTCCACGGACACGGACACACACACACACACAAACACACAAAGGAGGGAAGGGCCTTTTGGAGGTCACTCCACACCTGCTGACTCACAAACATCGCCATCAGTGACTAATCTATCAGACGGCATCGCGGGACGTCGCCACAGCACTCAGCTGGGCTATTTATACGCTCACCCTGAGCGCCAGGTCACACGGGGGAACGAAAGGCTATTAGGAAATATAATAAATCCATTATTTATTAATTAAGGCTAATGCTCAGCGCAGGGCTGGCTCAGTCACCAGCAAGACGACGTCTTTTCTTAACGTGAAGGCAGCGGACGCAGGACGTAGACGTCCGCGCTACCCAAGCCTGAAGGGAATGTTTTTTTTTTTTGTTGTTTTTTGGTCTCAAAATTTTTTTTCGTAACCACAGTGGGAAAAAAAAATCTGCTTTCAGGTGGAATGTGGGGGGGGGGGGGGGATGGCGAGGAAACGCGAAGACCAATTATCAATCGTGTGACACGCCCAGGGACCCGCGCGGGGGGGAGGAGATCTCATCAGGACGTGTAAAAACGCCCCCCTCAGCCGAACACACAAATGGAAAAAAAAAAAACAGAAACTTCGCAGACGTCCCAGATGAGACAGGGGCGCGCTTCCGAAAACAAAGACGGAGCGCAGAGGCGCGCTCTCCGGAGTGAAGGACGACGGGAGGGGGGCGGGGTGTTTGGGAGTTTCGCCCCCCCGCCCGCCCGCCCGCCCGTCAGCGACGGCGCCAATTAGAGCGCGGCGTGACGGCTGCGTCGACCAGCGGGGCAGAGCGCCCCGGCGAGGAGCCCCCGCGCCAATCACCCTGACGACGGCCCGCCGCGCGCGTGGCAGTACGCCACACGTCACACGCGCTCACGCACTTACACTACACACACACACACGCACACGCACACACACACACCAGCACTTACACTACACACACGCACCCCCCCCCCCCCACACACACACACACACACACACATACACACGCTCACGCACCAGCACTTATACTACACACACACACACACACACACACACACACGCACAGACACCAGCACTTACACTACACACACACGCACCAGCACACGCTCACGCACACGTCACACGCTCACACACCAGCACTTACACTACACACACGCACACACGCACACCAGCACTTACACTACACACACACGCTCACACACACACACACGCACAGACACCAGCACTTACACTACACACACACGCACCAGCACACGCTCACGCACACGTCACACGCTCACACACCAGCACTTACACTACACACACGCACACGCTCACACACACACACCAGCACTTACACTACACACACACACGCTCACGCACACACGACACACACGCACGCTCACGCTCACACACACACACACGCACACGCACCAGCACTTACACTACACACACACACACGCACACGCTCACGCACACACGACACACACGCACGCTCACGCACACGTCACATGCTCACGCACCAGCACTTACACTACACACACGCACGCCCCCCTCCACACACACACACATACATACATACATACACACGTGAATGCACACAGCACGCATGCTGAAGGCTATGCCTGTGTGTGTGTGTGTGTGTGTGAGCAGGGATGTGCGTGTAGTGTATGTGCTGGTGTGTGTGTGTGAGCGGGGGCGTGCGTGTGTGTGAGCGGGGGCGTGCGTGTCATCCTCTACTTGTCCTAATAAAGCAGAATGCAAGGCCTGCTGCAGGCTCGGTTCATTCAGCTCTTTCTCGGGATTCACCACGCAGAGACGGCACGAAATAGGTGATGGGGGAAAAGGGGCGGGGCAAAGGTGGCAGGGGCAGAGAACATGGCAGACAAATTTCCACACAGACAGGCCGGGAGAAGAAGAAGAAGAAGAAGAAAACGGCTGGATCTCCAGCTGCCTCCACAGTAATTACAGAATGTTGCACCTGACAATCACCCCCCCCCCCCCCCCCCCATTGCCCTCCACTTCTAGCCCCCCCCCCCAGGCTTCTCAAAGACGCTTTCGCGGATCTGGCTGAATAACCGCCATAAACCGCCACCGATTTCAGGGAGTAGCAACGAAGCGTTCTGCTGGCGCGGGCGGCTAATGACCAGCAGGAGAAGCTGCTCGTTTCTCTCGGCCTGACCTGTGGAAACAGGAGCACAGGCGGGGACGGCAGGAGAGGGAGTGACCGGACGGCGGGAGAGGGAGTGACCGGACGGCAAAGAGGAGCGGAGCAAGAGGAGCGACGCCAGGCCCCTGCACAGCGTGACCTCGCCAAGCGTAAAAAGATACGTGAAAACGCTCGTGAATTTCGTGAGGTTTTTTTTCCCCGAAATGACGCTTCCCCCCCCCCCTCGATTTCGGGACCGCAGCCTCGCACACACAGGGGCGCGGGTCGCCTCTGTGGGATTTCTTCAGAATATGGAATAATTGGTCACGGGAAGGGACTTCCGAGCGCTGACGCCGAATTAAAACACTTCGCGAATCTGTCACGAGCGCGAGGAGAAGGAGCAGATGCGGCAGATGGGTCGCAGGATTGAGTCTTCAGTCGCCTTCTATAGAAGCTGAAATATTGAGCCAATAGGGGCTTTTGTCAAATGGAATCAGGTGTGATGAGGCGGGGGGGGGGGGGGGGGGCATGGAATCGGCACGTGAACTGTGGAGGAGCGCTGCCAATTTCTCCCCTCAGAAGCAGCAGCTGGGAGAGACAGAGTGAGCGCAGCCTAACCGACACCGACGCATGTGCACAGAGAACGAAGCACCGCGCGTTAGCCTAGCGTCCTTAACACTCTCAACCGACATACATAAAAACACACACACACACACACACACACACACACACACACACACACACACACACACACACACACACACACACACACACACACACACACACACACACACACGAGCAATACATGTATAAAAGGTGCCATTTCAACATGGTGAAACCAAAATACGCACAAAACACCCTTTTTTTTAAAAAAAAGCAGAGAATCTGTACTTGAACCACAGCTGAATTGTATGATTACAAATCTAAAATTATGGACTACAGGGATAAATCAAGAAAAATATGGCGTTGTCCCAAACAACATGGAACTAACAGTATATGTATGTGTATATATATGTGTGTATATATATATATATATATATATATATATATATAAATTGGTGTGTGTGTGTGTGTGTGTGTGTGTGTGTGTGTGTGTAATTAGATAATCTGAATGTTATACCACAAAATATAAACCATGGAATTAAGATGGCACTGCTGTTCCTGCAGTTGCATCCTGAACGGGACCAGAGGTCGTGCTGAGTGTTTTATGTCAGCCCCATGCCTAATTACCCCGCAAGAACACAAAGCAAACGGCAAAACGTTTATTAAAAGCACCGCTTTTACTTTAATGCCGCATTATTTTTTAATTTTCTTTTTTTTAACGGCTGACCACAGCCAGCACTGCTGGATTAAATACCGAGTCTAACACCCCTCTTTTTCAAACAGCCATTTCCTTCTCAGTGAGCAGAGCTGTGCTTCTGAAGGTTGCACGAGGCCAGGAGAGAAGCTGAGCTGCTGCAGGTTCCGCTCCAGCCCCGTGTGACTCACACACAGCCATGACTCCAAAAAAGCACCTGTAGGGGAGAGGTGAGTCACGCCTCTCCCGGATTAAAGTTCGCCCGTCCGGTCCAACCAGCGGCAGGCCCGGGGTCCGCTCTCGGGAGGTCACCCGCCGGACGGCTGACCGTTTGGGACACAAAACGTGGCGAGAGAGAGAACACAGAAACTGCACCTAAGGTGGGTGGTCAACTTCACAGAAGGGGACGAAAGTGTGGAAGAAACTCCTCGACTGCAACTGAATGAGACTCCATTTTACGTTTTGTTTTTTTTAAACCGGGTAAAAAAAAAAAAAAAACAACCCAACGCGCCGTGTGAGGAGAAGCGCCCGGCGCCGTGTGAGGAGAAGCGCTCGGCGCCGTGTGAGGAGAAGCGCTCGGGTGCGGCGGGAGGACGCCGCGGAGAGAAGCGGACGCGATTTCGGCCGCCCGGCGCCGGCGGGAGTCCGGACCGTCGCGTCGAGAGCCCGGCGTCCGCCGCGAACGCCGCCTCTCCTGCGGCGCGTGGAGCGCGTCGCCCGTGGGACGCGTGCGCAGGCACGAGGACGCAGAGCCCGGCGGCTTCGTTAGCTACGCCGGGACAAAACAAGGCACCGGCTCCAACAGAACCAGACAGAGGCCTCAACTCCTACTTTTAAAGATTAAACTTTTTTTTTTACATTTTTTTTTGGTTAAAGAAATGGTCCCGTTTCTATTTAAAGCGAGCCTGTATGTGGACTTAACCTTTTTTAAATCACCACTTAACAGGGCTAACTGGAGCCGAAAATGAACTCGGGACCTGTGGAAATGCGTTTCAAACGCACCAGCCACGCTTTCCGAGACTGATTAAAATATATCAATCGCAGCCTTTTTATAAGAAATCAGTTCCCCGTAACACTATGACGTGATGGCTTTTATAACACTCTGTAGCACTTTTAAAATACAGGCACACCCCACTTCCTAAGCCTGAAGCTAATCAGCATTGTGCAAACCAGGAAATGGAAAAACATGGGGGTAAAAAGAACAGGCCTTTCAAAACGCAGGCCCCACATCTGCGATTGCGGCATATGGCAGGGGTGTAGCACAAAATTCTGGGCCCTATACGTAAGCAGTCTCTGTGGGCCCCCTTCCTCTCTTGATCCATCGTCTCTCACGCATCATTCCAGGCTTTTCGAGGGCTCTCCCCCCATTCGGGCCCTGGGTAGTCAGTCCCACCCCCCCCCCCCCCACTACGAGGCCCCTGCATACGGTCAAGGGTGGTCACGCGCGGGGTTTCTGAGCAGACCGTGAGGACCGAGGCAGGACGCCGTGAAGGGGACCGAGGGGACCGTGCGTTCAGGCATGATCGGGTCCGAGACGGCCGAACGAGGACCGGGCGGCGACCGCATATCGACCGCACGTGGACCGCACCTGGAGACCGGCAGAACCTGGAGACCAGCAGAACCAGGTTGTTCCCGGTGTCTCCAGAGGACTCCTCCTCGTTGGGGTTTTACAGGCCAGCGACAGTGTGAGGGGGAGGTGGAACAGACCAAACCGCACACACACGCACCCCGTTTCCTACAGCTCACCACACACACGCACATGCACACGCACGCGCACACACAGACACACACGCACATGCACACACAGACACACACGCGCGCACGCACGCGCACACACACACACACGCACACACAGACACACACGCACGCGCTCGCGCACACAGACACACACACACACAGACACACATAGACACGCACACGCACACGCACACACACACAGACACACACACCCGATTCCAGCGCGTCCTGAAAGACAGGCTGTCAGCGCGATTGCCTCCGTGACTGCTGGAGTGAGACGCAATCTGACGGCTCAAAATTACTGCGATAATACAAGTTAGGTGAGCGGCATTAACCCCTCCCTCTCCTCACACGCACCGGGGGGGGGGGGGGGGGGGCTGCTGGGGAGGAGCAGTTACAGAAGCGTGCTGGAGAAGGATGGCTGTCTTCTTTACACAACCACGCACTCTTAAGGAGTAGCAAACATGAAACAAAAACCGTCAGATGCTTCAGGTGTGGACTCGTCACCAGAGGTTTGGTTTTAATCGCACTGTCCTGCGCCCATATCCAAAACAGGACTCCCTTTCCCTTTCATCAACGTTTTTGGATCAAGGTGGGGCTGCAGTGAGCTTGAGAACATAGATGAGGCATGAGCACGACCCTTAAACTGTCTCCCCCTTGCTATAGCCAAGACAGTCCGAGACAGCAGGGATTTACAAAGGTCGTAATGGTCTTCAATTAGCAACGGCTAATCGTCTTTGTGTTTATTTTTGTGCACACGCACACACACACACACACACACAGACACGCATGCATGCACACACACACAGACAAATGCACAGACACACACGCATGCATGCACGCACACACACACACACACACACACAGAAGAGGGCAGAAGGGGGGAAAGCTCTAAATAAAGCGATAGGTGCTGCACAGCTGTGATTAGAGTATAACAGAAAGAACGCGACATGAAAAATAAGCTTTGAGTAGTCCCACAAGATTAAAATCCGGTTCGCCAACAAATATAGGCCAGTAATTGCTTTATTGCATTAGATTGCATCACGGCAAAGAAAATGGGCCGTGTAATTACGAATTTTAAAATATCAGTTTGAAATTAATTTGTGTAGAATCTCGAATTTCAAGATAAAAACGATGTAAAAAATTCCAATTTCTAAATTCGGCCGCACGTGCCGTTATCTTTTGTAGGACACGACGGGAACGGCGGGGGAAACGTCACCACCGGCTGTCTCCGAAATCGGACGCCGGGTGCGCGGTTCAAAGCCTTTTTAAGGAACAGGATAAAATGCGTCCGACGCGTGTCATCAGATAAGCCGACGTATCGCTTTCCCGCTGTCGTGCAAGTTAAAAACAACTATCGCTTCACTTCGCTTTTCACACACGTGACAGCTGTGACCGTACAAATCGGGACTCGCGTGTCGTGGACCTGCTCGCCGTCTCTGCCACCGCAGGGGCCGGAGAACACTCATCTGAGAATGTGAAGTCCCCGTGATTTGGCATGATGAGCCCCCATTTCCAGATAGACAAGTCAGCAGTGGCCAGTCAGCCGGAAGTCAGCGATGGTAACACAGCAGGAGGCATACAGAACGGTATTTGAAGCCACGACCAGTGATAAAGAGTGTGCGAGCGTGCGTGTGTGTGTGTGTGAGTACGTGCGTGCGTGTGTGTGTGTGTGTGTGTGAGTTTGTGTGTGCATGAGTGTATGTAGGTGTGTGTGTGAGTTTGTGTGTGCATGAGTGTATGTAGGTGTGTGTGTGAGTTTGTGTGTGCATGAGTGTATGTAGGTGTGTGTGTGTGAGTTTGTGTGTGCATGAGTGTATGTAGGTGTGTGTGTGTGAGTTTGTGTGTGCATGTATGTGCGTGAGTGTGTGTGTGCGTGTGTGTGTAGGTGTGCGCGTGTGTGTGAGTTTGTGTGTGCGTGTGAGTGTGCTGTGAGTAATAAGTGTTTGTGAGAGAGACTGTGGTAAGTGTGCATGTAGAGTCTCTGCATGCATTAGCATATCTTTGCATGTGTTTGTGTGTCAGTTGCTGATGTTTGCGTGTGCATGCGAGTGCGTGCGTGTCTTGTGCGGTTGTGCATGTTGTGTTCACTTGCGCGGGCGTGTGTGCATGTCTGTGCGTGTGTGTGCGTGTGTGCGTGTGTGTGTGTGTGTGTGTGTGTGTGTGTGTGTGTGTGTGTGTGTGCGCGTGCAGGGAGAAGGTGGGTGGTCAGAAAGGCTTATGATTCACTCCTGATCAGAAATAATTACCCACATGGTGGGTTGAAAGGTAAGCGAGCTGCAGCCTGTGAGAAGCTTTAGGAGAGCGCGCTGTGGTCACCCAGGCAGCCCTGGTGACTGCGTTAAGCAGGGACTGCCTGATCAAAAGGTGTGGGGGGGAAGGGGGGGGGGGGGGGGGGAAATGAAAGGAACAAACTAAGAAGAAGAAAGCCGGGAAATGTAATTATTTATCGCAGCTGAACGCAACAAGCCCATCTATCTTCCAGCTTCCCTGATCATTTTTAATTAAGCTGGGGCCCACAGATGAGAGCTGGGGCTCGCCTTTATTCTCTGCAGCTTCCCGCTCTGAGTGAAGGCCACTGTTTCTGCTCACCCCCACACACACGCACGCACACACACACGCACGCGCACACACACGCACGCACGCACGCACGCACACACACACGCACGCGCACACACACGCACGCACGCAGGCACGCAGGCACGCACGCACGCACGCAGGCACGCACGCACGCACGCACGCACGCACGCACACATGCACACACACACGCACACACGCACACACACGCACACATGCACGTACGCACGCACAATCGCACGCATACACCCACACCCACATGTATGCACGCACACACACACACGCACGCACACACGCACATGAATACACAGGCCCAGACACACACACATGCTCGCCCACACACACACGCACGCGCACACGCACGCACGCGCACACACACACGCATAAGTTATGTCCAGATGTAATACACACGTTACAAAAAGAAAAATCTCTTATGCACAAAGTTAGCACTTGTCGGGTGTTAATATAGCAATAAAAATTGCATTTTGACGTGCAAAACTAAGTAGTCAGCTACCATTCAAGTACAGAGAAAGCAGCATAAAGAACAGCCATACAGAACAGCTGCCAATAATAGCAGAGAATGAACAATATCTCATGAGTTGCTTGGCCCTTTTCTTTGATCCCACCATCTGCTGGCCTCTAACCACTAGTCCATGAACAGGGCCAAAACTACCACACACAAGAACTTGCAGCCCAGCTGTGCAATTGTCTGGATCAGTGATTGATACAGCAGATTTTTTATCAAAAATATTTCTCCGCAAACTGTAATCAGAGGTGCACCCTGCCTCGAGTACGTTGACTTTTCCCTCCTCCTCATCCACAAGAAACTACATCCCATTAGCAGTATTAGCAGTAATGTTTATAAACATGACAATCATTATTTCAATAATCTAAAATGTAATGGTTTCATCTTTGTACAGAGGGCCAAAGAAAAGATGCACTATCCTTAATTACCAAATCAACAATTCCACTGTGCCAAGCTATCCAGAGCCCCCTGTAAACAAGACAACCGGACAGAATGTGAGCCACAGGCTCAGTTACCTGCTCCTGATCATGGAGTACACAGTAAGTCTGGCTGTAACAGGTAAGGTCTGTGCATTTGTAATGGTCAGAACACATGATCTTCCATTGTGACACACACACACACACAAACACTCATAGTCACACACACACACAAACCCTCATACTCACTCACGCATAGTCGCACACACAAACCATCATACTCACTCACTCATAGTCACTCTCTCACTCTCTCTGACTCTCTGGGGCCTGGTTCCTAAACATGTCCCCGCTGTACTCTGTCCCGGGGGGGGGTGCGCCCCGGACCACACGGCCGCCGAGTGAGCACCACGGATGGCAGACGCTCCCCGCCCTGCCCCGCACCGCCCTGCCCCGCCCAGCTCCGTTCCACAAAGCTTCAGAAGATAAATGGCGGTGAGGCCCGGGAGGGGGTGGGGCCCGGGAGGGGGCGGGGCCCGGCAGGGGTTGGGGCCCGGGAGGGGGCGGGGCCCCGGGGAGGGGGCGGGGCCCGGCAGGGTTTCCTTAAACTCTTTTTGGGGCCCGCTCCCTTCCCTGGCTGGAAATGAAAGGCGGAAATGAAGCAAAGCCGTTTCCTGCGCCAGGGTGCCCACCAGGCTCGAGCGAAGGAAAAAAAAAAAAAACCAACCAGGGCCGAGCTGCTGTTCGGAGCCAAGACGAGGCCGAGCATCTGCGAGAGGTTCCCCGCCTCAAAGGGAGACAGTCCCTCTCATCTTAATCCCCTTCAGCGTCTGCCCCCCCCCCCCCCCCCCCCCCCCCCCACCCCCCCTTTGTTCCGCCGGTCTCGTGGCGAACGCCTCGGCGACGCCCGTCGATTTTAATCGCGGCTTTACTTATCTGCGGCCCCAGCGACGGTCTCCTAGAGACGTTAAACACGGCTTCCACGCGCGGCTTTGGCTCAAAGCTTCTGTCGAGTGCCGAAACTGTCGTTTTTTTTTTGTTGTTTTTTTTGAGAGAACTCCGGGCGAAAGCCGGGGAACGGGCCTCGGTGCATCGGATTACCGGTTTCGCCGTCAGGTGTCCGGTGTCGGGGCAGACCCACCTGCGCAACCGGAAAACTGCGGAATGCGCGGAATTCGCAGGTGCGCCTTCCGACCCTCCCTGCCGCCACACACACACGCCAACGTTTCAGAAGCAGCGACTCGTCACAGGCAGACCGCACCTCAAACAGCCCAACAGGGCACAGCCACACCCCCACAGACAGGCATCGCCCCAACCAACCCCCCCCCCCCCCCCCACCAACCAAACCCCCCCCAAGCCCCACAGGCTTTCAATTCACCCGACAGCAACCATGTCACAAACTCATTAAAATTTCCATCTGCAGACAATGTCAATGTGGTCTTTGATTTTGCAACGGAAATAATTTATGAGAAAATACAAAAATAAGCTTTTATTTTTTACAAGGAAAATGACATGAAATGCCTTATTAATAGCATTATCAGAATACGGTTATATACGGTTTCTATACATTGAGTCCACATCAACCTGAATACTCAATGTAATTCTGCTGAAATAACCTTTTAGCTTTAATGTTTAGTCATATTAGTACATCAAAACAATAGTGCTGCATCAAAAACGTTTCTTGTCAGTTCTCTACACGATCCGATATTCTGGTGCCAAACTGAATTTGCATTGAAATTCATGGCGGGAGTTTTGAAGGCTGCAGTCATGCTCATCGGAGTGACTAGCACCTGCTCACAAGTAAAAAAATCCCCGACCACTCCCCCCCCCGTTCTCTCTCGATCGTTGGCCATTTTCACTTAAACTCGCTTCTAAACGATACCGGGCAGCTGATCAAATCTTTTTTTTTTTTTAAATGACACGATTTTCAGTCACGATCACCTTGACTTCCTCGTAACAGATCGATATTTTACAGGAGGGTTAAATGTAACACTCCACCATTTCAAGGAGAAAATGGAACCGGTTTGCTCTGCGGCCGTTCAGCTGAGTGTGGGGAAACATGAGCCGATCGCACGCCCTGGACTAAGTCGATGCACAGCAGGCTTCCTTCTTAAGCTTCTCCTAATGGCAAACGGCGTGTCAGCAAAGTCCGTCCCCCCCCCCCCCCCCGCCCGCCCCCCCCCGCCCCCCCCACAACCTTGGTCGCTTTGAAAGTTCATTAAATGCCAGGTGATGTAGTGGCTTTTTGGTTAATTAGTGTTGCACGAGAACTGCCCTCTGTCCACACCTGAAAGTGTCGCTCAGTGGAAACAACAACCTCAGCCCCCCCTCCCCCCCTCCCCCCCCCTCCTTCCCTGCAGAATGCCCAACGGGGTCGGTCGGCTCGCGATAAACGCACACGTCAAAGAAAAGACCCTCTTCCCCCGCAGAGGCACCGAGACGTCGAACATCAACATCTCCAAATAACCGCGATTCGCGACACGCCGCCGGTGTATTTACCGTTAAGCATCAGGCTCTGCCGCCTGGCACCCGTCCAGGGGACTTCCTGAACGATGCGGGCTGCAGAAGTGCAACTCGGTCCATCTCCGCCCCGTGCAAGGCTCGGTGTTTCTGTGAGGTGTTCCAATACCTCCGAGGCTTCATTAAGCCGCTGTATCAACCACTCTACAGACAAAAACACCCGGCGTCTGTCTAAGCAAAGGAAGAAACGAAACAAAGACATTTAACCCAGTGCATCCACTGATTGGGAGTTATCACCGGTGGTTGGGTTTTTTGTTTCCCCCCCATCAAAGTTGTGTCATATAGCACCATTGTCACAGTAGCCCAAGGAGGCTCTCCAAGTCCACTTAGCAGGCTACAAACTCATGCAGTCGATAGCTCTGGCACAAAGACATGAGCATAAAGACAATAAGACAAGACAGTGAGTGTTACTTTGACGCTTTTCCCTTTGTTTGTTTATTTATTTATTTTCCATTTATCTTTCCATTATTTACTGCGCGTTTTCGTGCTGCGAATTTAAGCAAAAAAAAATAAATAAAAGAACGACGAAATGCAACGTGTTTGTTTTTGACGAGCCGGTGCAGAAAAATCGCATCAGGAAAAAACGAGGATTGGGTTCAGCAAAAAAAAAAAAAAAAAAGGCAGAAAAAAAAAATCACTCGACAAATAAAGAATACCAAAAAAAAAAAAACCCTCAAAAACAGGTTCAGCATCTCCTCAAAGAGTCCCTGCGATATGACACCGTAATTTAGTTTCTCATTTGGCTTTCTGTCGGCGGACACGCAGCGGCGAGGAAGCTGTCACTCACGCCGGATCCAGCCACGCCGGCCCTTTGTGCCGTCAGAAATATCGCCCATTAGCAGGAGTCCTCCTCCTCCTCCTGCCCGCACGCACGCCACGGGGGGGGGGGGCGTTTCAGCCACGCAAAGCAGCAGCCTTTATGGGGGGGGGAGATTAATTTGTGGGCCGTGGTCTGGGAGGCTGCTCCCCCCCCCCCCCAGGCCCTCATTTACAGATCACAAGTGGCCCCTGACTGAAAAGTTATTACAACTCCGAGGCTCTCTCCACAGGTTAATGCACCGAATTTATGGATTGAAAAATCCCATATGTCTCCGAAAATAAGGTGTGAGTTTTTTTTTATTTATTTTTATTTTTTTAAAGCCCTAATAGCTCCTCCGTCTGATTTCATCAGCACGTTTCATGCCTGCGGAAAGCGTCAGAGCGGATTCTGAACTCTCCCCGCTTTCAAGGGGGCGGGGGAGACGAGCGAAAAGCAATCTGATAGGGAGACGCGCGGCATCGAGATGAACGCAGCCCGAGCTCCGGAAGCTCCTTTGACAATATCTTCAAACGCGGGCGATCTGAAAGAGCGCGTTAACCTCACACTTCACAAGTCCGTCCATCTCCCGCCCGTCAAAAGGACTGCCGCACGCTACCCTTAACACATTCTGTCAGAGGAGGGAGGGAGAGAGGGAGAGGGAGAGAGAGGAGGAGAGGGGGAGAGACAGAGGGAGTGCAGAAAATCCCATCCAATCAAGTTCAGATCTTCTTTAACAGAACAGTTCCTTAAGTGCCCCTGTGGGGACCTCTGGCCCTTTGACCGATGACCCGGCGAATCGCCAGCCAGGCAATCCCATCTCACCCTGAGGAAACCTTCCAGAAGCATAAAAGAGTGGGGGCTGGGGGGTGGGGGGGGGGGGAAGGCATAGCACAGCTGATCGGGCGTGCCCTCGCCGGGACCTGCGACGACATCACTTCCTGGAAACGGCAGGTTGGCGCGCTAGGGGCACCTCCGGGCCCGATCGTCAGCGACGGAGCGGTCAGCCGCAGAGACAGGAAGAGCCGCCGTTAAAAAAAAAAAATAATTTTTTAAAAAGGCGACCTGCGCCCGAGAAACCCCCCCCCTCCTGGTGTGAGGAGGGGAGAGGGAGAAGAGCGCCGGGCGGAAACGGCGGAGGAGTCGGACGCGCCGCCACAGAAGCCATAAAACTTCCTGCTCTCCAGCGCCTCTTTTAAAATGCCCCCCCCCCCCCCCCCCCCCCCCCACCCCCCCCGACTCCTGACTCCTGGAAGCGTTCCCAACACACTGAGCAAACAAAAGGTCACAGGGAATATTAAATCACTCCTGCAATTGGGCCCTTTTATTTTCCTTTCACTGTAATAAGTTCAGTCGTCTCCTTTTTGCCTTTTTTTTTTTAAACCTCCCTTTTTCAAATTTTTTTTGGGGCCGTGAGGGGGGGGGGGTGACGGGATGAAAGCGCCAGACGGGCCCCCGAAGCGGGGCGGGAGCTCTTTTGGGTGCGCGTCTGCCTTTCATCACCCGCGCGCGTTTAAAGATCATTTACGCTGTTAAACTGTTAGAAGGTGGCGGGGATTCTCCCCCCCCCCCCCCCCCCCCCCCCCCCCCCGACGCGCTCAACCACAGTCAAATCCCAGAAACGCATCAACTTTAGATTTTTTTAAAAATAACCACTGCCATTCTGTTCGATATTCTTCAAAGTAACAGGCTTTTCCAACAAAAAAAAAGAGAAATAAAGAAAGAACGAAAGAACGAAAAAAAGAACGAAAAAAGAACAAAAGAACAAAAGAACGAAAGAACGAACGAAAGAAAGAACGAAAGAACGAAAGAATGAAAGAACGAAAGAACGAAAGAAAGAACGAAAGAAAGAAAGAAAGAAAAGAAAGAAAGCCCCGGCGATGTTTGAGCCGTAATGGCGGATGGAGGACGAACGCGAGCCCGCAGTCGCGCCTCTCCGAACGAGGACCGCTCGGTCGGCGGTCGGCCGGCCAGCTTTCGGGGGGGGGGGGGGTCCCTGCTCGGCTCCGCTCCGCTCCGGTCCCGACACGGGGAGGAGAGGACTCTCTAAACCAAACCAGTCGCTTTCTCACTTTCATCATTTTTTAAATTTAAAAAAATAAACCGCCGCTTTTCTCTGGAAGTCAGGCGGCGCGCAGGAAGGCGGACGGAGGCTAGGCGGCTCTGACGAGGTCGGAGCGTTCGGAGCGACCGCGCGCCGCTCGCTGGATTCACGCTCCGCTTCGCCCGCCTGGCGCGCAGGTGCGATGTAAACAGAGGAAGCCTTCAGGTGCTCGCGCAGTTAAACAGCCGTAAACAAAAGGCTACGGGGCTCGTGCGTTAAAGAAAAAAACCCCACGCGATTTATCCAACGAACGCGTCGCTTTCCGTCAGATTAGAAGCGAGCGCTGCGTTTAAAAAAAAAACCCAAAAACAATTCTACCCAATGACACTGTGCACAGGCGTGACAGTCAACAATAAACGACCAATAAAAGACGGCCATCTGCAGTGTTGTTTACTTTATGTGCGACGCTGTGTTCATGTGGCATTATTTAACATGACTAATTATCTTGAAAATCTACAATCTACGAATCAGTGGCGCATGGCACAGTTTTCTGAACCAGATAATCAATTGCCCTTCATTCTGCTCATGGCTGCTTGATGGCAGACCAGGGCTGGAAATAGATCTCAGCTGGAAAAAAAAAACACTATAATAGGTTTTTTTTTTATGCGTAGGTTCAATTGGCCCTATCTACTCAGAACCGCAGAGCAGATTTGTGGGTCCAAATGAAATGCGTGTCTGTCCTCAGCCCCTCCCCCTGCAGCCCCACCCATATGTCAGGTTCAACAATACAGAAGAGCAATCACTAGTGCTACAGGATTTATTTATGACTGGCCCGCTGTCTATTTTATTTATAATAGGCCAGTCTATTTTGTAGTTATTACAGGCCCTTGTGCTATGTTTGTATTTTTGCACAGGCCCATATGAAATGTTTTATAGGCTACAGCTTATTACGTGAGAGAACACAGGCCTTTAGTCTATGAATTTTATTTGCAAAACAAACAACATCAATATCATATTGTTCTGCTGAATCCACTACATTGTCCAATGTTTAGCACCTATTTGGAGTGCTGAAAAGTAAAATAATGCAACGTTCTGTGACGTGAACTTTGACCATTACTAGATACAGTATTATAACTTTGTACGGCTTAGTCTTGCACCACCAAGAAACTCTGAACGCCAAGAGTACATGGATTCTGTCTCGGCTTATGATGACTCAGAAAATGCAGATTAAACTAATTTAGTTTTTCTATACAATGAAGAATCTTAAGCACAAATTCCATGAGGCTGTTCTCACAGCAGACAGACCACAGGCAACGAACCTCGGCTAGCGAAGTTCACATCATGTGCATTCTAATATCAATTAATAAATATAAATGACGTTCTGTTGCTTAATTAAGTGACATCAAATACACTAACGGCTATCGGGTTTGGAACCCACAGCTTTATGCATATTTGTCCTCATTTAGTCCAGCTTATTGAAATATGAGAGACGTGTTTTTGCTGATAGCGTACGCCATCAAAACGAGTCCAGTTTCCCAGGATTCCTGGGGCAACATGTGCCTATCCTGGAAAATGAGAAAATGTTTCATTCTGAGGAAAAATGCTAATCCCCCGGTGGGAGAGGGAAGGCGGGGGCCGGTAATCAGAAAACTAATCCTGTCAACTCAAAAGTCAGGAAAAAGGTTTCGGCTTTCCTTTGTCATCCTTCCACAACCGCTCATCCTTTCCCTCTTACCTAGGCCCTCACAAGTGCACACATACAAGCAGAGACACACACACACACACACATACACACACACACACACATACATGCACACACACACACGCACACACACACACACATACATACACACACATACACACATACACACACACACACACAGAGTACACACACACACCCACACAATACACATGCACACACAGCGCGCACACACACAGTGCACACACAGAGCGCACACACACACACACACACACACAGGCGGTAGACACACACACAGACACACACACTAACACACACACACACAAGAGTACACACTCACACACAGCTCGCACGCACACACACACACACACACACACACACACACACAGAAGATAACACTGATGACCTGAGCCATGTTAGCACTCAAAAATGTACCAATGATGGATGATTGCCGTCAGTTTGTAACTGTGATATATGACCCACCTAATCAGTCTGAAGCTGAAGCTGAAGCTGAATCAGAGCTCTGAATTTTTTATTCCCCAGCTAGTCCACGATACCAAAATAGCCAGTTTTCATTTGGCTTAATGATCTCTGGTCACATATTTAGCCTCTTAAGTGCCTTATAATACAAGCACCCACCAGCTCCGCTGCCCACACGGCCAAGGCATTTCTTCCCTCTCAAACGCCGGAAAATGCTACTGCTCTGCCTGCCAATATTTTCACAAATGATTTTTTAAAAAGTGTGCAATCAAGAGCTTCATGGCCAACGGTGCTCGCGTCACAGACACCTTCCGATCCTGCTCTGGTTCCCATTTCTGATGCGCATACGACCTGGCTGTGACACTGCAACAAAAAAAATGGCTCGACCCTCCGGTATGTCCGGAAATTCAGAAGGAGATTTAGAGGAAGCGGAACCTGAACGGGGGGCCAGCAGCGTTGCGTGTGACCTATTTCTGCGTCGTCCACAGGGCGCACGCGGGCACAAGACAAAGCCGGAGAGGGAGATGAGTCATCAACAATGACAAAGGTGGAAAAAAAAAAAAAAAAAATTCAATAAAGCAAACGGCACAAAGATGTATGCCAACAAGGCTGGGACTCGTGTCATGTTTGGACACAAAGAGAAAGACGTCAGCGTGCCCGCCTGTTTTCTTCAAGTAATGCTTACATTCTGATAAGATCGCAGAGATACAATTTTTGCTCCGATTTAATTTTCGGTGTTTTTCACCTGGACAGCGAATTCAGTGAAACGCCCTTCGATTTCTGTCTTTGAATACCGGGACTAACAGCCGGTTATCTGCCTTACCTTTTTAGTACTAAACCGGGGTCCCGGAGATTCGGGGAATTAGCATATGTTTGGGAGGCTTCCCAGTGAAAGGGACGGACCGCTTCCTCAGTCTTCAGAATTTAACCCTTCGTCCGTTTCCCGGTGGTCGCTGACTCAGCCGGTTCGTTTAGATGAACTCAGAACGGAACTACAGACCCCGCCCACAGACGCACAGCCAAGCGGACGACAAACTCTAATGGGAAAAACAGCGAAATCATCGCGGTGTTTCAATCATCTCCATCATCTCATTTCTAAATCCGATAAAAAAACCGTGTACGAACCACAAGACGACACACGTTACTCTCACCGAAAGAACAATTCAAAAAAAAATAATAATAAATCGGTATTTAAATCGGAAACTTTCTATTTAACGTAGAGCCCTAGTGGCAGACAAACAATTTCACCAGGAGGACCGCGCGGTATCTGTAGTATTTACGGTTCAGATGAGGTATCTGAGCGCGGCTGGCTGTGTTCAGCAGAGCAGGGAGCTCGGCGCAAGGCGCTAATGGAGCTCGGCGCTGTTTTTTTTTATTCGCTGCGCTCCGGAATAATAGAATGTTGTTATTAAACGTTAGTGGTCCGGCAGGTACGCTAAATTAACTAATATGAAGTCCTGAACGCAGTCGTTACGGCGAGAGGCACGCGGCGTTTCTCATCTCCCGCCCGTCCGAATTCCGCATGCATTCTCGGCGCACACGAAAAGGCAAGCTTGATATTCGTTTATGTTTACCACAGACAGACTCTCTCCCTCGCCAAGCAAAGCATCCAGTTTAGAGTCCCCCCCCCCCCCCCCCAGGTCTGCATGTATGCTAGGGGTGCCAAGGACAACTAACATGTCACCGTGACGACAAGGCGCAACCCCCCCCAGTGGCGAGCAGAATCCGGAGAGGTGCTCGGCCAGGCGTGCCATCGTTTCGCCCGACAGGAAGTGCGCCTCGTCTGCGCCCCGCCTCCTCCTCCCCCGGCCTCCGGCACCCATCGCACCCCCCCCCGTGGAGGTGTGGATGGAGCCGTGAGCCCTGAAGAGGTGAAACGTGCTGGGGGGAGCTGGCCCCCCCGCCCAGCGGGACATGGGAACCGGGGCAGGGGGGGATAAAGGCCTGATTGTAGGAGGGCCAGTGGTTTGGAAACCGCATGCAGGCGAGAGGGGGGGGGGTCGGGCACGGGGCGGGGCGGGGGGGTGGGGGGGTATGGGGGGCAAAGCAAGCAGGAGTTGTTTCAGCTTAGTCAAATAAGACCGCGTTGTTTTGAGACGCAACCCCAAGCCGATTAGGGTAAACCAATGACTAAGCATAAGCCATCCCAACTAATTAAGCCGTTCACCGTGATTAGTTGCAGATGAAGAGGGCTCAATTTTGGCCTTGTTGAATTTTTTTTTCCTTTGCGAAAGGTTGAAAATTGGGGACAGAGGTTATTGCCGCATACTTATCTTACATAATGATAAATCATTAAAGGCATAGCTGTCCTTTCCTGTGTAATTATAATGTTTTGTTTCGGGCAATGTACTAGGTGAACGAAAATGTACTAGGTGAATGGCAATGTACTACGTGAATGGCAATGTACTAGGTGAATGGCAATGTACTAGGTGAATGGCAATGTACTACGTGAATGGCAATGTACTAGGTGAATGGCAATGTACTACGTGAATGGCAATGTATGGGCAATGCACAGTTGACACAGTAGACAGGTGACATCTTCACGACTTAAACGCTGAAATTACAAGCAATACGACCAACATCCGGAGTAAGTCAGAAACCGATAATAAATGGGGCTGCATGCAAACAGGCACTGTAGAAGCCACCCGCGCCGTCAGATAAAGAAACAAAATGGAGGGAGGAAGTGGGGTCCTCTTTCTTTCATTTACGAGACAGTGACGCGTGCGCCGCAAGCGGATCGGCGCAGCCAGCGACGGGGAAACGGTGTCGGCTCACGTGCGCGTGCGGCTGCACCTGTCGGGCACTCCGCGCGCGGCGCACGCGCGGCGCCCCCCCCCCCCCCCCCCCCCTGCCCCTGCCCCCCCCCCCCCCCAGCCCCCGCCCTGTCAGCGCGCGCTCGGATCCGAGTCCTCGGGCTGCCGCGGTGCCCGCCGTGCGAGCGGAGGAGAGAGACGCGCCCGCACAGGAAGACAGCTTCCGTAACCCCCGGTGACCCCGCCACCTGCTTCCTCCTCTCAAAGCCGCGAGCAACCGCCACCCCCCCCCCCCCCCCCCCCCGCGCCGCCTAGGTCCCGCTAATTGGGACCTGCTCAGGCAGCCGGGGGGGCACCGCGGGGTCTGCCCCGAAACCCCCCGGCCCGGGAAACTGCCTCCACCGCCGCCGCGTGGCCGCTGGCAGGGCGGCGGCGAATCAGCTCGACTTACTCCAGCGCTCCCAACCAGCGCGTCCCAGACAGCTGACTGACAGGGCCCCCCCCCGCCCTAACCCCCCCCCCACCCTCTCCAACCCCCCCCCCCCCCCCCAACCCTCACCCCCCCGCCACCCTCTCCAACCCCTTCCGACTTCATTTCTGTCTCCCCGCCCCCTCCCCCCTCCCCCCCTCCCCCCTCTTCATCCCCCACCAGCTTCATTTCTGTCTCCCCGCCCCCCCCCCTCCCTTCCCCCCCCCCCCCCCCCCCCCCAAACGGATAATGCCGCTGTTGTCGGAGCATCCCACTTTTAAAGCGTATACTGAGAGAGAAAAACTAAATGAATTGCTTTTTCTCTCTCTCTCTCTCTCTCTCTCTCCCTCCCTCTCTCCCTCTCTCTCTCTCCCCCCCAGATTGGCTCTTGGCGGTAACAGGCGCGCGGCGCGGGTGGCAGGTTGTATTGGACGGCCCGGGTTCGTTTAATGAATGCCCCGGCGGCGCCTGACAGAGGGGCGCGGGGGGGGGGGCGCAAATGGCGGGAGACAGACGCGGCGGCGGCGGCGGCGGCTTCCCGCTCTCCGCCCGGCGCGGGCCGGCCCTGATTTCTCGCGCCGCGGCGGC
Source organism: Anguilla japonica (assembly GCA_025169545.1). NCBI lineage: Eukaryota > Metazoa > Chordata > Actinopteri > Anguilliformes > Anguillidae > Anguilla > Anguilla japonica. The sequence continues at coordinate 6,902,009 of CM045891.1, forward strand.
GGCGGCGGCGGCGCGGAAGGCGCACTCAATCAGGGGCTGATTTGTTTGTCTCCTCAGAAGAGCGTTTGAGAATTCCTTCAGGAGGGCAAACAGGGAGGGGGGAGAGCGGTTATAAAGGGGGAGGGAAAAAAAAAAACTTTGTATAATCAAGTCAATCAAGTCATTCAATCAAGTCAAAACGCGTCGAGCCCGTTCCTGTCGTGATGATTACTGGAGAGGTTTTTGAATATTTACTTGCCGCTCAGAAGTGGCTTTAGTTACTTTTCCGTCGCCGCGTCTGCGTTAGTATTGACGCACGTTTCCATAAACGAAAGAGTCGGCGCCGGCGACGGATCCTGAGCGCCGCGCACACTTCCCACATCGGCTTAAATCGCCCAGAAGTCCTGCCGAGCCGTTTTTAAAAAAATAAAAAACGTTATTGTTCCCCCCTGCAACAAAACCGCGTCTTATTATATTTCGGGCGAAAATTCCTCAGAGGCGGCGATGATTCACACAGGATGCTGTCACCTACGCCGGGGCAGGCCGCGGCCGAAAAAACACGGCTCTCATCGTTAGCGACGGCACCCGAGGCCTCGGGTCAGCGGCATCGCTTTGTTTCGACGCAGGAATTCAGCCGAGGATTGTTACATTATACCGAGGACGACAATAAAAGCCCTCGTTTCTAAGAGCTGGGTCTAAGGTGCACGCATTCATACATCTCACTCTCAGATCTCTCACTCAGCTTTAGCAACAGACAGGGGAAGAAGAAAAAAAAAAACCCAATGTGATCTTACCTTTCCAAATTGTTCAAAATACTGCTTCACATCTTCCACTACTGTGTTAGCTGATAATCCGCCTACAAATATTTTCTTTGTTCTTGTGACCATCTGGAAGAAAAAAGGGAGAGGAAGAAAATCAGCGAGGCAGAAAACAGCTGGGTTCAGACGCTTCGCAACCTGATTGTTGCGAGACCAAACGCCAGATCAACAGCAGGAAGTGCACTCAAAGGAGATGAGCGTTTCGGGCATTTCCACATCCTTCCTGTTCAAGTCTTTTGGGAAGGCTACCAGCATTTGATTCGGGAACAGAGCCTAATACCCGTCTCTCTCTTTTATTGAGAGGAAAACCACCTCATTTCAGAGGGCGGGAAAAAGAATCACACAATCATACACTATCAGAAGATCCACTACTGACGAGACTCACAATTCCAAACCTATACATAACCCTACCAAACCAAAAACCAGCGACATCAAAGCTATACATAACCCTACCAAGCCAAAAACCAGCGATATCAAACCTATACCTAGCCCTACCAAACCAAAAACCAGCGACATCAAAGCTATACATAACCCTACCAAGCCAAAAACCAGCGATATCAAACCTATACCTAACCCTACCAAACCTAAAACCAGCGATATCAAACCTATACCCAACCCTACCAAGCCAAAAAGTAGTGCTATCAAACCTATACCTAACCCTACCAAACCAAAAAACCAGCGATATCAAACCTATACCTAGCCCTACCAAACCAAAAACCAGCGATATCAAACCTATACCTAACCCTATCAAACCAAAAACCAGCGACATCAAACCTATACCTAACCCTACCAAACCAAAAACCAGCGATATCAAACCTATACCCAACCCTACCAAACCAAAAACCAGCGATATCAAACCTATACCTAACCCTACCAAACCAAAAAACCAGCGATATCAAACCTACACATAACCCTACCAAACCAAAAACCAGCGATATCAAACCTATACCCAACCCTACCAAACCTAAAACCAGCGATATCAAACCTATACCTAACTCTACCAAACGAAATCATGTGCGATATCAAGCACAATCTGTAGTCGTGTAGACGGGGGTGGTTCACCTTCTCTGATACAGTAAGGCAGGGTCAAGGTACATTTTAGCAGAAGGCGACAAGAATGCTTATGCAAGCACGGTGAATGCCAGGGTCCCTCTGTGCCTCTGCAATGTTAATTTGTTCTGTTCTACAATACATTCAGGTATTTCGCTCCAAAAACATCAACACTTTAGATAGTGGGAGGGGGAAAAAAAGAGAACTTATTAATTTTTCAAAACACAATTAACTTGCCCGGGAGCCAGGAATCAGAGTGCACTAAGCCTCAATTAATTCCAAAGCAGAATAAATATTGAGCATTAATAACCAACCCATCAGAAAGGGCAGGACTACACAGCTAAGTGCACCAGCAGCAGGGCAGGCGCTGTGCGTTCACATACACATCGCCTTCACAGGAGAAGGACAAATTAATGCCAAACCCCACAGTAATGGAAAGTTTCGAGACACAATTTGAGACACATACAAATCACTGCAGAGCCAGTGAGGTAGGTGATGGTGGTGGTGGGGGGTTGGGGAGGGGGGGGTTTGACCGCCCCATAAACGTTTGTCTAGACCTCGTAATTGTTAAATGGCGAGATTGAGGAAAAAGCCTAATTTCGTGCACGCCCGCGAGCGCTGGCAAAAGAGCAACGGGGAGGCACACAAGGCGGCGAAGGGGCCCACCCGTCCTCTCCCGCTAAAAATCGCACCCACCGACCGCCCGCAAGTGGGACGTCACGTGACGTCACCGGGCCCGGCGCCAGGGAGCGGAGCGGTCCCCGTCCCGGAGCCGAAACGTTCCGGGGTGGGGGGGGATGGGGTCATCCGGCCCATCGGCGACGGCCCGCTCGACGGGGGGGGGGGGGGGGGGGGGGGGGAAGGCAATTGATGATAAAAGGCGGTGTGGGTATTTATCAACATCACTCACGTTTATCACGCCCGATCTCTGTAATGGAAACACGAGCCAGTGCTGGTCTGCGCCGGCCCTCCTACATCTCTTACAGCTGTTTCATCTGCTTCCCCTGATAGATAATCTGACCGTCCTCCCCCAGCCATTGTAAGTCATTTTCCTCGCCTCCGCCGCACAGCTTGTCCGCGGCGAGTTAAGTTTTTAGCGCCGTCTTTATACTTTCTGACAGGGCCGCCCGGGGGCTGATGGGATTTCTCAGGGCCCTGGAACAACGCAATTACTCCCTCCATTTTTCTCCGTGGTGACAACAGACAACAGGCCTCCCCCCCCCCCCCCCCCCCCCCCCGTTCCTCTCCCCTCGCCCCTCTGGGGAAATGGCGGCAGCGGCGGCGGCGGCAGCGGCCCACGGCGTCTCTGCTGTGCGTGCGCATGCAAGTGGCCCGGCGGAGGGCAGCCGGCCCACCCGCCCGCCCGGAGCTCAGACGCCCGCGGATTAAAGCCGTGCTGACTGGCGGCGCCGGCGGCCCGGCGTCCCCGCCGTTTCAAGCGGAAGATGGCCGCCGTTCGCACGGTGCCCGCGAGCCGTTCGGCCCTGCCGACGGACCGTCCAAGTGACCTTCACCTGACCTTCACCCGACCGTTAAGGCCTCGTGTCCTTGGGCACTGCCCCCTCAGCCTTCCTCAACTGTCCTTTCAAAAACAATATCATTTTAAAAAATCTTCACTCTATGAATCATTTGCTTATGTGACCTGTCCGTGTTGATAAGAAAGAGAACTCTCGAAGGCTAAAAAAAATAAGGGCACACAGGCGGTCTTTATGAAAAAGCCACAGTTTCCACTGAGTGCCCACACAAAGCACGGTGGAGTGCCACCTCCCAGAGAGCGCCAGGGCTGTGATTGAGAGGCTGCGGTAATGGATGGAGTTGCCACATCTTGTAATAACATGCTTCGACAGGAGAAGCGGCTTCTTTCTTATTGCTCGGGGATTTGCAGTTACAGCGTCCACAGTTAATATACCAGGCTCTCATTATTTGTGCAAATTTGAATAGCTCTGCTTGGGGCGCGGGAAAGAAGGGGGGGGGGGGGGGGGGGATGGGGCGAGACGCCAGCACAGGAACGGTGATGTGTACATGTCAGAAATAACCACAGAAAATAAAGACACGTGAAAATGACAGGCACAGAACAGGCATTAGTCAAACTGGGAAAACTCATACTGATGCTAGAATAATTTACACACAGACAGACAGATATACACACACACAGACATACAAGACAGACAGACACACACAGACATACAGAGAGAGAGACAGACAGACAGACAAAACACACAGACAGACAAACAAAACACACAGTCACACACAGACATACAGAGAGAGAGACAGACAGACAAACACACAGACACACACAGACATAGACAGACAGACAGACAGACAGACAGACAAAACACACAGACAGACAGCCAAAACACACAGACAGACAGACAAAACACACAGACACACATAGACATACACAGAGAGACAGACAGACAGACAAAACACAGGCATAGACAGACAGACAGACAAAACACACAGACAGACAAACAAAACACACAGACACACACATAGACACACACAGACATACACAGAAAGAAAGACAGACAGAATGACAGACAGACAGACAGACAGACAGACAAAACACACTGCTCAGAGATGTGACGTTAGTGAGTTTTCCCCTCTCCTCTCCTCTCCTCTCCTCAGTGAGAATCTCCCATCGGGCTGCCGGTGAGAGATACTATTATACGCAGGCGAATGGGTCGAGTTATCCGCACTTTGGCTGCGAGGTGCAGATAAAATGTAAACAGGAATGAAAGGAGAGACGGGGGCCATTCCGGGGAGAAAGGAAAAAAGATGGCCTTTCTTTCCCCCCCCCCCACCCCCCCCCAGGGACAGAGAGCCCCGGTTCTCCACAAAGCCGGGGGGGGGGGGGGGGGGGGGCCTCAAGACTGTCTGCCATCTCCAAACCCAGCCAGGATTTTTATATTTTGTTTTATCAAAGTAACTGTGTTTAGATGTCAGAGCGTATTGATCCAAGGAGTACGAGCGCAATGGCCTAAGCACGGGTCAAATCCTCTTTCCGGGAGCAGTTTTTAACCCCCCTCCGCCAAACCTGCTGGATTAGCAGGCCACTGTATTAAAAATGCCGTCAAATAAATAGAGGATTAAAAGTCAGATGCATCTTAAAATGCCCTTAGCACAAGAGAGAGAAAAAAAAAAGCAACTCGGATCATCTCTTTCATACTGTAGAAAACATGAGTTATAAGTGACAATTTATTATTGCATCTTCTCTCCTTTGGGCTTAAAACAGATCTCATTAAGATCTTTCATTAGCCGCTCGGCGCTAAAATGCCCCGAAACGTGAATCCTCATCGCAGCCCGCGACGACTTCAAGAGGGGACAGAGATAAACAAACTGGCGGCCGCTCCAACCAACCCAAATACCGCGGGAGATTCGACTCAGCTGAACAAGCAGCCACTACAAAGGCCCCGCGAAGGACCCCCGGGTCAGGCGGAGAGCAGGGGGGGGGGGGCGCCGGAGCGAGACGGCGCACCTGCGCTCGCGTTCCGGGTTAGCCGCGCGCTAACGGCGACCGGCGCTGCCCCCCTCCCGCCCGCCCGCGCCGCGCCGCGCCACGGTCACACCCCAGGCGAGGCGCGGTTATATTTATTCATTTATATGTTCGGCTGATTAGCCGCAATTCAGACTTTCCGCGCTGATTAGGGCAGACTGACACGGGTCCTTTTCCCAAAATAAAGAAATAAACAAACGAGAAGAGACACTTGTGTTACAACAAGCAGGCTCTTTTTTTTTCTTTCCCCCAGACGTGTTTTTTTTCTTGTTTTTTTTTTTTTTTTTTTTTACCCGTCCCCCAATCAGAGAGCCCCCTCTCTCCCTGCTTCCTGTGTGTTGATTTTCAAAGCAAGCTGATTAAAGTGAGACAATGCGCCCGGCGATGTCCCCACCCCCCTGCTCCCCCCCTTCATCGTCTCGAATGGCGCACGGAGGCGCTGATTACGGGCTTCCGCCACCTTCCGCCGCGGCCCGGCAAAAGGCGGCGCCGCTAATAATTCCCCACGGCGTATGCCACGAACGAACCCGCCATTTCGCTCCGGTTAACCCCCCCCCGCCCCCCCCGCCCCCCCCCCCCGGCGAGGCGTGTGTCACCGACGCGCGTGATTGGGGTGCCGAGCCTTTCCCGCGGATTCGGCGGCGGCGGCGGCGCTAGCAGGGCTGCTGCGCGGCGTTAGCGTTAGCGGCCGGCGGTGGGAATATTAATGCGCCCGCGCGCGAACGCGCTCGTCTGCCTCGCCGGCGAGCGCGCGGAACGCCTCCGACGGCGGCTAACCCTGATTGACAGGTCCGGGCGGCGCGGGACCGGGCGCTGCTGATTAGTCCATTAGTTACATTTCTGCCACCGCGCCGCCCCCCCCCCCCCCCCCACCCCCGCCAGCCGCCGAGCAGGGCACCCGTACGGAAGAGCGGGGGAAAGGAGCAGTCCAGGGGGGCTGGGGGAAAGGGACACGCCACTGCTGGACCCTGGGGCGCCGTGCTTAACCTAAATTGCCTCGGTAAATCTCCAGCCGCATAAATGTGTCATTCTGCGGGCCTCTGTTCATAAGGGCCGGAGCGAAGCCGGAATAAAAATAACAATAACATCACAGGGGCTCAGTCACTGTGCCTCACGCAGGAGGAGAGGCAGGGTGAATCCCGCACAGTCAATGTTACCTTCGTTTATGAATTTAACCGCTTTTATTAGGTTTAAAAAAAACAACTTTTTTTAAAAAATCTGAATTTATTTTCTTCCGCATTGAAAAGATGCCGCGCATAATCAACCCCAATTCCTGTCAGCGCCCTACTTTAATCCGTGATGTCACGGGTCGCGTTGGGCCAGATCGGCCTTAACGGGTTCGTTGCATGGTAACCTTGGGGGAGGAGCCGGGAGGCGGCTCGCTGTCACTCCTTAAACACCGAGGCTTTGGCAAACGCTCGCCGCGCGTTGCCCGGGCATCGGCCTCGTTGCCGAAATGGGTCACACGAAACGGCGGGTCTCCGTGTGAAACAGCTGACAGCTGTGAGCGTGTGTGTGTGTGTGCGCGCGTGTGCACACGCAAGTGACAGAGAGAGAGAGAGAGAGAGAGAAACAGAGCGAAGGAAAGAGAGAAATTCTGAAAGTATAAACTTTGAAAACGAAGGTTGGGATGGAATTTGAGGGACATTCACGAGCGGGGAATAATGCTCCTGGCCCTTTTTAAGAACTGGTCCAATCTCGGCTCTAGCGCACGCAAATAGATCCCTAATTGATAACCGCAATACAATTAGGCTGAGGAGATGAGCGAGGGGAAGGTGCTTAGAGCAAATGCAGAGTGACAGGCCCAAAGCACTCCGCTCGCAGATTTACGGGCCGCCAGGAGCGCCAGGAGCGTGAGAACGGCTGGCGGGGGGGTGCGTCGCCAAATCGCACATCAGCGGGCGGAGGCGTCCCCGCTCGCTCCCAACGGAAGGCTTTCTAAAGCCATGTCCCCCACAGGCAACCGAAGCACCGCCCCTCCGCGTCACATGACCAATGACCAGCCATGTGACCCATATTCTCATGATGACAAACATAACATAGTAAATGCATAAATACATGGATATAAGCAATGCAGGTTAAGTACCTTTTTTTTCAATGGTACATCAGCGGTGTCGTGCCTGGGAATCAAACCTGTGACCTTCAGGTTGCAAGACCAGTTCCTTACCCATTATACTGCGCTGCCGTCCCACAAAGCCAGCAGAGCACGCAACTTTCAAGCACATCAAACGCCCGCTCAAATTCCTACCATGGGTCCGGCCTTCCACCTGTGCTGGAGGACTACATGCTTCCAGATCCCAGCCCCTGATCAATCTGACAAAGCAACTGCAGCCTCCACTCCGCCTCCCAGACCTGCCCCATGACAACAGACGCTCCGCCCTCACCCCAAAAAAAATAAGGGCGGTGTCCCAAATGCTGGCTGTCCAAGTTAGGCTGTGAAGTCCCGTTTTAAACCCCCCACACACACACACTCACACACACCAACGGTGAAAGGCTGCCATGCAAGGTGCCAATCAGCTCGTTGGGAGCAATTAGGGGTTTCTTTCTCGTCTTGCTCAGGGACACTTCGACACTCAGGGATTGAACCGGCGACCCTCCGACTGCCAGACAAACCGCTCTTACCTCCTGAGTTATGTCGCCCCTCTCCCATCTTTCACCCGAGCCAAGCTTGCACAGACATGGGTCAGAGGAGGAAAATTCATGTGCAGCTTTAGCAAGCAGACCGCAGGCCCCTGATAACAGTCTGAATGCAGAATTTTAAAGATGAAGCATCATACTTTATTCCCCCATATGAGCTGTAATAGGGGGCGACGTAGCTCAGGAGGTAAGAGCGGTTTGTCTGGCAGTCGGAGGGCTGCCAGTAATATTGCCCCGTATGTCGCGATATTGTGAGCGCGGGAGCGTTCGCTCGCTCTCCCGGCGAGGCGAGGCGTCGGCCAGGCCTTCCCTCCGCCCGGCTGGGCTCCGCGCTCCGCCCGCCGCCGCCGCCGCCGTCGTCATGGAGACCGACAGGAGCGGCTCAGAGCTCGTTAGGAGGCCGGCCGGGACACCTGGGCCTGCCGCTCGGCCCCGACACCGGGCCCCTCGCGCTCCCCCCCCCCCCCCCCCCCCCCCCCCCCCCCCCCAGCCGTAAGCGGCCCCGCAAATTGCAAAAATATTTTCATAATAACCGGCGAAAAAAGGCTAAACTGAGCCGCGATCCTCAAAGCCCTTCTGAAAAATTAATATTATGCTAATTAAGTGGTTGCTCCAGGCAAAACCGCGGAAACTTGAGCAAGGGAGTTATAAGCACTTAACAAATTACCTAGACTATTATGCTGGAAGCAGTATACATTTTAAAGTGACTGGATACACCCCACCCCACCCCATAAACCCCCCCCCCACCCCCCCCCCCCCCCTTTTTTTTTTGTACATTAGGCCTGGCAATTTGTGAAATAATTATCATCACACATGACTGTTTGTGGATAAAAGGAAACACCATAATGTGTGACTTTGTGTCAAATCTCGAGTCGCTGGTTCAGTTCGGCAGACAGCCGAACCGATCAAATCTTGTTCTGCATGGCAATCCGCTCCAGCGCAGCCAAAGTGCACCTCCAAACATTTTTCGAGCGAGTCGGTAACACGGGTAATCGACGCCGAACAAAGCGCCCTTCAAATCATTCAACTTAATATACGCGGAGGAAAAAGCAAACAGAATCAAAGGCAGTGTTCCATCGCGAGCAGTTTGGGGATTTTTCCCTCTTTCCCTTTCTCCTTCAGAGCGAGTGTCATGTTCAGTTTATATTAGACGCAGCGGAAGGAGTCTGTGGATCATCCTCTGTGAGTGGGTTAAAAAAAAAAAATCTGTTTTATTTATTTTTTGTTTTCATTTGCCTATACGCCATAATGCCAAAGCGCATTTAGAAGTGAGGAGGGAAGGGGGGGGGGGCAGGAAGAAAGAAAAGAACTGAAAGAACTGTCAAAAGCTTCACGCTACTCACCCAGAAATATTTCTGCTACGGGTGCAACATGTATAACCAAGCAGACGGGGGGGATGGAGGAGTGAAGTGCCACATTTCTGTCGGCTTTAGGATTCCCCGCCCCCCCCCCCCCCCCCCCCCGTGTGCGGGGCTGACCGCGGTGGAGCGGGGCGCGGAGAACCACCCGCGCCGGCGCTACGTAGAGCCGCTACGCTAGCCCCCGCTGGCCCCCGCTGGCCTGCCGCTGGTTACCGCCCTCAGTTTCTCTCTCAGAAGCCGCCATCTTGGCTCCCCCAGGAGCCTCGTCTTGCACGATTTACTCAAAGCGCTCCCTGTCAACTCTCAAGTGTCCTTTTTTTTTTTTTTAAATTTGGCAAGAAGAAAAAAAAAAAATGGGGGGGGGGGGGGGGTGGGGGGGGGAGTATGGGGGGGGATTGGCGGTGGTGGTTCAAGTACAGAAACAAAACACAGGCAGCGTTCCAAAGCACATACTTGCGAGCTACACGTCGGTGCCCTTGGTAGTACGCACTCCTGTGAGCTCTATACCGCGCGCGAGGTCTGGAACGCTGCCACATTAACAAAATACCAATTTCATCTCCCAGGGCAAAAGGCACCAGCGAATCCAATTATATCACACGACACGGCAATATTTACTTCTTCTCAGATGCTCTTACTCAGAGGACCTTAAACGGCAAACCCGTATTCGATATTATCTATTTAGACAGCTGTATTTTTAACAGAAGCCTTTCAAAAGCTGGGGTCCGCAACCCTGATCCTGGAGTGCCACAGCGTGCTGGTTTTCATTTTTCTCTGCGCATAATCGGTAAATTAAAGCAGCCGGTTCCTCCGGTAACTCTCCTCGCCTGGGTTCGGAGGTCTGAACCGGCTGCTGATTTTAAGGTGAAAGCAAAAGCCAGCAGGACCTTGCCCCAGGACCGGGGTTGCAGACCCCTGTTCTAGAGAAGATGACCGTTGCCCCCCATGACTGGAGAGGTGGTTTTTTGGACTATGGCCCATAGCCAAACAAAAACGTGGGGCCCAACATGACTGAATATCATGCAACATAAAATCGTACAGCTGTTCCCTAGCATCATGTCTGAAAGAGCTTCCTTGTACCTGTATCAGTGGAGCCACCCAGAGAACAGCCGTGTTAAGATGGAGGATGTGCTCCCTGTATCACAGTGGAGCCACCCAGAGAACAGCTGTGTTAAGATGGAGGATGTGCTCGCTGTATCACAGTGGAGCCACCCAGAGAACAGCTGTGTTAAGATGGAGAACGTGCTCCCTGTATCACAGTGGAGCCACCCAGAGAACAGCTGTGTTAAGATGGAGGATGTGCTCCCTGTATCACAGTGGAGCCACCCAGAGAACAGCTGTGTTAAGATGGAGGATGTGTTCCTGCAAACCGCAGTCTTTCTTCCCTCCCTACCCCTGGCCCCCACCCCTCCCACCCCCCACCTGTCCACGGCCTTCTGCCGCACACATGGCTGCGCCTCACCGTTTTCCGAATCCAGACCGCCGCTCGAATCACCCAGAGGCCCCTAAGGGGCCTAGTTCCAGTACCTGCAACACCTAGAGGCCAAACAAGCCCGGGAGAAAGGAAGCTAATTTGATGCGGCTTCGGGTTCAACTGATCCCTCCACGAATACCACACTGACATGTACTTCTGAAGTAAGCAATAGGTTCCAACAAAGTACTGAGATGCAGTCGGTGGAGTTCACACACACACACACACACACACACACACACACACTAGCGCTACGCACGGCCTGAGGGAGTCACTGGAGGTGCAGCTAATTAGCGGTATTGACGACGCTGCCTCAGAATGAGGAAACACGCAGGCCTGTCCTGCACGGGTGCAGCCGGGTGGGGGGGGGGGGGCGCTGGCGCACCTCACCAGGCTCCTCAGAGACACCTGGGCCCCCCGGTTTTTAATTGGGCTACTGTTCTCCCCGCCGGTTCGCCCGTTAGCCTGAGAAAATCCAGGCCGGGGGTGCATGGACTACAGCCCTGTGCAGAAACCCTTCCTCTCGAAGTGCAGCGTGACACTGGAGCTGGTCTAACAAGCAGCAAGCCCATGTGTGTGGAACCCCTCTGTCCTGGACAGTTGGGCCGGTCTATCCACACACCGGTGTTACCTCTGTGTACCGTGCGAACAAGCAAATCTTATTCCCAAAATGCTAACCGGGGGTCGACGCAGTCTTTGCAGTTGTTCCAACGACCTTCGGCGTGGAGTTATACTGTACGTCGCTTTGGATAAAAGCGTCTGCGAAAATAACTGTAACGTAATGTAATGCGATGTACCGAAAGGCAGCCGTGAGTGCGTTTCTGAAGCAGAACTGCGTAACTACAGCCGTTTTTTCGGGCCGGATCGCCAGGTTGGCCCGATGAGTCTACGGATGTCGTTTGAGAAATAAAAACCAAGCTGGATTGATCGCGCGGAAGAGATAAACGCGCAAGAAAACGGTCGCCGACAGTTACGGAGCGCGCACCGGTAGGCATCGCGAAAAGAAAGATTTTCCGAACAAACAAACAAAAAAAAACAAACAAAAACTGGCCGTTTGTGTGGAGTGGAATGGAATCTCAGCCCTCAAAAGCAGAGCGAACAATGGCGACACCGCGAACGCTGCGTGCTTGTTTGGTCTGCATCGACCGGCCCATCACACGACTGGAGACGGGCTGAGCAGATGAGCACGACTGGGGGGCCATCGACAGCCCAGAGAGAGAGTGAGTGAGTGAGTGAGTGAGTGAGTGAGTGAGTGAGTGAGTGAGTGAGTGAAGACGACGCAAGCCAGGAGCTGCACCTTCCTACAGGGACTCCTCTCGTCAGGCCAAATTTGGGTTTGGCCGATGGACCCTCCGCTGCGACGACCTGACCTTCCCCCCCCCTCCCTCCCCCCCCCCCCTTCTGCCCCAGGTCATCGAAGGCCCCCCAGCCCACCTCACAACCCCCCCCCCCCCCCCCCCCAACTGTTCAGTCTCCCTTAATCAGAGCCATGCAGCTGCACAATCTATACTCAGAGTATTGACTCTCGAGTATATATAGCCTTAAAGATTTAGCACATGTGCAATCTAACAATGAGCGTGGGGAAGAGGGAAAAAGAAAAAGACTAATCACTGCAGTCGTGTACAATGCATCTACAAAGTAAGAGATTAGCACCCATTATACAACAGTTATTCTCCTTCCACTCAAGTACATTTCAAATTAACCATTTTGTCAAGCTTCATTTTGTCAAGATTCAATCATTTTTTGCCATAAATAGACCTTGGCGTAATTAGACAGCTCGTCGGGGAGACGATACCAGAGCAACCTGCGGCGTTTACTCGCTGGGTAACGTGAGTCTGCTCTTACTAAATCAACTTTCACCCCCCCCCCCCCCCCCCCCCCCCCCTCCCCGTCCCCCCCCGTCACTCCAATCTGACGACGTGGCTCGTCGTGGCCGTCGGGGGGAGTGGTTTCTCTGTCCCCCCCCGCACCGTGTCACCGAGACGATGGAGAGGCCGCAGACACGAAGAGCGATTCCAAAAAACAACGTCCTTTTCTTACCTCCGTCACCGAGCGGCAAGGAAAACACAACAGCCGAGGGATTAGATAGCAATTATGAAAATGGCTCTTGTGACAGCCCAACCCCCCCCCCCCCCCCCCCCCCCCCCCAGATCTCCGCCCACTCCACCCAAAATGGGGGGTGTGCAACTAGGCAAGGAACGCTGCAGCTGGGCTGTCTCTGGGGAGAGAACAGGCTAACAGCATGGCAGTAACATCAGTCTCATCAGTCTTTCAGTATGTCTCTCTCTCACACACACACACACACACACACCATCTTTCCCAATCGCTCGTTTCTATGACCGCTTTTACACAAAAAACATAACCACTCGTTCCCTCTCACATGTTAATACCCCTCTCTCTATCGCTCACTCACACCCTCGTGGCAACACACACCCCTTCGTACGCTCACAGTCCCTCAGTAACACACTCCCCTCTCTGCACAGTCCTGCGCGCACACAAACCTTCACTCTCACACTCACACACCCTCCCTCCAGGGCATGGGGGGGGGGGGGGCGTCAGGGCGATTCCAGGGGCCCTCAAAAAATTGTGCAGGGACCGGGGGGGGCTGGGTGGCGGGACCCAGCAGGAGTTCCTTTCATGGGGCGAAAATTCCTCAATACGCCCCTGCCTCACTCACTCACTCCATCACACACTCTCTCTCTCAGCCGAATACATCCCCCCCCAAAATCCTAATTCTCCGTTTCCCTATTTTACGCCGCTGTCCCCGGCCCGCGCCCCTAAAGTCCAGGGGGAAGCTTGTGAAAGGAGCGTTTCCGGGTCTTTCTCTCCAGAAGGGTCACGCAATGCTGGGGGGGTCAGCGCAGAAAGCGCTCCCCCCCCCCCCCCCCCCCCCCCCCGAGACGACTCCAAAGGCCGATGGCCTCCCCAGCGCGGGGTCACACGGCCAGCCCGACGGTTTCTAAGCAACGGAGGAGCGCTTGCGCCGAAAACGGACAAAAAAACGACAAAAGAGAGCGCCGGAGGGCAAACGGAGGGAAAAAGGTAACATTAAGTACCCGCAATTTAAATGGCACCATAAAAAAACTGCTGACTTTTATGTGACCGACCACTCGCGACTTCTAAATAAATTATTTTCACCGCGCGAAATACCCTCTTTACTTTACAGGAACGGTCTGCCCGGTTTTACAGCCCTAATATTTTACATTAACAATTCCCGTTACTCAGGGTGGTGTTATCCTGTTACAGTTCTGCGGGTACGTCGTGAAGGTTTTAACGCCGTACAGTACGTCATCCCCGATAGCGTTTTCCCCTGAGTAAATCAATGCTATTAACAGTGATCATCTGGAAATGCAAACTGAATTAAGGCACTTGAAGCCAAACGCACAGCACACCCTGTTACTTTACTTGAGCGCATGGAAAACATGAAACAATTCTTATTCTGACACCGTGCCTCAAAAGTCAATATCGCTGCTTGAAAATATGACTTCATTAGAAACATTGCCAATACCGTAAAGGACTGCAAACTGTGTGTAAATACTGACAAGGGATTCAATTAGGAAGTGCACACACTGTTAAAGCACGACAAATACCCTACAAAGAAAAAACGTCTACTGCCAAATGGCCCACATTTCCATGAAATGTATACCAGTACTGTAGAGTTCGGTGCCTAAAACACAGGCTAATATTTTACGATGAAGAAGAACACTGCACAGCATAGCAAATGAAATATCACGAAACCCTGCAGTAAAATTGTGTGCTGCTTCTATGCTGTTCATCTGGGTCACCGTCCACTGACATTTATAAAGCCCCTGCTCGGCATGTGAATCCGTGCAGTTAGCAGCTATGGGATGCTGGCCTTTTACATGGAAAAAAAACAGTATTTGTAAAATGCTGGTGCTGGGAAGCTCTTTTTGAGACTTCTTCCCCTTTGGCTCAATAACGGTATTGTAAGAATACTCCTTGGGTGAAGCAATATCCTTATTCCGTCCCCAGAAAATTCAATAAAATCTCTAAGAGCACTATATAAAGCCACACAGAGCTTTCTCTCGACCCTGAGAGGAGAAGAAAGCCGCCCATTTGTGGACGTGGAAGGAAAGAGGGGAAAAATGAGGGGGGAAGAAAGATCAAGCTTTTGTATTCCTGGAGACATTCCCTTCCTCTCGTCTTTTGAAATTAGAGAAACAGCTTGTGGCAAGTTCGCCGTTCAGACGCGGTAAAAAGCGGGCGGCGGCGCCGCCGTACTGACAGGCAAGCTGTTCCCCTCTTCAGAAAGCCACACGGCACGCCCAGAGAGATGCTTCAAAAACAAACACCAGCCTTTTGTTTTCCCTCCTTTTTTTTTTTTTTTGTTGTTGCGTCGTCTCGAGGAAAGGAAGAAAAAGCCATTCACAAAAAAAAAAAAATTCCCCCACAAAAAAATCTCCTTGCTGTTTTTTTTTTTTTTTTTCTGTGAGGGGAAGCACGTGGAGCGGGAAAAGTCTGCTTTCCACTCGCATTTTCACAGAGCAGACGAGAAACAGATCGTGGGAGAGCCGAGGACCTAATTAGTAAGAACAAAAAAAAACAAACAAAAAAAAAACTAGTATATGGCGGGACCCAACACCGGCCGACCAATGGCGTGACTTCATAACTCGGCCGACCAATGGTGTAACTTCATAACTCGGCCGACCAATGGTGTAACTTCGTCACTCACTCAGTCACACAGTCAGTCACAGTCATTTGCGTTTGTAGGGCTGGCCCCACTGTTGTGGTTCAGCCAAAAAAAAAACCAGGAAATGACAACGTTCCTTATGGAGACGGGGAGGGGTCTCTCTCAGGTACAGGAGGTAATCGGAATAACGGGAGCCTTCTCCGTTTCCAATCCCAAGCGTCGCGGGCCGCGACCCGCCGGGCGCTTTCGCGGTAATCTGGGATCGGAGCGAAAGAAAAGCCCCCCGTTCTCGCCGCGTAGGTAACGGGGGGCTGATTTACTCCCGGCTCTCCGTGACGGGTCGGACCCCTCCGCCGCCGCCGGCTCACCGCTCGCTGGGGCCTCGCCGAAAAAAAACCAGTCCGGTGTGTCGGACCGGAACAAAAGCCCTCAGCCCTGCCGCGGCGGGATCCCAGACAGAGGCCACCTCGCCGTGAATAAGGCCCAAAATAAGCCCCCAAAATAAGGCCCAATCACACACAAACGGCCCTCCGCGGCGCTGCTGCTAATAAGGCGTTAGCCGTTTATATATAAACCAGCTACTCATAAGAACATGAGGCTACGCTACGCTACGGCTACGGCTACGGCTACCGCTACCCTCAGATGAGCAAATATTCAGAGCGCAAACACCCTGAAGGGCAGAACCCAAACTCAAACTGCAACTCACAGCGAACCCACAGCCCATAATTTCATTTTTTAAAACGTGATCTAAAATAAACATTCAAAGGCCCATGAACTCAAGTGCAGCACACGTCCGCGGTCACTGGTTTAACAACACAGAGACGGGGGAAAATTTGCCTACTCAATTCGGCGCACAAAATAAAAAAAATTAGCTATTTGTTACAGCGAGACTTTGAGTGGCATCTTATTTAAAGGCTGTACTGTTACCCCTCAATTTTGCACTCTGCTTTGAATATAGTGCTTTCCCCGCCGTGTTCGCCAGGAGGACACCGCACGGCAGCGTTCAATTATTTCGTTTTTTTTCCCCCAACATATTCCCCACGAAATATCGCTTTCATAATCGGAAATCCTCCTAAACGCTAGGTTTTGTCGGAAAACACGTCAGCTCCCAGGAGGGAAATAAAGGCGGGAAGCAATACGTCAGTCAGAGAAGGGGAAACAGCATCACCATATCAATGGCAGTCTAACTGTCCTGTTTTTTTTATTTTTTATTTTTTGTTAATTCAAAAATTTCAGGGGGCTTCATTCAGCGCTAGACTCTGGGTTATAATCGCAGGGCTGAGGAGAGGGGTGACCGACCGAGTCCCAGAGACTCGAGCTCAAACAGACGCGCGGCGGCGGAGTCGTCGGCAATTAATAGAACCGCAAATGGCGGCCCGAGCGGCCCGACGCGGCCCGGCGCGTTTGCACTGCAAACAGCGAGCGGCTCTGGCGCGGCCAGATAAGGCTTGTTCAAACCCCATTTTCGAGTGCGGCTGTGAGCGGGCCACCGTCGGGCCCTCC
>CM045891.1:6921471-7013971 GCA_025169545.1 Anguilla japonica
CACACATGCACGCACACTCACACACATACCCACTCACACGCATACTCAGTGTATATTTTTTTTTTTTTTGTGAAAAAGCATTTGCCCACTTCCTAATTTCCTCTATTATGGCATAACTGTCACACTGAATGGTTTCAAATATTATTGACAAAACGTAATATTAGACAAAGGAAACAAAGTAAACACAACACACATTTTTTTAATGATTTCATTTATTGAATGAAAAAAGTTATCAAACACTGTGTACACACACACACACACACACCAGGCCTCCTGCTGAACCTACCCCAGCCCACACACTGAAGGCTATACAGAAGCAGGCACCCCCCTTCCCCCCCCCCATTAGACTGTGCTCCTTGAAGATCTGGAGGAAGGGTTCATGATGGGGGGCTACAGTGGCCAATGACTGCAGGGAGTTTGACGATGGCGTTCTCCTGCGGAATCAAAACTGGGCCCAGAAAAGTAAACAACAGGCACATCTTTTGAATTAATGCATTTAATATGGAGCACTCTCCTCAAGGCTTACTTTAATATGACATTACCAAAGTCACATTTGCAATTCTGTTTCCATCATTGCACGCACTAATAAAAAACTCCTCCCCGCAGAGACACTTATTACCATCAAGTGGATTTTTGGAAAAACTCCATTGTGCCGGGTCATTTAAACACCAGGGGGAAATGCAAGGCGGGTAACATGAATGCTTACATTGTGTTTACTATACATACAGGCAGTATGTGCAAGCTAATTATATCTGTATATATTTTTTTTACACATTTTGGATTCGCCATTTCGAAATTACAGCACTTTTTATACATAGTCCCCCATTTTAGGGCATATGTTTGGGACATATTAATGTTATGTAAATGCTAGTAGTCCTGTTTAATACTTTGTTGCATATCCTGTGCAGGCAATGACTGCTTGAAGTCTGTGACCCGTACACATCGCCAGGTGCTGAGTATCTGTTCTCGGGATGCTCTGCCAGGCCTGTACTGCAGCCATCTTCAGCTCCTGCTTGTTTCAGGGGCCAGTCATCTCTTCAGCGTATGAAATGCATGTTCAACTGGATTCGGATCAGGTGAATGTGACTCAGCCAGTCAAGAATTTTTCCAGTTTTTGGCTCTTTTGTTGCTTTAGCAGTATGTTTGAGATCATTGTCTGGCTGTAGGATGAAGCGCCATCCGATGAGTTTGGAGGCATTTGCTTGAACAGATAAGATTCTCCTGTACACTTCAGAATTCGTTCTGTTGCTGCTATGAACCGTTACATCACAGTGAATGAAGTGAGCCAGTACCAGTGACAGCCGTACATGCCCAGCACCATAACAGCCCCAACACGTTTCACAGATGTGGTGGAATGTTTTGGATCTTGGGAAGTTCTTTTTGATCTCCATACTTTGCTCCTGCCATCACTCTGATACAAATCCATCTTGGTCCCACGAGACCTTTTCCAGAACTCTGCGGGCTCTTTTTAGGTACTTCTTAGCATACTCTAACTGAGCCATCCTGTTTTTGCAGCTAACCCGTGGTTTGCATCTTGCAGTGTAGCCTCTGTAGACCCATGAAGTCTTCTGCAGACAGCAGCAGCACTGCCATATCCAAGCCCGCCTCCTGAAGAGTGTTTCTGATCCGTCAGGCTGGTGTTTAAGGGTTTTCTTCATTGTGGTGAAAATTATTTGATCATCAACTGTAGAGGCCTACCAGGCCCTTCACAATTACAGAGATCACCACAATTCTTTGTTCCTATGCAGCGCTGTCGATATGTGTGCGCGGACAGTGACACACTTTTGTTGTTTTGCTGTTTTCTGTACTCCAGCACTGCTGTTAAGGTCACTGACCGTTGTTTAAGGTTTTTCCTCTCAGCTCTTAAAATTCATCTGTCAGCAAATGCAGTCGTCGTCTTCCGCAGTTTCCAGTTCTGTGCTGACCTTCTTAATGAACGCTTCTGTTCTCTCAGGTTACAGCTGTTTTTCAGCCATAGTTAGTTCTCTGGTCTCCATGATGGCGTACGCCTGATTCCAAACGCAATCTCGGAAGATGAAAACAAAGGCATAAACCAAGACAAGTCTCTCACTGCTCTTTCATGTGTGAAAAATCCAAGCAAAGGAAAACACCTGAGCAAGATAACACCCGTCAGTCATCTGTTAACTTACTTTTGCACAGCCGAAAAATGGGTGCTCACACAAAAAAAAACAACTTTCTGTAAAACAACAGATATGTTAATGCCACGAAAATAAAAAGCTGACTGTCCGTACTTTTTGTCTCATGTTCATATTTTGTATCTCAGATCAAAATGCCATTAAGTATTAACACAAATTTATCATTGCATTTCGCCGTATCTGTGTGTGTGTGTGTGTGCGCGCGCGCATCTGTTTGTGCGAGTGTGTGTTTGTGTGTGTGTGTCAGTGTCACTGTCTGTGTATACACGCCCGCACGAATCAGCATGCGGCTGATCTGAGTGGCCCCACGCTGAGTGCACTGAAGGCCCCGCCCACTTCCTGCCCCGCGCCCAGCGCCTTCCTGCCGCCTCTTGGCGCACCTGCCCTTCAGGCGACAGGTAAACAGCCATTAGAGGCAGAGCTCGGCTTGTACTGGGGCTCAGCGGGCTCCTGTGATCTGGAAATCCTGACCTCCGAGAAAAGACACCGGCTCCTCTCTCTCTCTCTCTCTCTCTCTCTCTCTCTCCGCTGCTGCTCCCCCTACGTTCTCTCCCCGGGCACCTGTGACGCGTTATAACCCTTCATTGAACATTCATAAGGCCGGTGGCCCAGGCTGGCCTTTGGGCACTGGGTTGAAAGGGTCCACTCCGGAGCGCTGCGGCCCTCGACAACAAAAGGCAGAGCGTCTACGGGACGGTTTCCCCCCACAGGGTGTGTACGTACGAGAACCTTAATTGCTACCCCCGCCGCGTGCTGTTTGGGTCTGAGCTGGAGGGAGAGCAGAGGCGGCCGGTCGGCCAGCCGGGACAAGCGAGCAGCTCTTGGACACACGGCGCTGGCCCGACCGCACACCCGGTGAAATACGCCTTCGCCGCTCGTTGCCTCTCCCACCCCGGGCGTATTTACACAGAGCGGAGAGTCTTAAAGCTTCCGGAACCAGACCCGCGGGCCCCGCCGCCGCTGCTCTTAAGCGCGAACGGCCGTTATTTACCGCCGATGTACCGCCGGCTCTTAGCGCTCCGTAACTCCCGCCAGACGCCGAGGAGCTGTAAACATGCCAGGAGACACAAAAAAAAAAACACACAAAGCGCGCCGGGTCGCCAGCGATGTGTCATCGTCCAAAAAAGGCCTCGCGGTTTCTTTCCTCGGTCCGATCGAGAAGAAGAAGAAGAAGAAGAAGAAAGGTGCCGAAGGGAGAAGCGAACGCGACGCGGTTTTCCCCGAGTTACGCGCACCAGCTAGCTCGTAGCGTTAGTGCCGTCCCCTCCGGGCGGCCCGTTCCCCCCTCTTTCGGCGCGATCCGGGCGGGGGGGGGGGGGTGTCACCGCCCGTCTCGTCTGTGGAAATCGAGAGGCTCCTCGCGCAGAAGCCGTGGCGCAAAAAGGCAATGTTTCGGTCCGACGCGCACACCTGGAGAAGGTGCGGTCCCGGAAGCTTCCGTTTCAATAGTTGGGCACGGAGGCCCCCGAAGGGGAGTCTGAGAGCGTGTTAGAGGTGTTAAAAAAACTGAGAAAACAATTCGTTTCTTTACGAGACTGCGCACTCACACTCTCTTTCTCTCTCTCCCTCTCACATCCCACACCACCATTTCAAAAAAAGTGGACCAGAGATCCGTTCACACCTTCTTGTGAGAGTCTGCAAAAAGAATTGTGTGAATACCTCCAAGCAGCCATTTTGGACAGCACCATTACCAAGTTTTCATCATTACCGAAAAAATACAAAAATGCTCAGGACTCACTGCTGGTCAAAAGCCAGCCCCTAGGATGAATGGCACACAAAAAAAAGAGGTAGTGGTATGAACACAGACCTATGCCTAGAAACACCAGTTAGAGGCCTCCTCTCATTCATGCGGGGTTGGGTGGGTGGGGGGGTTGTGAGCAAGCTCCAGCGGTCTCTCTGAATGGAGTAACAGAGAGCAGACTGGAGCAAGCACGTACCCAATTAGCAGCAGTCAACCACCAAAAGATAGTCTTCACCTGCTACAAAGATGCACGTCCACTCCTCCATTTATGGCCACATCACATGCAAGGCCTCGCCAACGACTATGCACTCATCCGATTGGTTCAAATCAACATGCCGTCAGTGACAGAAAGGCCTACTTTGGGCACCACTGATAGCATGCAATAATGCCTTAGGCATGTCTTCGCATTTAGAATGATATCTCCTATGCTTCACCCACGTGAGCTATTTTTTTTTATTTTTTTACCCATAATGCACTAAACGGTGAACTACACCTCATTCACCTCATCAAACTCTGCCCTGAGAATCCAGCACTGCCCGTCAACCAGAATATTTCCTTGGCCGGACCCCGGCGAAGGCGTAACATACGCGGCGAATCGATGCGGGGAAATTACAGAATAAACACGCGCGCGCATTTGGCATTCAGGCCCAGAGCCAACGGGAGCTCCCGGCCCCGACTGGTTCAAAGGGCCCGGCAACCTCCGCGCCAATTAGACATCACAGGGCGGCCCGCGCGCCCGCCGCCTCCTCAAACAGCCTCTCGTTCCCACCCCTGCCCATGCATTTTTAATAAGCTGTAATTTAGGGATTTAAATAAAGATCAAATTCTTCCTGTTGCACCCTAGAGGGGTGGGGGGGGGTGGGGAAGGGGCCTCAGCTCCACGCAGAGTGCCGCACCCACCGCCTGTTTTATCCGTTCGGCTCCACGCGTTGGCGGGGGCGGGGGCGGGGGGGGGGGACGGGGGGGGGGGGCTGACCCCCCCGCTGTGTGTGGCCAAGCGAGTCCCCCCCCGGGATTGGCTAACGGTCATAATTAACAACAGTGTGCTTAAGGCGCGGGCGACTTCCTGGATATCCGGACCCCCGCAGCCCTGTGTGCGCAAGACTGAACATGAGCTACACCTGCACGGACGCTTTGTAGCTTTTTTTTTTTGAAGGGGGTGGAGGTGTCGGTGTTGAAGAGGCGAGCACAAGACACACAGCTTCTGAATAACAGCTCATGGCCCTGATCACCAGAGAGAAGAAGGCCGAAGACCATCTTGGTTCCTCACGCACTAAAATATCAACGTGCATGCAAGATCATGTGACCAGTATTCATATTCCAAGCCTCACGACTCTGCCCCCTGTCTAAGACTACCTAAGCCCAAGCCTTGCCCTAGGCGGCTTTTAACTGAGAACCGGCTGAAAGAAATGGTGCTCTTCTGCAATCTAGAAGAAAACTAAATTGGGACAAAATAGGTCACCACACACACACTTAAGATGTTTTCCAACAGCACGTGGCCCTTTCTCCATATGCAGGGTGCATCTGTGTTTGGTACCTGTAGACTTGTCAGGGAAGATGGGGGGGGAAAGCTCTGGTGATCTTGTCACTGTTAATTTATGCATATATGCATCTAGGACAAAGAGCCACAATCCATCCCTGCATTTCCAGCAGGGAGCACCATCTTTTTAAGATTTCCAAAGTCTGCACGCTTCCTGCTAAGCCCTAATTATGGTCTCTGTAGCTTCCCTTCGCCGATTCTCAGAGCCTGGGCGACAGAGACTTCCTCCCGCAATTCAACACACAAAAAAAAAAGAAAAAAAAAAGAAAAAAAAAGTCCTCTAAAACCCGCTGTGCGAGCAGAGAAAGCTTTGGCGTTTTTTTCGTAATTGATTGCCACTGTCAAGATGGTATATCTCCTTATAAATGGGCACTTAGAGAAGTAAGGGGCATGGACCGCTTCGCTGAGGTAATGGCGCGGGCTGTGGCGAGAGGCCGCGCGCGGCAAGCTCGCGTTCTCCTCCCCCTACCGTCGTCGTTATGGCCGTTGTTGTCGTTCGCTTTTCCGCTTCCCTCAGCAACAAGCTGCGGCCGACGCCGTTGAGGGAGATCCCACTGAAGAGGCCCGAAGGACGGAGGACGGCAACGCAGGCATTAAAAAAAAACGTCTCGACGTCGCATCCTCTGAGAACGCGCCGTTTTGAAAACAGTTTGCGCCTCCTTGTCCGCGTCGTGAAATGACACACCTTAAAAATCGAGCACTTTTGCCACGAGTCAAATTAAAAAAAAAAAAAAAAAAAAGGTTTTTGGCCGACTCAACAACACTACATTCCCCCACCATCTGCACTACAAAACCTAAAGTCAATAAAACTACAACATCCATAATCCAACAAGACTTGCACGGTTTTGCATAAAGAGTCTTTCATCATCCCTATTTTCATGGTTAAACACCTTTTTTTTTTCCCAGCACTTCCTGCCATGAGGTCACAGAGGTGCTCAGGTGACAAACCCCTCACGGATTGCGCTGAGTCAGACGGCCCAGAATCAGTCACACACCTGCGCCGAGCGCACCTGAGCAGCGCGGCCATTTCCGTTTGCAAAAAAACGGAGCGAGAAAGCGAACCACAGTTTTGTCTGTGACAGGCGCCGCATTTAAGTTTTATTCCACGAGCTGCAAGACTCATCACCCTCCTGCGGGATTATAAAGTTTTGATTCGTTCGACATAAAAAGTGGAAGATTTTAAAAACCAGTACGTTAGGCCGCCATGAAAGGAAATGGAGAGACAGAGTGAACGGACAGAGGTCTGCTGGAGGGGGGGGGGGGGGGGGGGGGGGGGGGGGGGGGACCCAGCGAAGGATAAGAGGACTGAGACACGGACCTACAGCTGTCCTTTCCACCTGGAAAAGCGCACACACACACACACACACACACACGTCGCAGCCTCCAGAAGGGCTCCCCTCCCCGCAGCCCTTTTATAGGCAAACCTCGCGGCCTCTCAAAGCACGGCCCGTGTCCCGCCAGCCCCGTCAGGGCTATTTTGGGCAGATTACAGAGCGCGGCGCTGGCCACAGTCGGCCAAAGACAAAGGAGGCTCGCCGATTCCAACCAATGTCACACAATTACCGCCCGGCGCCACTTCCGATGATTTGACGAGAAAGGGGGCGTCGGCAAGAACGACGGCCACGCGGCTCCTTCCGTTATAAGGCCCCTGGGTTACTTTTACAACAGCGCCATTAATTACATTGCATTACATTTTATTTGGCAGACGCTTTTATCCAAAGCGACGTACAAAAAGTGCATTTCACGGTCACGGACAACTGCTAAACGCAGGTTCAATAAGGTACAATACTTACTTTGTACAGCTATTTCTAGCCAAGAACACAGTTTAGTTCACACAGTGAACACTACTCTGGCCTAACCTCTGCAAGCCAACTAGGCGGAAGAATAAGCTACAGTATTAGGACAAGTACGAATTACCAAAAAGTGCTGGGATGGGGCAACATGTAACAAGTGTCATAAAAGGGGGGGGGGGGGGGGGGGGGGGGGTTAATAACGGCCATACCCTCAATATTTAACGCATTTGTTCCATCTTCTTTTAACGTAATTTGCCGAAGCACGCGGCAGCCTACGTGCCCGAAAAGGCAGAACGGGGACCAAAATGGCGGCGCGCGCCAGCGATGGGTCTGGCCAGGGCGCGGTGCGGGTCAGCACCGCGTGAGTCAGGGGTTTTTTTTTAACAGCGTTCGGGAGACGTGCCGTGACGTCACCCTGGGAGCCGCTGCGGGCCGGGCGGGAAGCCGGGCTCCAGGAGGGGCGGCTCAGGTTTCCCCACCGCCGCCGAGGCCGGGAGCCGGGGAGCGGTGAGCTCAGCGGAAAACGAAGGCCGTCCGAGCTGAGAGAGGGGGGGGGAATCGTGATTCAGGAAATAATTTGAGGAAGTGAGTGGCGGGGCGGGGGGGGGCAGGGGGGGGGGGGGCACGGTGGAGAGGGGGGGTACACTACGACAGCACCGCTTCATTTTCTTCAAGGCCGGACGCAACACAGAGTGGCGACTCTCCACGAAACGCGGAATCTAGTCTCACTTCAGGAAGTGGGCTATTTTGTATTTTGGCATCTGTGTCAATCCTTTGACTTTTAGGGTAAATGAATAAATAAATAAAAACACATTAGCAACTTTTTTTTTTTTTTTTTAATTAACCGACTCGTGAACATCTGAGTGGCTTCAGCAAACGAATGCAAACCCTGCTGGCACACACAGCGGCACCAATGGAGCTGCTTCTATATTTAGCCTTTTTTTCCACGTGCTGGACAGAGGAGGGCCACCAAGGAGGACGGCAGCAGGCTTCAGAAAACCTTTCCGCACGACCGCAGGACTGGAGGCCAGGACACCCCAACACCACCCCCCCACCCCCCCCCCCCCCCCCCCCCCCAGCCTGACACCCCCTAAAACAGGGCAATATCATTACATCAGTATTCCTGCCAGGCTGCACCCAGCGATGCATGGGCACTGTGAAATGCATCGACAGACACATGTGAGTCTTGGTATGAATTTGATGCAACCTCCATTTTCAAAATTGATCTTTTTTTTATGGTGAAGGTCGGGGCCCTTCGTGCGGGTTCCATAACAAGATTCATGAGCTTATACAAGAAACATGATGAGACGGCCGGTGGGGAGAACTGTCAGTAATAGACTGAAGCTCCAGATGAAAAGATACTCTTCACTGAATATGCCAGAGATGGTTTTGCTTCATTTTTTTTTTTTTTAATCTTCCAGGACCTGAATGAAATGGAAAAACGGTTAAGACCGGGGGGCAGAGAACGAGGCTGCCGTGCATAGCTCATACACCAGTTACTAGAAATTACCTGGAGAGAGAGAGAGAGAGAGAGAAACGAGAGAGAGAGAAGAGAGAGAGAGAGAGAGAGAAAGAGAGAGAGAAGAGAAAAAGAGAGAGAGAAGAGAAAGAAGAGAGAAAGAAAAAGAGAGAGAGAGAAAGAGAGAGAGAACGAGAGAGAGAAAAGAAAAAGAGAGCGAGAGGGAGAGAGAGATAGAGAGAGAAAGAGAGAACTAGAGAGAGAGAGAGAGACCACAGTAATAATCTGAAATGGGTCTCAATGGAGACCTTTAGCATGAAAGTTTCCCCTTTTACAGCTGCACTCGAGAGGATGCAATGGAAGCTCCGTGTCGGTGAGGATCCATCGACGCAGATCAATCCTAATGACCCTTATCCGCAGCACGCCGCACGGCCCCTCGGCAAAAAAAATCCCCGCAGATTATCCGCGGAGGACCCCGGCGAACGAGCGGCGGCAGAAAAAAAGGCAGGCTTCCTTAAATAATAATTAACTGGGCAATTTGAAACATCACCCTGCCCACACACTCAATTACTGCAGCCCACTTTGCACTTTTCCCCCATTGACTCCCAAAATAGCTCCGGCGTTTTTATTTTATTTTTAAAGCGCCGGTGGAAAGGGTGACGTCACGCCGAGCCCCTGCGATTCGCTCAGCCGTTGCCGTGACCGCCTGTGCCTTTAAAAAAAAAAAAAAAAAAAAAAAAAAAAAAAAAAGGACAGCTTTGGAGATCGTACGGCAAACAAGTTTCTGTCAGGGTCTAAACGACTTCAATTAACCGCCTTTTTTGTTTTGCTTTTTTTTTTGTTCGATGGCAAGGTCGAAATTCTTTCGCCAACACCGAGCACACATTTTGATGACTGCTCATTTGTATTTCTTTAAAACAAAAGCGTGCACACGCACACACACACAGACACACATGCAAGCACACACCATTTTGCTGCCAATTAAACAGATGAAAAAAGATACAGGTGTGAATTATTTAAAATGAACATTGCGTAACAAGCTGGCTCAGACCAAAACTAAACTACAGCGCGCTGACTTAAAAAAAAAATGCAATTAAAATTAAATCAAAACAATTTAGGTAGAGAGAAATACAATCTAGTGTTATTTTAAATAACAGCTGCAAAAAGAAACCACACTGCATCTGAAAATCCATTAGAAAAGAAAAGCCTTTGATAGATAGTGAGAGAGAGAGGAGAGAGACAGAGAGAGGAGAGAGAGAGAGAGGGAGGAGAGAGAGAGAGAGAGAGAGAGCGAGAGAGAGAAGAGAGAGAAATAGCCTGACCTAAAAATAACCTACTTTTACCTTCCTGCCATCATTATTACTGGACACACTCCAGTGCTAAAAATACAAGCAGCAGCTCCACACAAATAAACACAAACACACAAAGAGGAGCGGGGCGAGGAGAGGGGCGCAGAAAAGAGGGTCATTTCCCCCCCCCCCCCCCCCCCCCGCATCCGGCAGAATGGGCCGGAGCGCGAGGCCGGCGGGGAGAGGGAGCGAAAGGTCCGGGGCTGAGTGGGGCGGCGGAGCCCGGCGAAGAGCCCCGGGATCGGCTCGGCTCGCAAATGGGCCGGCGCGTTAGGATAACCCCCGACGGCCCCTCGTCCGTCCGTCCCCCGCGCTCGCTTGCTCATCCCCCGCCCCCCCCCCCCCCCCCCCCCCCCCGGGCACCGCCGCGGCGCTACACCTGAGCTCAGCCAGGCCCCCCCCGGCACGGCACCCCTCTCCAGGAAAGCAATATCTCTCAAAAAAAAAAAGCACATTTCCAACTGACAAAAATAGCCAGTTACTTATGCATACGAAGCACCGTCTATTAGCCATTGATTTAAACGTGCAAAATCCAGGCCCGCCGTTAAAAGTATCGATGTCAAAACGAGCCCAAGTTACAACAAACGATATTGGCTATCTTAGCTCACGCAAATTGAGCAAGCTCAGTTCCAAAGCGCAATGTCAGCCCAAACGCTATTCTAAAATTATTTATCTTACCCTGTGTTTTTTTTCCATCTTGCCAACAGAAGAGAACGCGGTCATTCAAAGTTTGTCACATGAAAGTGTGAAATGCTAATACTTTATAGTGGATATAATATTCAATTCAGCTGTTACACTTAAAAACGGTAAAGATGACTGCACAATGTTTGCATCCAGTGCTTTGGGGGTATAAAAAGCATATCATGAATAAAATGCATTATTATCATTATTATTATTGTTGTTTTTGTTGTTTAGAATAGTGTGTTCACAAATGAGTTTTTATAAATAATAAATTAAATAAAAAATAAATAATAGTTTTACTTATTTGGCTAAACTTTTATCTGACTGACAAACATTAAATGGGCAAACTTAGGCCTTGAGAGGTTTGTTAGATAAGCCAAAATATTTTTTTTTGTGAATTTATTTACTCATCTCCCACCCCCCCCCCCCCCCCCCCCCCCCCCCCCCCTTCTGTAGTGTAGAAGTTTGTTTCTTTGTATAAATGTCTGCTTTGAAATTTTAATGTTATATGCTGCTAGAAAAAAATCTATCTATTCATCTATCTTTCTACAGTATTTATTTCACAATCGTTAAAGTTGCAAATATGCAAGTACAACTTGTACATTCAGTAAAATTAACTTGACATATCGTTTCTGGATATGCCAAGTTAATTTTTTTTAAAAGTAAAGTAAATCAGCTGATTAAAACATTCATTTAAATGATGTTTTTGTTATTTGACACTTTGATGCAAAAGCCTGAATGACCACATTCGCTTTAGATGGTAAGATGAAAAAACATACGGCCATTTTAATAATTTAGGAAACACTGGGTAGCATTTTTTTGGAATAAAGCTTGTTTAGTTTGTGTGAGCTATTGAAGATATTGTTTATTGTCTATTGTAAGTTCGCCTCATTTTGATATCAATACATTTAACAGCAGGCCTAGATTTTGCTAGTTTTAAATTAAGGACTTATAGACAATGCTTTGAATTTGTGAGTAATTTGGCATTTTTGTACGTTGAAAACATGTTATTGTTCAGATATCATTTCCTTTCGTACTGAGTTTGCTTATGAGTAACTGATATGCAAACATACATGCAAACGCATACATTCTAGCTCAAAGAAACAAATAGGAGAGGATTTGGTCACTTATTCTTTTCCATGAATTACAAATAAATTAAAGTGTTTGTCATATTATTTAATGTATAATGTAATAAGAAAACGTTCTTTAATTTTGTCATCTTCTTGTTATTTCAAATTAGGTAGAATTCGGTTCAGGTTTCAAAAGTATTGTTTAAGTGCAGGTATAGTCAAAATCTAAACAATACCCATCCCTAGTCAAGAAACATTATTACGTGGGGTTTGCAAGTCAAACGATAGAGAATTAATTTCAGAAATATAAATGAGTATCCCACAAAGATTATACAGCTTTAAAAGCAATAGTTTATTTTAAATTTTAAATACTTTTAAATTATTAGTTAGCAAACAGGCTATAATAATATGACACCTTTAAAAAGCATGTGTTCATTTTTCCTGTTTCAGTATATCCTGCAAAAGGCTTCTTTCAAAACCTGATGTCGTTATTGGCAAAATGTAGCTAAACGTCCAATGGGGAGAATTATTGATTGTGGCACTGGAGCATTTGCTATGAGGTAATCGGCAGGAAAAAGAAGGAGAAACGCAAAAAATAACCCAAGATCGAGGCTTTATTGTTTGGACACGTGGGCTTCATTTCTGCAGGAAACCCTGAAAGGTGGCAAGCTCTCGGTGCTGTACAGGAGTGAGGCATGCCAGACCGAGCTGCAGCTTGACAGATGGCACGCCTGGCCTTCCCAATAACATCAGGCCACCTTTCTCCAATCCAACCGGCCGTTCCAGTCCACAACCATTATCGGTCTAGGAGATAAACTCGAGAACAGCAGGGACTGCTGTAAACCTACTGCAGGAACTCTCGAAATGCTGTTTACAGACTCAGCGGGAGCTCTGTTAAAAAATATGAAAACTTAAGGCTTCGGGTTACTTTCCGACACCTTCACAACACGGTTGCTTGCCCCACAAAAAGTGTAATCAAATCAAGAGTTCAAGCCCGGCTGCTAATTCTAAATGATTACCGTGCTTCTCTTGACCCCAATCAGCCAGTGCGGCATCTCGTGGCACGGTAACCCGAATCCCTGGGATTAATTGGCTTGTTGCACTGTGTTTAAGGTCTGAAAATTACCCTCAGGATCCTGTTTCTAAAGTCTGGCATCGAGAAGGCCCTGTTGTGAGCAGGCCTTTTTTTATTTTATCACAAGACCAAAAGACGCTGGCTATAAACAGGTAACAAATAAAGCCCTCGGAAATCCCCCCCGGAAGACGTTTTTTCTTTTCTTTATTTTTTTTTTTTTTAAATAAGCTCAGCTAAGCCGTGGAAAGAGCCGATGAAGGCAGTCGTGTTCCGGAGCGGACCCAGGACCCAGGACCCAGACACGGCGGGGTGGGGTGGAGAGGCACGTTGCCTTGTGTCGGGGACGGCTCCGTCCAAGGTGGCCTCGGCTACCTCTGGCAGCCTTCGCGCGCGCAGCGGTCCCACCGGAGCTTACCTTCCCGGCCTGTCGCGGGGAACAGCTGGGAGCTCTGGACCCTGCTAATCAAACCTGATTAACGGGGGCTGGCTTTAATCTTCCCGGCGCCGCCCGATTGAAGAGGAGGCTCCGGCCCAGCCGTCTTTGAAGTGGGGAGTTCCATTAGCTTTCATTGCTCTGATCGAACCGGTGGGGAAAGCAAGCCCCCCCCCCCCCCGCCCCCCCCCCCCCCCCCCCCCCCGACTACCCCTTCCACCCCCCGTTTGAAGAAGCGCAATTTCCACAAAATATAACTTTTTAAAAAAAGATCAATAAAAATACACAGATACTGAGTTCCCCCCCCCCCCCCCTTCTGTCCTGGGCGGTAGTCTCTTAACCAACCTTCAAGGGAGAATTTCGCTTTGATCTGTCAAAATAGGACAGCTGACTGAGGGGGAGAGACGGTCCTGTCCACCCACACGCAACACAAAAAAACAAACGGGTAAATTTTCTTCATAATCTGTCGCACGGACCTTAAAAGCAGTTTATCTGCAAGCTCGCCCCCCCTTCAACTACAGCTCACATGATGAACCCAAAGTGCTTCTAAACACTTCGTACTGAAGGATTCGTACACGGATCACATCACAGAAACTAACCAAAAATAAGGAGAGCACTGGAGCACTCAAAATATACTGGACAGATGCTCCCATGAATGGGTGAAAAATTCTGTCAAACTTTCCAGCCGGTTTTTTCCTGCAGTGTTATCATTGTTGAGGATAAACAGAAGAAAGAGAGACAGGAGTGAGTTCACAGTGTTTCAGACAACGCCAATATCACCCCTTGGTGTTGTACAATCACAGTTATTGCCCTTTTTCCCTCCAACGAATTAGGCCTACATGACAACGCGACTTTGAAAACACAGCGGTAAACAATCCCCGCCGAAATATTTCCTCTGGTTTTGCGCTCGTACGATGTCAAGCACAGCACTGCTCCCCCAAAAAAAGACAGTGAATTTTCTCATTACCACAGAACAGAGCAGGGGGGAGGGAGGGGGGGGGGGGGGGGGGCATATAAATTAGGGCACAAAACTGCAAGGAAAGCAAACTAACCGGGTCACCCCGTGTTTGGTATCCTGCTGAGAAGCATTTATATTCCCTGACATGATTTTAATTTTAATATTGCAGCGACACTGAGCAAAACCAAACAGAGTTGGATTAAGCTGTCAACCTCCACCTTGGGAATCACAGCACCCAGTTACGTGAACGAGAGGGAAGGCTCACCTTTCGGAAGCAGCATTTTGCTGTTGTTGTTGTGGCTGAGTGTGGGAAGCCAAGATCTACAGATGTGTACAGAATCCAAGATGTATCGCGGAGCAGACTTTCTATTAGGCCCATATTAACCCAAAAGATTTCAATCATTTCTGTAGCAAATTGTGTGTTAAGCCTCCCTGTGGTACGTCCTCCCCGAGCTGAACCACCGAGGATCACTAGAGATGCTGATGCTCCCCATCTTGCCCGGCACTTGCCTGGCTTCTGCACGAAGATATCCCTTAATGAACTCTAAAAAAAAAAATCTCACCCGTCACGCTTCAGTGTTATACTCTTACCATACCGATTATAACCAATAAATACGAAAAAGCACGGACAAGGTGTGAAATCTTTCCCTGGACAAGCAAAAAAAAAAAATTTTTTTAAATCTACCAAGAAAGTGTTCCAGGCCTTTCCTTCCGCCTAACCTGACTTTTATTTAAAGGACAATCACCAGTGTTTTGTGATGCCTCCATTTTCCCTGACTTTTCAGTCAACAAGGAACACCTAACCACACATTACAAAATGCAAAAAATCGGCTAAATGCAATTATTCAGCTAAAAGAATTGTGTTCTATTATAGTTTGTTCAGATATAGTGCTTTAACTACCAACACACTAAATGAATTGGACAACTTGAGGAAAAAAAACCAGCTGACAGAATATGTCATGTTTATTTTTAAAATGGCAGCAGGTTTAAGACAAGATAAATATGGATCTGCAGATTCTTTTCCAGATACTGTTTGACCTTGCCCACATCTTATTTTGTTTCAATCGCAACCATGCATAATTCAAGCCACAAAACCTATTTAAATTAACCGATACAAAAACTGAATTTTTAAATGACCGTATAAGAGATGACCAACAATATGAGACTGTTGGCCATCGGTCTTGCCTGTTAGTCTTGATGTAGTCTACTCCACATCTGAAATTTCCTGTGAAAACACCCTAAAATAAGCTATGCTTTTAGACACGCATTATCAGTCAATGGTTGTATTTCATTACCCTCTGTCTGTTCAGGATCTGGCTCAACGGCAAACATGGTAACAAGCTAACGATGAAGCAGACTATGGCACGACCTCCAGCAAACCATTAAAAAAAAAAATCTTTCAACAGGATTCTGACTTCTTCCAGAAAAATACAGTCCACTCTCATTTTTAAATTACCTTCATTTTTTTCCCCCCCCATCAGTAATCCCAGCCCAAATTCTTACTACAGCACCCACTCTTCTGCAATTACTTGGAGCGCCTTTGCTCCAGAAAACACTTTTGTTTGCAGTGACCGGCCCATTTCAGTGATCCATCCTTCGGCGTGAGACAACAGTTTAATAACAGCCACGCTTCGAAATGCTATAAAAGGCCATTAACAATCCATTTAAACCAAAAGTCAGAAACGAAACAATTCAGTAAAAAGGCTGCTGAGGAGTACGAGCCCTGCAAATTGCGCACTCGGTCGTTAGCCAGCCTGGCATGCATGAGGAATGTTTAATTCTGTTTTCCTTTTTTAGCTCAAAGGAACAGGGATGGGTAATTCCGGTGTTGAGGGGGGAGCTGGTACGTACGCAAGTTTTTTGTTTCACCAATCTTTCCTGGCTAAATGAGCCAACTGGCCGTATACACCAACACCGGATCGCTTGTGGATTGGATCACAGTTAAAACGCATCGCAGTGGGACACTAGAGCAGTCTTCAGCTGTCACTCACACTCAAATCAAGAAACGTAGCTATAAAATGTCAAAATGTCTGCATAAAATGTTAGGACTAATTAAGTCATTAAGGCCAGAAGTTAGTGTGAAATCCAGAATACAGAACAGATACAGCCCTCATTGCCCACCTCAGTCACAGAACGTCAAAAAAGTGCTTTAGATTTTAAATTTGAAAAGATTCCAGATTGCAGTTCCGAGGGCTACCTATGAGCTTATAAACTTGCTATTTATTGTTGAGTCGCAGGCTTGCGTTGCACTCTACGGTTCGTACAATGCGGGCGTGAATAAGGTCTTCTTAAAAACTATTTTCTCCTACAACCACGCTCCCACGTCACTCAAAACCTAAACCCCTCGTTTGAATCTTATTTTGAGTACATCTGAAGGTGGACCGTGCCAAAGCAAATGGTCGTCACGGTTGTTAGTATTCACAGAGACTGGCTTTTCCAGTGTTAAAGCTGAATTATGCAACAGCCTTGCCGCTTAAATAATGCAAATTCAACACTACCCTCCCCCCCCCCCTTTTCAATAAAGCTTTGGAAGCCACAGTTACACAGTCACCTAAAGGGGGGGGGAACCTCAGGGGGGGGGGGGGGGAGCACCTGAGCAGTGTACACACGGCTCTTAATATGTGCTTAAGCCTCCTTCGCCACGGTGACCTTTCGCGGCCGCGGGCGGACATGTTTGCTCTTCCCGCGTCGCAAAGCCTGCCGAGCGCGAGCCGCGCGTCCCGGACTTCATTCCGCCCGGCGCCCCCCCCCCGAGCTGCCCAGACAAGGGGGGGGGACTGAGGCGGTCTACTCTGCACCCCAAAAAGGGAGGATCGGTAAGACAGTTTAATAAAAAAAAAAAACTGTTTTAGAATATTACAACTTCATTTCGGGGGGGGGGGGGCATTCACTGAGGCTGTGCACCCCAAAAAGGGAGGGTCAGCAAGACAGTTGAAAAAAAAAGTTTTAGAACATTACAACTTTGTTTATGGGCGAAAAGGACACTTCCATAACTGAGAGTCTGTCGTGAGAGTTCTCTCGATTTAGGCTATAAATAACTCAAATTAAATCAATTGTGCAGTCTTTCCAGCAAGCCTGCTGAGGCTCTAAAGGTCATGCAAGACCTCTTTTAACATTCAAAACATGAGAGCATCACTAAATTAATGTTGAAGAAATATGCTAAAATCATGCCATTTTTTTTTCCTTGGAAGGTTTGTAATCCTGGTCTCTATCACACCCTGACGCACCCTTCCCACCAATCTTAACAATCTCTTCCGCCACAGCTCCCCCCCAATCACCATGACCTCTCCAACACCAACTGCCTCCCCAATGGCCACAACTGTTTCGAGGACAAACCCCACATGGGTTCGGGCGAGATACAGGCAGCTGCAGCTCTAGAGCCTGCAGTCAGAGGGACTCAGAGTCTGAGAGAGTCTGCAGTCAGAGAGACTCAGTCTGAGAGAGTCTGCAGTCAGAGAGACTCAGTCTGAGAGAGTCCGCAGTCAGAGAGACTCAGAGTCTGAGAGAGTCTGCAGTCAGAGGGACTCAGTCTGAGAGAGTCTGCAGTCAGAGGGACTCAGTCTGAGAGAGTCTGCAGTCAGAGGGACTCAGTCTGAGAGAGTCTGTAGTCTGAGTGACTCAGTCTGAGAGAGTCTGCAGTCTGAGTGACTCAGTCTGAGAGAGTCTGCAGTCAGAGGGACTCAGTCTGAGAGAGTCTGCAGTCTGAGAGACTCAGTCAGAGGGACTCAGTCTGAGAGAGTCTGCAGTCTGAGAGACTCAGTCAGAGGGACTCAGTCTGAGAGACTCAGTCTGAGAGAGTCTGCAGTCAGAGAAACTCAGTCTGAGAGAGTCTGCAGTCA
Organism: Anguilla japonica; assembly: GCA_025169545.1. Lineage (NCBI taxonomy): Eukaryota > Metazoa > Chordata > Actinopteri > Anguilliformes > Anguillidae > Anguilla > Anguilla japonica. The sequence continues at coordinate 6,939,566 of CM045891.1, forward strand.
GAGAGATTCAGAGTCTGAGAGAGTCTGCAGTCTGAGTGACTCAGTCTGAGAGAGTCTGCAGTCTGAGAGACTCAGTCTGAGAGAGTCTGCAGTCTGAGAGACTCAGTCTGAGAGAGTCCGCAGTCAGAGTGACTCAGTCTGAGAGAGTCTGCAGTCAGAGAGACTCAGTCTGAGAGAGTCTGCAGTCAGAGACTCAGTCAGAGAGACTCAGTCTGAGAGAGTCTGCAGTCAGAGACTCAGTCAGAGAGACTCAGTCTGAGAGAGTCTGCAGTCAGAGGGACTCAGTCAGAGACTCAGTCTGAGAGACTCAGTCTGAGAGAGTCTGCAGTCAGAGGGACTCAGTCTGAGAGAGTCTGCAGTCAGAGAGACTCAGTCTGAGAGACTCAGAGTCTGAGAGACTCAGTCTGAGAGACTCAGTCTGAGAGAGTCTGCAGTCAGAGGGACTCAGTCTGAGAGAGTCTGCAGTCAGAGAGACTCAGTCAGAGGGACTCAGTCTGAGAGAGTCTGCAGTCAGAGAGACTCAGTCTGAGAGACTCAGTCTGAGAGAGCCTCTGCAGTCTGAGAGACTCAGTCTGAGTGACTCAGTCTGAGTGACTCAGTCTGAGAGAGTCTGAGAGGAGCGTCCACTTTAAGAGCCTCTTCACAGCCACAGCTGAGCAGCCGATTCAAGTGACAGCACAAGAGAGCGAGAGAGAGGAGGGGGGAGGGGGCAGGCAAGAGAGAGAAGGAGGGAGAGAGGGAGGTAAGGTGAGAGAGACTGAGAGGGAAGGTGAGAGAAAGGAGGAGAGAGAGTGAGAGAAGGGAAGGAGAAAGTGAGAGAGAGAGAGGGAGAGAAAGACCACTCTTGGACTCACACAGGAGGGAAGATGCATCGTCCGATTTATCCACTAGGCGACAGCCAAAATAATCCAGCCAATAAGATGCAGGAGAAACTGTCTGACCCAAGAGCAGCGTAATTACCAAACAGGATGACAGCGCAACAGAAAGTATAAAAAAATCAATTAATTAGGCCAGCGTTGTCAGCAGGGATTTTTTCCAAAAAAAAAAAAAGAATTTTTTTTTACCAAGTACGAGTGCATTTTTTTTTTCTTTTACCTGACGAAGTAAAAACGGAGAGAGAGATGAGAGAGGCGCTTGTGTGAAAACTCCGCAGCCTCATCAGGCACAGCTGCGAGCTGCGGCTGGAGCCGCCGCGTCTTTCACAGACCGTACCCGGGGCGGGGGGGGGGGCCGGGGGGGGGGGGGGGGGCGAGCATGTCAACCGCACCCCCCCAGAGCACAGCGCAGCACAGCACCCTTACGCTCCAACACCTCTCAGCTTGCCCCCCACAGCGACGCACATAGGACAGCCACCCTACGTGTCTCTATGGGGGTTGGGGGGGTAGGGGGGGCACAGTTAAGACCTTAATTAACACGCTCTATCCGGTTCTCACCGTGTGAGTTTATCAGGAAGACAGAACTGCACATTCGGTGTTGACCCTCATGAAGTGCTGCTTTTACTCAAGCCCGATCTCACAGCGTTTAACTCTTAAATATGGCGAGAGCGGCGATGTGACACTCGAGGCTTATGGTCTGCAGCGCTGCCTGCGAAGCCGCAGCCAGGGGGGAGAAGCACCTGCGCTCAACATTTTAATCCTTTTAAATTTGATGCCAAAACTAGGCACGGGCTTCCGTTTACCTTTTCCCACCGTCACAGAGATAACATCGTTAAAAAGATAAACTGGCAGAAAGAAACTGAGCAGGTGGGGGGGAAAAAAAAAAACAGAGACGGTGTAATTTTGCACGAGAAAAAAAAAAAAAAAGGAGACAACTGCGGCATATTAATGCTCAGCTGAGTGTGTTCAGGGGAAGGGTTTGGCCTCCGAGCAGCAGAGACTCTCATGAACCCCCACCCAACCCCCCCCCCACCCACACACACACACACACACCTACGCAACACCACACACACACACACACACACACACACACACAAACGAATACGCACAAGCACACGCGCACAAACACACACACACACACACACACAAATGAACGCGCACAAGCACACGCGCACACACACACACACACACACACACACAGAAGCTCCCAAGCACATACACCTCCACTAACAGAACAGAGCTTGTTTGATTTTCGTTTTTTGCAGTTCCAATATGTAACGGATGGCTGTCCGGCCCTCAGCTCCCCCCCCCCCCCCCCCCCAGCTCTAATTTAGCAGAGCAGACTTCTCGTCTCCGATGGGGGGAGCCGCTGGGGGGGGGGGGGGGCGGTGCAGACTCCTGCGCAGCGGCTGGCCGTCTGTAGCGTGCGCAGCAGCTGTGCAGATGCAGCAGCCCCCGGACGCGCACCCTATCCATCTTCCCCCCCCCCCCCCGGAGAGTTAGCAGAGACGCAAAAAAAAAAAAAACACCAGGTAAAAGACTGTGCGGATTACGCCGCGCGCGCTAGCATTAGCAGCCGCCGCGGCGGCCGTGCGGACAGGGCTGTGTGTCCAGGTGAGATTAAATCCAGGAGGCTGGAGAAAACATAAGGCCTCACTCGTACGAGCAAGTACAGATATACAGGCTATAAATATTTCCTTTTTAAAAAAATAAATAAATAGCCGTTGCCACCGGTGCAGTAAGTGCGAGTCAACAAACAATTAGAGAACGGAAACTGAAAAGCAACCTTGGCCCTCGGCTTCGACGGCAAGCTGCCCTCCGCTGCCTCTTTCCAGAAAGTGTTGAGGGAAAAAATAACGTCGCTTAGCATTATATCCACTCCGCATTACACAGCCATGTGTGCGCACAGCGTTACGAGAGTTATTGATTGGCGGGGTTCTTTCTGCTGTAATGATCCTTTGTTGTAATGCCGCAATTTCTCAGGATGCTTTAAAAGCCGTGGTAATTATGAAGGCATGAAACGCATTATACGTCCATAAACCCAAACTGCCACCGAGCCCCTCCCACGGACACCGCCGCGCCCCCCCCCCCCCCCCCCCCCCCCCCCCCGTACAAACTGCCTGCGGCAATTGCTTCTGGCTTGTTCCGAATCAAGGTAGCCTTCTTTTATTGCAATATTTGATTAATGAACACACTCCAAAAAAAAAAAAAGGAAAATCAATTTGCAAGCGAGCACTTACTACTGTACGTCGTAAATAACAGAGTGGAGAGAGAGAAGGTTCTGAAAGGAGGGACTTCAATAAAAGAAAACAGAAGTGCTCCTCTTCCATCGATTCATTTCAGCCCACCCCCCCCCAACCCCCCCCCCCCCCACCCCTTTTCTCCTACCCACCCAATTTCTTTCTCTGTGCCCACATCCCCCGCTGGTTCGTACCCGATCGTGGGCAGGAAAAAAATTAATATCGGCCGCCTTCATCAACCTGTGGGCTCCGTTTTAATGACTCGGTGGGATTTCTGCGCCGGCGCCCGATTGGTCGGCGGCCGCCTCCTCTGACGGACGTGGCGGGCGGCGGCGGAGGCCCCTAAAACCTCGGCGTTTAATTCCATGGGCGGCGCGGCGGCGGCGCCCGTTACGAGCGATAAATCAGCTCTAATTCATCGCCCTTCGCTCGGCAATTTATCTCCGCCTGCGTAACCCGAAAGCACATCACTTAGGACCGGTGCGTTCCTCCAGCCCTGTGTTAATAAACAGGGCGTCTTGGGCTTGATTTACGGGTTTTTAGGAGACGGGGAGATGCCGCCGCCGCACGCGCACTGTTCGAGCAGCGGGCTCCTTTTATTTTTTTTTTTTAAAAAAAGGGACATTGAAAAGTAAAAGCGAATAATTTTGTCACCTTTGGCTCCGGAACGTTACCTTCGCCGCCCCCCCGCCTTCCATCGTCTAAGAGCCTACCTTTGATCTCGCGGCCTCGTCCGGGCCCCTAGTGGCATGTTGACAAAACCCCGCAAGAGAACCTCTCCGCCTAACGTCTGTGAAGACGGTGACCCAGTTCACAACCAAGACAAAAAAAAATGTGTGCTATTGATCTGAGGGGGGGGGGGAGTAAAAAGGAGGTAAAAAAAGAACAGTAAGTGACAAGAGAAGTAAAGTTTGGTGTGGGAGAGGCTGCCAGCTCCGTGTGGCCTGGGACGCGCGCCCAGCCAAACGACCGAATCTCACTGACGCACCCCGTCAGACGAGCTAAAACGTCCCAGCCCGCATTTAGACTTTCCCCTTCATTAAGGTTCTAATGGCCTTTTAATAGGCAATCTGATCAAGGTTCAAAGCACAACGTATTAAGACCTTCCCGCTATCTGCAAGGAGAAAAAATGGTCAGACAACCTTTCCGAGAGGAAGAACACACCCCTAAACCCAGAGAGAGACCGCTTCACACCCAATCACCCCCCCCCCCCATCTCCCCCCCAACCCCCCCCCCCCCCCGGCCAAAACTGTGGACTGTCAAGAGATCACCAGCTTGTTAAAGACCAAGCATCTCAAATGTAGCACAGAAATTTGCACATTTATTATATGTACATGTATATAAATATATACACACATATATATAAAAACATACATGTATACATACACAAACACACAATATATACATATAAATATATACACACACACACATAAATATACACAAATATATATACGCACACACACATAGCACTGCAGTCCTACCTCACACTGACCCTGTGCTAGTGTGGTGAAGCTATTAGTTGTAACCAAGAGAAATTTTGCTTTTTAAAAGTCATATAAAATTAAGAACCATTTTCATGATGACACCATCAAATCTGCAAAATGCTGAAAATACTTTTTTTTTTTTTTTTTTATCCAAACCAATATACTAATTTAGTCCCGCTTCTTACTGTCCAGATTCCCTGCAGCACACACACACACACACACACACACACACACACTCCTGCTTTAACCGCGGTGTAAGAACGCGGCAATGCCTCCGACCGACAGCTCGCGCTAATCTGAGATGTGAAAAATGGGCACGGAGAGAATTTGCCATGAGCCGCCGCCACCGCCGCGGTAGTGATTGCTTTAATAGGTCGTGTTGCGCTCGTTCGAGGATGCGTCGATAACACCGAGGCTCCCCAAGGTCGGTTCAAGGCCGCACAAATCCCCGCAGCAATCGCGGGACTTTGAAACCATGGGACCGCCGCCGTTTCCAATCAACAAACGGTTTATTTCCCGGCTGCCCATCTCTTCCCTCCAATTTCGCCCATTAAATGAGCACCCATGGCCAGGGCCTGACGGTCACTGTAATAAGAGAGGTCACAGCAGGCCCGGTGCCCCTTCTGAGGTGCAGGGGGGAGGGAGAGAGGCGAAGACAGCGCAGCTTTCCTCCGTCTCTAAAAAAAAATCCCTCACAAACACCCCCCCGTCTCTCAGCGACCAACCAGCCCTTCAGGAGACACTAAACAAAACACAGAAGGTTGTGACTTTCAGGAATCGGCAGATCCGAACGTCTGCGTGTGGGATAAACAACGGCTCTCAGATGCTCGAGCCCTTTTGCTTTACGCGCTTTCGGAAGGGTTCACGGCAAACCCCCCTCTCCCTCTTTCGGGGGGCCGACGGTTCGCGAGGACCGAACCTCGCCCCGCGTCGCGTTGGCCTTCCGGCTTTTGAAAAGGCAAGAGCCGAAGCTTTTATCTCAGAGACCTCATTTTGAGCCCCCCCCCCCCCCCGGGAAAAGCTAGCCCACCTCGTTCCCCTCAAAATCGCTGAACGCCCCCCCCCCCCTTCCAGTCGCTTGGCGGTAGCGGCGCCCGACCCGCAGGAGCCAGCAGAGGCTCTGCGGCGGTCTTCCGGGACCGAGCGAACTTCGGGGGGGGGGAGGATACCTGCCGCTGCCGTTCCGTAGCGTAGCAACCGCAGCGAGGCGCACCACCGCCCCCCCCCCCCCGGGCACCGCGGGGACCTGACATTTACTCCCCAGACCCCGCTGCCACTCGCTGAATGCAGCCTTTTGTCCCCGCAGTCTTCCTCAGCTCCTTTCGTTTATTATCTTTCACTCCACTCCTCTTTCTTTTTTCCCCTTCAAGGAAAAGGTGCGGGCCTTTTTCCGTAACGGAGAAGGGCGAGCTCGTCCCCCCCCCCCCCCCCCCCTCTCTCCTCTGCCTGGACCCCGGTGACCCCCCCTGACCCTAGGGGGCAGCCAATCGCAGCCCGGCCTGTCAGACCAACACAAACGACCTTTCTCGTGCACATTCTCCGGATTATGCTAAACAGGAAGAAAAAAACAAAAAAAAGTTCTGCAGGAGATAAGTCAGCTTTGGTTAAGCGCATGGCTATTTTTCCAGGAAGCCGGGGAGGCCAGCGTGCATTACTCACTTGTTCCCAAAAACAAACAAATTAAGAGCTTAAGGCCGAAGAGGGCACAGGAGCGGCCGGCCTGATGGTAATAACCGCATCATCTTCGCAAAAACTCTGCCGGTCAGTCCTCAGCAGTCATGCTATTGCGTTACAGCGCCATTTTCATTTGAGCTGCAAAAGCTGACGTCATTCTCAAGAACAGTGTGTATTATAAAAAGGAGTTACGCAGCGCGCTGCGGCCACTCCATGTCTGGGGGTGTCACACCACACCCTCGCTCTCTCAGGAAGCATCACTAAGCAAGAAAACAGCCTCTTTACCAACACAAGCCATTTTTAAAAAAAATCAGCTGACACAAAATTTCCCAGATCTCACCCTTTCGGCTGCCAATTTTACACGACCATAAATAGGCTACTTCATAACATAAAAGTAAAAGGCTACTGGGGTCCGTGAATCTCCTCGTCCGTTTCACAAAAGAGGACAAAGCAGGGCAGGAGAGAGTGGCTTTATTAGGAAGGACACCAAAAAGATGAGGGGGGGGGGGGGGGGGGGGGGGGCAGGTGTAAGTTAATCAGGCCAAGGGAAAGAGAGGTCGCTAGACCACCACCAGAGTAAACAACGCGGATTCGCAGGGCGGCGAATGCAAACAAGCGACGGCAACGTTAATCGATCACCGGGCCCTAACTCGCCGCTAACTGGACGGGAAATCACGAGCCTTTCCGCGACGAGGCAAAGCTAAAGAGGACGGCCGGTTTTGGGCTCGGCAGGGGGCCGAGCCAACGCGAGAGGCTCTACGACGTCCGGCCCCGGCCTCCTCAGACAGGCTCCATCGGCCGTTAAACAGGCAATGGAGGATATCGAAAGGGCCTTAAGTGTTCTCGAGTCTCGGTATGTGCTCTGTTTGTCAAGCAAGGAGACAGCAATTTTGTTTCAGGAGAGCGTGATGGAAGGCAGCAAGGACAAGACGTGCTGAAAGAATAGGTCGAGTCCACGCTTTCTCTCTCTGTATGCGTACGGCACATTTGGGAAAATCCATCTACATCAGACCGCTCAGACGACGAGGCGACTTTGGTGGCTCAAGAGGCGATGAGCTTCTCATAGCGACGCCGACAATTCTCGTCATCTTCACCGACAATCAGCGGGTCTGCAGTGTTTTCACATTACCATTTGGTAACGCCTCAGCTCGCTTGGAACCTCGACGGAGGTGATACCAAAAAAAGTACCAGGTACCGGGTACTATTCACAACTTTTGCCCGATGGAAAACCAAAAAAGTCGAGTCGAGTCGAGTCGAGTCGAGTCGAGCCGGTACCATGCGGTGGAAAAGCGACTTTACAGAGAACCCTCTGGCCCCGCCCACAACACACCCCGCCAGACGAGAGGGAGACAGAGATATGGGCGACGATCTCATGGTGACTTACTCCACCGATATCTTACACCTGCACCTGCGAGGCACAGTTCTGGATAGGAGTACCTGGTTGGTTGGTTGGTCGGTTGGTTGGTTGGTCGGTAGAACGGCGGCCATATTGTTTCCAAAACAAACACCAAGCCCATTCCCAGAGGGCCGTTCATAAACCCGCGAAGGCAATTCGGCAACGGGCCGGCTAAACAGCAAGCGAGCGAGCGAGCGGGGAGTCTGAAGTGGAACGAGAGCTAAAAGCGGCCGACGCAGACATCGTCTTCCAGAACTGCGCGCTCCATTAGCCAGAGCCAAGCCCCTTATGTGGGCATTTTTTGCAAGAAGAAACAATTTGCGGCAATTATTTTATCAAAACAATGAAAATATCCGAATATCCGCTGTTGCCTCGCGCGCTTGACCTCTGGCACACGCCGTCCTGTTCGTGCCACGTGTCCAACGTCTTACGGATTAAGGAAGCACGTGACGAAGAAAAAAAAAAATAACATTCAGGGGGGAAAAAATAATTCCTCACAAAGACAAGCTACGTCTTAAAAAGGCCCCACTACGAGCCCTGCAGGGGGAAGAGCTGAAAGAGCGATATGCTTATTTATTTGTGGTAGGTCCCCACGCCCCCCCCCAATGCCTACAATGTTTTTGCTCTATAAAAACATGAGGGGAGGAGTCCCATTCACATGTTTATTCCAAAAATCTGAGACACGTGTCGCTGGTACAGCCTCGTCACCCCCCACAACCAAACATCTGGAAGAGACACACCCCCAGCCCCTAAGTATAGATACGCAGACAAGGACTTATTTTAGGGTTGCAAAACATTCCCGCACAAAAGAATCCAATTATAATTTAAATGCTTTCTGCGCTGAATTATTATTTTTGTACTGATTGCTCACCAATTGCCCCAGCTGTTCTGAGGTGAGGTGTTCCCACAGTCAAACCCTCACGCGTCCTGGGATTTTTCCACAACGTCCAAATCAAGGTAAGCGTTCAATATGGGGTTAAAAGAAGTGTACGGCGAACCACTAACAGCCCCCCACACCCACCCCACCCCACACCCCCCCCCCTCCCAGCGAATCAAAAATAGCCTCATAGCAGACCTTTCGTCTGAAACTGGGTCAGAGTTCAGCATCGCAGTCGGGGTGAGAGTCCGCTTCGCTCCAGAGGGGCCTCGAGGAGCCAGCCAAACGGACCCGGGCAGCGGAGGGTTAACACGCCCCCGCGGGGGGGGGGGGGGGGGGGGGGGCACTGCCGTAACGTTTCACGAGGTCGTAAGAATTAAAGAGGCTTCCCCCACTTACCGAGCCAAAGGTTATCACAGCCATTTGAAAAAATGTTGGGCTGGCAGTCAACTTATCAAAAGGCAAAAAAGTCCACGTGGACAAACACAAGCACCGTATGCTAGAGAAGCTATTTGGCCAGCCGACTAAGAAACAGATTTTTATTATTTATTTATTTCGTTTCACACAGGGGAATAAAAATCGACCATGTAAATAACCAGCAAATATCACCAGGCTGAGGTTCCCAGCCTCCTTAGCCCTACCCGTTTAAATAACGGCACGAAAGACCATTTTAAGACACGTCTCGTGATACGTCAGTCCATCCGAATTCGGCCTCAGTCGTTCAACTGGAACTGTTCTTTAATATTAAACATTTCAGACACAAAGTGGCGTGTGTCACAGTAGAAGCCTTGTCCTGAGAACAGAGGATAGCCCGCAATGGGCCCGTTGTCTTATCCTGACGGGCTCTGTTCTAGGCTCTCTCTCTCTCTCTCTCTCTCTCTCTCTCCGTGTGCCAGTAATCTCTCCCCGACTGAGAAAAACTGGCGCTAAATTTAGCAGCAGATTTATCAAGCTGTAGGGTGAGCTGGAGCAAACAAGGGAGGGGGGGGGGGGGGGGGGGGGGGGGGGGGGGGGGGGGGGGGGGGGGCGGCATTGTCAGCGAGGGGCCGTCCGTCATGAGTCACGTTCAGACGGAATAAAACCGATACGGCGGTCTCCGCGCGCGGGAGCGAGGCGCCGCGGAGCAGCCCGACGCTCGTCTGACAAAAGCCTGGCCCGCAGCGAGGTGCGGAGGAGAGGAGGAGAGGAGGAGATGAAAAATTCAAATAAGAGAGCGAGAGAGAGAGAGAGAGACAGAGAGAGAGAGTGACAGAGAGGAAGATATATATATACACATATATATATAGAGAGAGTGATAGAGAGGGAGACAGAGAGGGAGATATATATATATGTATGTATATACACACATATATAGAGAGAGAGAGACAGAGAGAGTGATAGAGAGAGAGATAGAGGGAGATATATATGTATGTATATACACACACATATAGAGAGAGAGAGACAGAGAGAGTGATAGAGAGAGAGAGAGAGGGAGAGACAGAGGGAGATATATATATGTACGTATATACACACACATATAGAGAGAGAGACAGAGAGAGTGATAGAGAGAGAGATAGAGAGGAAGAGAGAGATGGTGATATATATAGAGAGAGAGGGGGAGAGAGAGAGAGAGAGGGAGAGAGAGAGAGAGAGAGAGAGAGAACAGGCGGAGGAAAGGAAGGAAAAGGGTCGGGAGCCACCCGGGCGGATAAGTGTTCTGTCCCGGTGAAGGCGGGAGCACGGCGGCGTGGCCACGGAGAAAAGGACAGTCGGCGGGCAACGGCACACCCAGCGTAGGGTCAGGACTCATTAACAGAGAGCGTGGGCAGGCCAATAAACACCCGGGACAGGGGCAGCCTTTTTTACTTTGACAGAAAACTCTCACACACACTTGCTTCAGTAAGCACTTTTTTCCTCCTCCCCCCCCCCCCTTCCCTTTCTCTCAACCAAGAGCTGCACATTTAATTTTTTATGTGGCGTGAACGCTCCCAACAGGACTGCCTGTTTCTTCCCTCAAAGTGAAGTGTTTTTTTTGGTTTTTTTTTTAAACTCAGGTATATGCTCTCCTGGTTGGACCTAAAGCCTCAACAAAAAGATGCATAGTTTTTTTTTTAAATATTCAATCCTGCAGGTAAAAAGCACTATAACATAGCGTTGACAAGTAATCTCAGGCTATAAAAATAGCCAGCCGGGGCAGTAGTGAAATTACCCATAATTCTGCCAAGGGAAAAAAGGGACGCTTTTTTCTCGAGCGGCGAACGGTGCAGGGACCAGCGCACGCAGTGCTGCGTTTTTCTGCCTGTTTGCCCGGAACGGCAGCAGGTTTTTAAAACACCTTCTGGGAACATCCCCGAGTCAAAGTCCAAATAACCACCGATAAAAATCAACAGTCATCCCTGCAGCCCGGCCAAATATGCAACTCGCGCTGCCACACACATAATCTGTGTTTAACTAGCCTGCCGGTGCCTGATGGGAAACTCCCGGCTTAAAAGACAACACTGAAATCAAAAAAGAGAGACATTTAACTTTTGCATTTATAATAATGGGTCACGTGAGATTTACGAGCGCGACAAACCTACAAGAGAGTGGGGGCTGCTGGGTGGCGCATCCTCTTAAGGAAGCGTTCGAGCGTGCGGTCGGGCTGCGTGGGCTTCGTGGTCCGGTGCCGAACCCGGAGCAGGCCACACACAGGCCCGCAGATCCGCGAGCCGTCGGCTGCAGCGTCGCCCGGGGACGAGGACAAGCGCGTTTCGCTGCTCACCGGCGACCCCCACTGGCCGGCGTGGCGCCCGCAAGTCCGCCCGTGAAGCCCCAGACTCGTCGTCATGGCGAGCGACTCGCCAACAGTGACTTGCTAACAGTGTGGTGTGACATCACGTACTTCAGAGGAGAGCACGTCCGCTGTTGTGGAAAACGAGCCCTTATGAACACAAACGGGGCATTCCGAAACTGGGGAGAACAACGGGGGGGGAGTCAAAATATTTCCCTCTAACACCAAGAAAAAGAAGAAACAGAAATCTGGTTTTCCAACAAAAACGAAAAGTGAAGGCTACGCCGGTTTTCGTTTCTTGTTTTTTTTCGCTTCAAAGCGAACGGGGACCGCCGCGCGCAACGTGCGAAAGGACCCCAAAAGCGTTCGGAAATAGAAGCGGGTGAAAAGTCACGGGAGAGAGAGAGCGGCGCGAGGGAGAGAGAGCGGCAAGAGAGCGGCGAGAGAGCAGCGAGAGAGAGCAGCAAGAGCGGTGAGAGAGGGCAGCGAGAGAGAGCGGAGAGAGTGGCAAGAGAGCAGTGAGAGAGAGCAGCGAGAGAGCGGCACAAGGGAAAGAGCGGCGAGAGAGAGCGGAGAGAGAGCGGAGAGAGAGCGGAGAGAGAGCGGAGAGAGAGCAGAGAGAGAGCGGCGAGAGAGAGCGGAGAGAGAGAGCAGCGAGAGAGTGCAGCGAGAGAGCGGCACAAGGGAGAGAGCGGCGAGAGAGTGGCAAGAGAGCAGCGAGAGAGTGCAGCGAGAGAGAGCAGGGAGAGAGCAGAGAGAGAGCAGAGAGAGAGCGGCGAGAGAGAGCGGAGAGAGAGCAGAGAGAGAGCGGCGAGAGAGAGCGGAGAGAGAGAGCAGCGAGAGAGTGCAGCGAGAGAGCGGCACAAGGGAGAGAGCGGCGAGAGAGTGGCAAGAGAGCAGCGAGAGAGTGCAGCGAGAGAGTGCAGCGAGAGAGAGCAGCGAGAGAGAGCGGCGAGAGAGCAGAGAGAGAGCGGCGAGAGAGAGCGGCGAGAGAGAGCCCGGTAACCTTGACTGGCAGGGATACGCTTCATCATCACAGCGCGCGCGACTCGCGCAGCGGCGGCGGCGGCGGCGTCAAACGCATCTGCAGGCTCGGGTCTGGAGGACTGTCTGTTCTTACAACGAGCTCCAGCGGGCTTGGCAGACATCCACTCCGGGAGAAACCAAAAAAAAAAAAAAAACTGAGGCTGCTGCTGCTGCTACAATCCAGGTTTTGTCGCCGAATAATATCCCTGTCGGGATGCCGACTGCTTCTTAAAAAAAAATTCTGACAGCACATCTTCCAGGAGGAGGTACGGGCAAGGAGACGTTACAGACTGTTTACATACCAGGGACAACCCCCGAGATGCCAGATACTATTTAGCCAAAACCGAAGCTCAAGGTCAAACCTGTAGGTCATACCACATTATTTCTGAGAGGAATGCAGCAGGACACTTAGAGACAATGCACACCAAAAAAAAGATGCATTACTCATTACAGCAACAATGTGCGAACTGCATACACAGACAGTGTCGTGGGGGGGGGGGGAGAGCAGGGCTGTTTGTCCTGCGGTGGGATTTGAGCAAGCACAAATCTCACTGAAGAACCTAAATCAGCTCTCGAGACAAGTGTACCAGAAAATTGATAATGACTTTGGGCACAGCTGCGCCTAGTCACCAGGTGTGACAAACAGCGTACAAAAACGATCATGACAAAAAGTAAAATGAGTACAGAAACTGACAAATCTGTTTTTCGTAGACGGGCGTCAAAGAAATGCGATCTTAGCACGCCGGGTCCTGGACAGACAAAGGGCGTCCCGCCCAGGGTTCGGTGATGGCGTCCTACGGTACGTGCAGGGGGGCAGGGCTCAACAGGAAGGTCCTCTCCAAAAAAAAAGTGTCACGCACTCACCCCAGGCCCTGGGGGCTCAAAAACGCTGTCCCAGCTCGGAAATCCTCAGACCCTAGCCCAGGAACTAATCACCACCATTCCACTTCCTACGCGGTGCCACACGACGCTTCTGTGCAATTTGCTGTCCTCAGAGCATCTTCGTGAATAATGGTAGCAGAGAACATCGAGCTGGACTCTCGATATAACGGCAAGGACAGCTTCAAAGAGGCTATCTCTGCGGAATCAAAGGGACACTGTATGTAGGCCTATGTATTTTGATGTTCTTTTTGAAGATGCAGACTAGGTGAATTGAGAGAGTAGTGAGTGGGGTGGGGGGGTGGGGGGGGGCTCCTGAATGCCTCTGTAGATCAGGGAGCTCCGGGAAAGGGCTTTGTTAGCGATTGTGTAGAGAGGGGGGACCTTGCTTTCTGTCCTTCTGGCCTAGTCACCTCATTAATGTCACTCAACATCAGTCTTTTTTTTTTTTTTCCCCCCTCTTCTAGGCCAGCTTCAGCTGTCCTCTCATTCTCCCAGCACTGATAGCACAAAGCCCAGGAACCTCCAAATTACACACGACAAAGGCCACACGGCAAAAAAAAAAAAAAAAAAAATATCTCCGCACATCAACACACGGACACGGACACAACAGGCACCCGGGGTAATTGAGAGAAACCCACACGAGTGAAAGATCTCCGTCCAAATGTTTTCCTCGCGAGCCAGGGACCGGCTTCCGACAGGCTTGTTTAGAGCCGGCGTGAACTAAACGCCGAGCTGTGCGATGTCTGCCAGGGGTTTCAAAATCAATCACGCGCACAATAAGGTCCGAGCGAGTAGGACCGGCAAGCTCCGGCCGCCCTGCCGCACGCAGCCCCGGGAACCGGACGCACGAAACGCATCACGCGCCGTCGTCCGCAGGCCCCCGGGTTGAAGATTATTTTTGAGACGTTCGAGATCTCTCGGCGCTCTAACACACACACACACACACACACACACACACACGGGATCCTGCCAAACCCCCCCTGTCAGGCTTAACCAATCCCAGCCCGTGCCCGCTGCTTTCGGGAGGAGCGTCCAGCGGTGGGCAGCGATGAGACGGTGGGCCCCCGGATCCACACCGCGGGGCCCCTACGGCAGCAGACGAGCCGGGTTCTTAATTGGTGTTGAGTGCCGAGCGGTGGAGTCAGAGCTGGGCTAGGGAAAGCAAGGTCGCTCTGCAGCTGGGACCACAGCATCCCTCTCCCCCCCCCCCCCCCCCCCCCCCAGAGAGGTGAGGTGAGGGGGGGCGGGGGGGGGGGGCGTGCAGCACTTCACACAGCGTCACCTCTAGACTTCATTAAAAACTTGGCCTGAAGTTTTCACACTCCAGCAACACGCTTCCCCCTTCAGCTCGGACACCATGGGACTCCAGACGCTTTTCCCCGGCCTGGTACATTATGTTCACCACAGCTCCGCTAAGCAAGAAACAGCAGCAGACTGGGGGGGGGACGGGGGGGGGGGGGGGGGGGGGGGTGACGTGTGGGAAATGAACAAGAAAGAAAATCCACAAGCTGAGGAGCGTTAAACCACAGACCTAACCACAACCATGGGCCCCGGTCACGGGCTAACAGGTTAGCACCATTGCCACAGAGTCCATTTCTCTTTCCTTTCCCACGCCCCCCCCCCCCCCCCCCCCCACCCCCATTCCATGTATTGAACCAAATTTCTTCGGCAGAAATTAAAATGCAGAGCTGTGGCAAGTTTAATTCGACTTCGCAGAAAATGATTCGCTGCGCCCTCGAGGGAAAAAAAATAAGCAAATCTTAGCAGTGTATATGAATTCTCCGCAGAACACATTAGGCTACTCATTTAAGTACTCATAAGCACTCATTTAAAAAAAAAAAAAACGAATACCTTTCCGGGGAGTTTTTTTTTTTTTTTGGAGGCTCTGCACGGTAGCGCAGGACGCCTGGAGACGGCTCATTGGCTAAAAAGGCCGCGTCGGGCCGCGGTTGCCGTGAGAACGTCACCTCGGCGACGCGCCGGTTAACGAAGCTGGCGGTCCCCTCTGAGCGCGTGCGTCTGCTCCAACAACAGGCCCTCGGAGCTCGCGTCTCCCGGCGAAGCGGCCGCCGTCCCACCAGCAATTAAAATCGTGTCGGGACACGCCGGGATCCGCGGAGGAGTCGCCCCCCGCGTGCGACGGCAAAGGCGACGGCGGCGGAGGACGTGGAAACCGATCGCAGGGTGCGCCGCCAGAAGCGACCGCCTGATCGCTCGGGAAGGAGGAGGAGCAGCGGACGCACGCGAGACGAGCCGGAGTTACAACAAACAGGCACCGAAAATAACGCCCCAAATCTGAATACAGTCACCTGGAAGGCCTGTGAATCTGGCCACCTGCAGGACATAACCACGCCTCGTGACTTCACCAGGGCTCAAATGCTCCGGTGTGGTCTATGGCAACCAGCTCCATGACAACACATTACATTACAGGCATTTGGCAGACGCTCTCATCCAGAGCGACTTACACAACTTTTTTTTTTACATTGTATCCATTTATACAGCTGGATATATACTGAAGCAATGCAGGTTAAATGCCTTGCTCAAGGGTACGACGGCAGTGTCCTACCCGGGAATCGAACCTGTGACCTTCCTTACCCACCGTGCTACACTGCTGCCTAGGCCGTAGGGCGCTATAACCAAAGGGGAATGGGGGGGGGGGGGGGGGGACAGAAAATATTCTACATGGTTGAAAACCCAGTGCAAGGGTCCTTTGCTTTGAGCGTGCCGCAAACACCCACAGCTTCAAAGCCGCGCCAGACAGCCTGGGCAAAGTGCGGTCCCGTCCACCTGCCCAGCAGAAGAAGAACAGCACTGGGGCACAGTCCACTTTGAAAGGTTTTGGGGGGGGGGGGGACATCTGGCTGGCGAGCGCGTAACCCGAAATGGACTCCTCCCGGGGGGAGATCCGACACCGACGGCAACATTTGAGAAGGAGGCACGGACGGCCGGGACGAGGGGGGGCGCCGCAAAACAACACGGACCCCCTAAACGGCAGCAACGGACCGAGACTGTTTATTAACTTTACATGAAGGGGAGAGAAGCAGCCGATGCAATGTTAATCTATCTGCCTCAATCCTCTTTTCCTCAGTACCCTTTGAAATCCACATCCTCTGTGTAATACCAAAACAAATAAACCCATTTTCTTTCCCTAATGAGCTGGCCCTTGAGATCACAACGCTAAAATGACTCAGGATACGACTTAACCCACAGATCCTCTAATGTGCCCAACTCTTTTTTTTTTTTTCTTCTCCTTTTTTTTCGGGATGTGACGCAACTGAGATGCAAACTTCAAAAAAGCTGCTTTTTAAAGAAAGCTGCGCTCTGTGCAATTTATGTCCTTAGTTTACTTCTATTCAAGAAAACAACCTTGTTTTTAAAAAAATTAACGTTGGGGATTTAGGAAGCTGAAAAACTAGAATCCCAAAAAAGGAAACATTTCTATTTTTGAGAACAAATGGTGGGTGTTTTTTTCCAGTAATGTGAAAAGGTTTATTTTCCAGGGAAAAGCAGGGGAAGAAAAGAGGTTAAAGCTAAGAACAAGTGGGGGGACAAAGAAAAGCTGTTCTACATGTCGGATGGTTTCTCAACCATATGCCGATACCCTTAAGACACCATGTGCTATGGCTTTGTGAGGTTTCGCTGCCAATTCCCCCAACTGAAACCTGAACCACTCAGAAACAATACCGCCCTCTGTGCCATTACGAAGGACAAAAAAATCCATTATCCCGAAAAAAATCTCATGGACGCATGGAGGGTCCACAACCGGCCGACGCGCCCTCTCGTCATTTCACAGTTGGACAACCAGCCAGAGGACATGTGCAACATCAACCGCAAAAACCCCGGCCAAAACCATTCAGCTACATGCTCAGCTGCAGGGCAGCAGCGCAACTGAATTTCAGGTGTAGGCGTATACAAATGAGGCACGCATGACAGACAGAGAGCCGTAAATATTTTTCAAGCCCGAGACCCGGTGCGCTTTAACTGCTTAAGAAACCAAAACTTTCAAAAATCAGTTTCAAGGCAGAGACCAGAAAATCCACCACTCCTTGTTTCCAGTAAAGGCAGCACTTTGGCACTTCAAGTGAACAAATCACTGTATAAGGAGGAAGCCCTAAGATTTATTAAACTTCCATTATGCCAGAAAGAGAAGAGGAACCACAGCGCTGAAAATCCATCCTTTTCCTGTAAACATTAACTTCAGCTCTTCATTACGCACCGAGCTCTTTTGCCAACTACCAAGAATCAAACCAAAGCTTCCTCCTACTCTTGACACCAACATCTGTTACTCACAGAGCACTTCCTGCACATGAAATGCAAAGCCATGCTCGACAAAAAGAAACTAACAGAGAGGTGTCTTGTCTACAAAAGCATCTTTAAAACTGACATTGTTCCCACTTACCTTGGGTTGAGCGCGTCTGGGGAAGGCAACTTTAGGATCAATCTGCAAATCAGTGGGAGTTGGGGGGGGGGGGGGGGGGGGTAGAGAGAGGGGAGAAGGGGCATTAATAAACAAGCAATGCCTTAATATTTCAACACTGAAGAAATACAGGCAGAAAAAGAGCTAATTAATCTTAAAAGCAAAACATTTTTTGTCAGAAAGGGAAATGTACTTTTCAAATGTATTTACACCAGCAATCAGGAATGGAAAATTACCTACAACCGGCCAAGAACTGAAAATTTACTCTCGGGTCTTGTTGGGTTTGTGCTTGTGGAAGGCCCAAGTTCCACAATAACCACGAAAGTGCATCTCAAGGAGTTTCCCCTTCTTTGGTTTACGGTCTCATTAATGACATTTTTCTTCTGTTTAACCCGCACTGAGGCGTGCTCCGGGAGCCTTATCAATCTTACATTCAGACTGAGGAGAAACTATTTCATGCACCAATGTCACACTACACTTTCCTCTATTCGAAAAGGCTTTCAAGAAGTTTTGAATGCTCTCAACAAAAGCTGGCTCGTTCAAAGGAAAACAGCAGATGCATCGAAACGGCTCTCCAGCAGAAAATAACTTCCTCAAGTTCAGCAATAAATAAAATGCACGATATCTGCGTAGCTACACGGTACTTTTTGCAATAACGGGGTCTGTCCAAAGGGGGGCTTTTCATTCGCTATAGCATCATCCTCACAGGCAAGCGATCTCAGGAGCACCTCATTGTCAGCATGCAAGCTTTTTCCCCTTCAACCGTTTTCAACAGCTTTACCTAGCTGAGCTCAAAGTTCCCATCACACCCAGTTATATCACCTTCCCCCAGGATAATGATATACACTTTATACTCATTTGCAGGAGGCAAATATTTTAGGTAAAAAAAGGCTATTAACATGTATCAATGTAGACTTTCCAAAGACTGAAAAAGACATTTGCTTTGCTTTTAAACAGTCCAAATTATCATTTTGAGTCCTGTGAATTGTGTCCATTTCACACACAAAATCCTTCCAATTATGTCACGATTATTATCATTCAAAAATCAGGCGGATATGGCGAAAAAAATTCAATAACACCTGAGTACAATAAGCTTCCATGTAATGTATTCCATGTTAGGGTTCACTTTAGCAATTAGCCTCGTGCAGTAACAATTCAACCTCATTTACTTTGTGGAACCAGACCTAGCCATGCACAGAAAACACTTTACGCGTTGAATATGAAAGCGATCGCTCTGTCTGTCTGTGTGGGGCTTTGTTTCCATAGAGAGCTTCTCGGGTTATCAGGGAAGGCACCATTAGATCACGCTCGTTTCAGAACGCACTGAACGAACGCTGTTTTGGGCGTGAGGTTTGAGTGCCGTGATTCTCCCTTCAGTGGTTATTTAAGAGGGTGGAGCTCTCAGATAATTTACACAAACCATCTAATAGTAGGATTTTGCAAACGGCATAACACAGCCTTAGTAAATGTTGCACCGGTCTCTGTTCAGTAATGATTTACAAGAGCTAAGGTCTCCTTATCCAGGAAACGGAAACCTCCAAAGGGGTGAAAGATAACTGAAAAAATCAGAAGCTGAACATGCACTTATTTAACTAAATATGTTTATAGTGCCCGATAATACCACCTGACTGAACAAAATGTGAGAATGTTTGGAGTACACAGTCAATGGAATTTATGCTTAAACTGACAAGTACGGCACGGTGAACTTTGGATAACGAATACAGGAATGAAAATACGCAACTACATCATAAATCCTTTCATCGGGTCCTTGCTTTGAAACATGAGATGCCAGAAACCAAAATAAAATCCAGCGTAAAGGACTATTACAGCTGTGCCTGTTAAATCTGACTGACAACCTAGAAATTGCTCTAAAAAGAAGAGAAAAGGCCCACGTTAAAATACATAAATAATCAAAGTAACCCAATCTACTACCAAAGCCTTGTAGCTTTGTCTCCTTTAATCTTATATAACTGCCTTCCACAGTCTCACTAGGGCTTTTTCAGTGTGCGGTTCCGCAAGATCATGGCAGGAGGCAATCGCCAACATCCTCACTTCATTGCTTCCAACAGGACTTCATACGTTACTGCAGCTTCTGGGGAGATTCTCTCACCAGACTTCCTCATGTACCAAAGCTTAAACATTTACCAGTTTCAAAGCTAGCAAGACCGTTTTAACGTTTCTCCACTGTAGCGATTTACAGCGCTACCAAAATATGGAATGTTCTCCCATCGTGTCCCATGCCCGATGCATGAAACCGCTTGCGTCTTATACGCTTAGCACCTCTGGCGATCGTCTAAATTTTGCATCACCCGTGCTGAAGGACATCTCCTGGGCTCCTTAGGGTTCCTGTGCAGTACCATTCCTCAAGTTACCACAGCAAACATTAAGGGGGATTTTTCTAATCATGCTGGACCTGGCTGTGCATCAAAAGCAAATATAGAAGCAGGCTTCTACAGCAAGAGATGTTCTCATTCCTTTTGTTTGCCAACCACGTAGTTTTTCCTTCATATTGATACTGATTCAGGTCTAAGGATTTTTTAGTTGAGTGCCGTTAGTCTTCTTTCTTCTTGAGTATGGAGAGCTACACACCAACAGAAACATTTAAGTTTGAAGGGGTTTTTTTTGAGCGTGGGCTTCCTCTTCTATTGTCTTATTTACTTTCCAATGTTGATTTGTGGATTCTCAGTACTTAGCATGAAGAGTCAATTTGCTCCTTTGTGGCAAAATTACACCGGTGTATTTTTCTAGATGCCGTTTGGCTTCGATGGAAATTGAACAAAAAAAAAAATCCCTGATAAGAGTAGGTTGACAGCTGGCATGGCTTACTCTGTAAATCAAAAAACAATGATGCGGAATATTTCAAGAGCAGCTCTTGATCTCTGCTGCAGACCTTTTGTTCGTCTTATTTCTACTACAAAAACAAGCCCTTCAAGCTTTTTTTTTACCCCGCTGTGTCTCTGGGCAGAATGTGTAATTTTGCAAATACGCGAAATGTACGTACGCCTTCAGAGCCATACTTCATTTTTTAAAAATTCATTCAAAGATTTATTAACAAGTATGAAATTGCAAGAGGGTAAAAATAATGTTTTATCTATATCCAAACAGAGTGTTAAGACTTTTTAAGCAAAAGACCCAGCTAAATTACCATGACATTCCTGCTGAAGAATGGTTGTCAAGACCCCCTTTTTAGGAGGACACTGTGCATAGCAAGCGAGCATTCGGGGCAGATTCGGCAATTAATTCTGAGTTTAAACGCTATCTGCTCTTTCCCTGGGCTGAGGTGAGTTTATTCAGTTATTATTTTATTTTTTTTGCATTAATATCTTTTCCTGCACCCAGGGACTGATTGACTCCAGGGGGGAAAAAAAGTCCATTAGGAGGTTATTACACAAGAACATACAATATGGCATGTTATGGTATGCCTGCCTGCTTGAGAGGGAGGGAAAAAAAAAAAAGAAAAAGACTGATGCCAACGCTTCGCGGAAAATGCAAGAAAGGGCAAGATCGAAACAAAATGGAATTTTGAATTGAAAACCCTAAAATGCCTACCACATCTCAAATCACTAAACTACAGTACTGTCAGTCATTCACTGCCCTAAGATTTAATATTACTTGCAAAGTTTGTGTGCGGGGGGGGGGGGCGGGCGGACGGACCCACCTGCATTTTGTTATTTTCTAATTTAGACAGAACATATTGTGTTGAGGGGGAGTTGAGTTGGCGCCTGAGAGTCAACACGCAATTTCAACTCCCAAGCTCCTCTAACAATAGGAGAAATACTGCCCCTGTGGCACAGTAAGATCCTCTCCGCCCGTGGGCAGTGGCCAAGCAGCCGCTGGTACTAATTACCCTAAGCTCAGGGCACCGGAGTTCAATCCACAGCACAACTGGGTGCTCCGGTGACATCAGGCCTATAGTGACTCTCAGCAAGTCCTGACCACCCTTCAGGAAGGAGCAATTCTGAAGCCTCCTTCCTTAGCCAAATAACCGTGACGAGCCGTGACGAGCTCCGCACGGTCAACGGGACCCCGGCACCACCACGCCCGGTTTCTAGGTAACAGCACCACCAACACAATTCTCGCCTTCACGTCCGTGGCCAGATCCTAGACATCCTCGACATCTTAAAAATGCAGCGGGAAAAAAAAATGTGGGAATCGCTCTGAAGACCAAAACTGTTAAAGGAGTGTACCGAATGAAAACAAGATTGAAATACCCATTCTTTAAAAGGGGGGGGGGGGGGGGGGTCTGATTTTGAATTGTGACCCTAGGCCTAGAGTGCACTCCTCAGAGAGAAACAACTGTGAAACAGACTGGGACAGCGGCAGCAGCAGGTCCAAAGGCAGCCAAAGCAGAGGAACATCTCCTGGAGCAAACATCCAGAATGTTCCAAATGCTTGGGGGGGGGGGGGGGGGGGGGGGGGGGGGGGGGGGGGCAGGAGCACAGAATTAATGGCTCTTGGTCCAACGTGAGTGAGCAGGCAAAATACGTCAAGCTCTCGGAGTCCATGACGTGGAAACTGAACCAAATTTCGACTTCCCCCAACACCCCAGAACAGCCTCAACCTCGGTCTCAGTCACAGCCACTCAATCACATGGTTTAAGCAAAGTCTGTGACATCACACTCCACAGTCAGGAAATCACTGTGACGTTACTCATTCCCCGCACTGGCAACCACCACACTGCCTTCTTTCTCACGAACAGCTTTCTCTCGCACCTGCAGACACAACGGACATCATAAATAGGTCAGATTTTAAAATAGATAAAGCAGTAAGTTTGGGGGGGGGGGGGGATCTGATACACACTGAATATTTCAGAATTTCTGGGTCTGGGGAAAGTGTCTTGCTTATGAGGCACTAGTGCAGACTGACCCGCCCATTTCATCACCAGTTATAAATACACACATGTAAACTGGCAGAGTAACTCAGACACCCGGCTTTGGACACCCTGCAAATTACCACAGGAGAACTAAAATGTCCAGTGAGGGAACGTTTCTATCAAATTGTAAGCAAAACAAAAAATAAAACTAAGTAGATTGATTATCAGTCAACAGACTACTTATACAGAGAATGTTAGCCTTCCATTCTAGCCAAAAAACCCACTAAAGCACTCACTAGTCTAAAAAAAAAAAAAAAAAAAAAAGTATTCATAGGTATATTCACAGCCGATAGAAAATTTCATTGTTTATCATCAAGTGCTGTATTAGGTTCTCTTTCTTAATTTACATACAATTAACCCACAATTTTGGAATATTTTAAGAGTACGCATGCAGTTGGTAAATTGTATAATAAAGGCAACTAGAAAGAGGGGTCCAGACCGGCGAAAAATAGTAATACAAAAGACCACTGAAGTTCCTACAATACCAACAAATATAAGCGGTACCAAACTAGCGCATAATGCTAATTAAACAGTGATTTAAAAAATAGCAAAAGCATAAACGCAGCTCAGAAAAAGGAGTTTTTTTTTCCTTAATCTTTACACCTGGTGTTCTAACGGGAGCATAAATGTCTGTCACTGTTTATAATTGACGGTTTTAACAACTCATGCTGAACAAATATTTTGGCATTCGCCAGCTACGCTACGCAGAGGTGATACCAGGGAGCATTTAGCCCTCCTCGCTTGTTCATTTGAGTTTTAGCATTTCCACACTCAGACCCGGGCTGCTTTGGTGCCTCGCAATACTGCTACTGTCGGAAACTGTGCCGGCCTGGAGTCACAACCAGGGGAGCGCATCATATCTGTGAATGAGCACAGCTCCACCAACCCCACACACACACACACACACACACACACACACACCACCACCCCCCCCATACACACACACACACACACGCACAACCACCCCCCCATACACACATACACACACAACCACCACACACACACACACACACACACACACACAACCACCCCCCCCCCCCCATACACACACACACACACACACACAGAACCACCCCCCCATACACATACACACACAACCACCATCCCCCCATACACACACACACATACACACAACCACCATCCCCCCATACACACACAGCTCCACGATCACCCACCTCTGCTGTAACAAAATTCTCCTGAGGAAACACTTTACAACTGCTTGGTTTTTGTGTCAATACCAAACTGCTGTGACACCTGCACTGTCCGTTCAGGAAAAAAATCGTATTGCAGTTCCAACAAGCTCAGCAACATTGATTCAATAACAGAAAGGGGCGACATAACATGACAAACAGACCCTTGAAAAGCTAAAAAGAAATCACCCTCACCAACCAATATTAAAAGGTTAACTAAACCATTAAATCTTAACCATTGTAAATGGAACACACAGACTCACGCACACAAAAATACATGTATACTGTAAAATTACACCGTAATTCAAACAACTGAAAGAATTTGAAATGATACACGGCTGATTAACGGTCTTAAATGTCAGTAGCAGCTACGTAAATCCACAGAAGCCTACAGTAATCCAGACATATGACTGCAATTATTACACAATTTCGCCCCTACATTTCCTACAAAAGCAGAACCCAAACCTTAACCTTCCACACAGACACTTACATGTTTGTTGCCTTCTAGAACATTCGAAACATTCTTTCAGTTACAAGAAAAAAAAAAGGGAGAAGTTTGACAAGCAACCTCCCGTGTCTTGCCAAGCTGAATTCAATCAGTTCAGCACAGCCATGCAACAAGTTACTGCTGCTTTGAGCCTTGCCTCTTCTGTAATTGTGTGCTGCCTACTGAAGTACAATATACTTGTCTTTCCAAATATAACTGAAAATGCCTTTCCACATCTCAGGTTTTCACATTCAAAGGGGAGGAGCAAAAAAAATAAAAAGCTTCTGTCTTCAGCAGGCGATAATCCAAAGCGGAAAAAAATCTACTTGGACATCAGGCGCCCGCAGAACTTAACTGCAATTGCCGATTCAGTTTCTGATTTAAAATTCAGCGGAGTTGTGAAGGTAAAAGGGCATAATGTAGGCCGAGCAAATACTAATGGATGTAATATTAAAATGTACCACTGCTTATGGGAAAAGTGCAGTGCGGTGCGGTGTTTGTATGTGAGTGTGTGTGTGTGTGTGTGTTGGGGGGGGGGGGGGGGGGTGTATTGACACTGGAGACAATATAATTGCAATTTGGAAGATTAGAGAACTGAAGTCGTATTAAAATAATGTGATAATATTTTCCAGGTGTTGAGACAGATTTAAATAAATCTGCTGTGCCTCAAAATACAGCAGATCCCTTAGTGCTCCATTAATGCAAACAATTTAGAAAAAGGAAATATCAATATCAACGACAACAATGTATTTCTGCCGCACTCAGGAATAACCATTACTGAATACAAGCACACTAAAACTAAGTATTCCTGCTGTGTGTTTGAATTTCAACTCTATATTCAGCCTGATGCTCAAATGCATGTCCTGCGGGCTTCTCTGCATACATGTCCCTGTTGCTCCTGTAATGTGTGCTGTAATGTATCTGGTCCTGTAATCTGTAAGGCAGTAAATAAGCAGCAGTAATGCTACGGTTTCCCACCTTAACCGTTAAGAAATACCATCCCATTAAATGTGAGAAAAAAATATTTTTTTAAGGCAGAGATTTCATGAAGCAAATGAGATCCAAGCTTTTAGGAACAATTTGCTTGAATCCGAAACTGCACGTTTTACATTCAAGTAAAATAAAGGAGGGGGGGGGGGGGACACACCTTTGCATTTGCCAGTTTTCTCCAGTCATTCAGTTAATCATATTTATTAACAAAAATAAATTATGTTACAAATGTTTTGCTCATATTCGGAAAATTTACATTTACAAGCTATGAATATTTAGGAAATATGTCCAAATGCATTACATTATTTATGACATAATTCATATCAGTGTTGTAATTTATCACAGCCTGTCAAAAGCTGTGAGTAAACAGCATAATTAAAATGTACTCATTTGATACTTTTTTTATTAGTAAAGAGAATACAGTTGGTTTTACACTTAGATTGGAGAATCCATTCAGCATGGCACCTCAAACAACTGAAATGATCATTCCACAAACTTGCAAAAATACAACGCACTTCATTTTGCTTTTGTGTTTATACGTTTTTTATTTATGTCCAGAAACGAGAGAATGAGAAATTTGTACAGGCAAGGTCATTCACCCTTTAATGTAATTCGGCTTTAAGGGTGAGTGCGTATGTCCTGACATTCGATTGGTGGGTCAATACAAAGAAAAAATGTATAGACACTGAAGTAACTGGCAGCAGAACCGTAATTAATTGGGGGAGAGCGCTGGTGGATATCATCTAATGAAAGGGTCAACGGAAATTTCGGAGCTTTTTGCACAAAATGGATAGATTTAAGAACGACTAGGTCTGTTTAAATTCCATTTAATTTATCATAAATTGCAATGGCATAATTTAATCATGTACATGTGTGTATGCATGGAATACATTGCTGCATACAAAGTAATAATTCGAATAATTTTAACATAAGAACAGTAGCGTTCTAGGTGGAAAGCGATGCAAAACCGTGTCGAGGGGATTTCGGTCTTTCAACTGCATGTAAAGAACACCCAGTCTTCACTTGATCAATTGGCAGAAGCAAAGATGTCATTGTAAAATAGTCGGCATATAACGAAAAATATTAACTCGACAAAACATTAACAATAATAAAATAAAATGACAGTTGTTGCTATCATTTGATGTTATCCCTTTTCTAAATCGGCAACTTATCAAAGTTGAGAAGAAGCTAGCAAAGCCCGTATTTGCGTCAAGTGTGTCGATGTACTGACGTTACAAATTCACCAACCCAGTGGAATATGCCAGATACTGCGTTCCCCTTAAAAGCAGATTAATCGCAATCACATGTAAACATCACTCTAAAAGCCATCAATAAATCACCAACATACCGTCTTGGAGTCTAATTCGTGATGTGGTTGCGCTAAGACTTTATCTACACTGGCAGCATCTGCAAACGTAACGAACCCAAATCCCTGAAAAGAAAAACAGAAATAACATTTAAACAACTGGTCGAGCTGGGCGAAACATCCACATTGCTAATAACATCAAAATGAACATCATGGTATGCATAAAATTAGAAAGCGCGCAGAATGAGGTTAGATCACCATGTCGATGATGTGCAATGCCCTCATTTAACACATCGTATTTATTTGAGGCAACTATTTACTTTTAATAGTCAAAACAATGAGCCATTAAGCTGAATAGCGTTAATAATTTACAAAAAATACACATGCTTTTAAGGAAAGCAGAAAATATCATTTGTAGGTTACAAAACAAGCTGAACGCTACTGTGTAGTCCCAAGTCAATGTCAAATTGCATTAGCTAGCCCGCTAGCTTTTCAAAGCTAGCTGGCTAATTTTAGTGTCTACACAAATGTTAAACAACGATGTGCGCTAGCAAACGAGTCATGAATACCGCATGAGCATATGTGCAAGATTTGGAAATTATTGTCAAAAGTAAGACAAAAACATTAAAAACAATTTTACCTGGAGCGCTTTGTGGTTGGATCTCTCATCACCATACATTCTCTGATTTCCCCGAATTTACTAAAATAATCTCTAAGGCTGTCTGTGAACAAACAAGAGGGAAATGTTTGGTTACGATTTATATAAAAGTCAGATAAGTGTTGTTCGTGTGCTTTAAAAGCGACCCGCGATGCACATAGGGGTCGAATAGAGGACTTCAAACGATTGGAAATCAAAATAACCTTGCGCGCACAGAGGTACACACAACATATCCCAGATACAGTACGGAACACACACACGCACCATATCGCAACTAACCCAAGCGGACTCGATCAGCTACAAAACAAGCAAAAACAAAGCGACAAATATAAGCAGAAAATCAATTCTCTCACCTGGTGAGGTTTGCCAGCTGAGGCCACCGATAAACATTTTACTGTAAGGGGAAAACACAGCAGAAGTGAGTCCAGATGTCAGATCGGCCATTTTGACGTGTAACTACTTACAAAAAGCGAGCTAAACGGAGGCTGAGCAGCAAGAGAACTGTTAGCTCGAGCTAGCCGAGAAACCAATCTTGCAAAAGGGGGGGAGGCCCCACTTGCTAATATAATCAAACAAAGCAAAGGTGTAGCATGCTAGCGAACTGCATCCGGAAGGCAATACAAACGGTTGTGGCGCTGTTATACCTAAAAGCAACTGACTGTTTCCCCTCATTTCATACATAACAAAATAGTACACAAATAAAAGTACAATTATAATTTATTATCTTACCCTGGGTCATGTTGCGAATCATTTGGGCTTCCAGATGTGGCTTGGCTCCCGTCTCCCTCCATAGCTAACCCAACTATAGCTGAATAACTAACAAACACACACAGACACAGCAAAAGCTAGGCGAAGCCCCGCTAAGAGAATATTACTGAGCCGGGAATGCAATCGTCACACGTGGGATCAGCTCAGCCTTGCTCCCTCCCCTCCCTTGACCCACGTGGGGCGGAGCAGGGGCTCGTCACCTAACCAATCCCATTGACGTCACCGAAGATAGCCCGCCCATGAAAAGTTGGAACCACGCCCTCTATCGGCCACAGTGGCTTTGAGAGAACAGTGTGGCGTGACGCAACTATTGTGTACATTGAGTGGAAATTATTCACATGAAGTTACCGATCTCTTTTTTCACACTTCGGGGTTAGTTTTTCAGATTCTTTTATATATTAAACTCATGCATTTATACTGAAATGAACAACCAACTATTAGTGAGGTCCTTTGCTTACTACAGCGGGTGAAATTGGTGCTTGCATGATTTCTCAAACTAATTTTAATACAGAAAAACAACATTTTCAGACATTTACAGTCATGTCTTCCATTCATGGTGACTTTCCAATTTCCACTTAACGCAATATATTTTTTATAATATAGATATATTAATATTATTTGTGTGAAAAGAAGATTCTTGGCAAGTAAGTCATGCAATAGGCCCATACCTATGATTCATAAAACAGTTTGCCTCGAAATAATGGAGAATCATATTTAATGCAATCTCGTTTTGTCAGTTTAGTGCTGACTTAGCCTACCAGGTCGAGCAGTGGAATTCACTGGCGAGCAGCAGTCAATGAGTGGACCGACCATCTACACGTCAGCCTCAGAAGTGATCTGGGGACACTTGTTGAAATGAGGTAATATGATACCCGTCATAAAAGCACATCAGGGCAAAGTAGCACAGAAGACTGTCACTCTATCAGATGACGCCTCATCCCCCATCACTGCAGGGTTTTACCCTTAAAAAAAAACTGCGGCTGCTCCCAAAAACTCCTGAAAGGATAAGGCCTGTCCTGTCCTGGCTGTTAAGCTCCAATCACACCTTTACACCTCATAGGCTGAGCACATTTGGATATTTTTTTGTATTCCTGAAGGGAGTAAGGTTGAAAGGATCACATGAAATTAAAAAGAGATTTAATTCAGCTATAACATAATCTGCTAGAAAGTAAGTCAAATTTGATAGTCTGAATTTTCAGATTATTTAATTGTTGAGGCCTGTTTAAAACTTTAAATAAAAAATGTAAAAATTAATTATGACACTACAGAAACATCTTTCATCATGCAAAAGTTGCAAATTGCTTGACTGATACATTAAATGTACAATCTCTATAGGTCTTGAAATAAACATTCCAAAATGGTGTCTCTGATTAAAATAATTCAGCTGTAGTAGATAAATACTATTTCAAAGCAATGCTAGCCCCATGGTTTCTTTTTCCAAATGAATTTGGTCCTGTGTGTTCTGATTTTCACACCCTCTTTAACTGATAAATTAAGTGCTGAGTAACAACATAAACCAGCTTACCTGCAGCCCTGAAGAACCAGGCTTGAGTATCCCCAGCAAGGGTTCTTTCCTTCCAGCATTAGAACTTACACATCTGATACCAAACAAAATATGAATCAAATAACAAGACAAGAAGGTCTTCGGTGTGATTTTTTTTTTTTTTTTTTGGACTGGCTTGTCTTTTGCACAGGGTACAGATATTTAAAATATCTAGGCTAAATTTGTCTTTAGCAGTTCGGAGTACAGGACGGGGTGCTCACAGTCTGGTACCGCTGTAAGCTAGCTGTTAGAGTTTATTGTATGCAATCTTTCAGGACCTGTAAAGAGAATTCATAATCAACCTGCAAGCAAGTAAATGCACATTCCTTCTGAAGCATACCTTTTCAGATGTGTTACCTTACATTAATTGGAAAGGTTTCCTATTCTCTCACAGTGAGTAGCAGGAGACATATTAATGTGGAAAGAAGCAAATATGGAGTGCTGAACTGGAGTGTGCACTCATTGCACTGTAAACTGCAAGTTTTATTTTTGCGATAACGTAGGACAGTGGTTCCCAGTCCTGATCTGGAGATCGACCATCCTGTAGGTTTTCACTCCAACCTTAACAATGCACGCCTCATTCAACAGCTAGATATCTAGTGGAGCTGCTAATTAGCAGAATCAAGTGTGCCAAGTTAAGGTTGAAATGAAAACCTACAGGGTGTAGATCTCTGGGAACAGGGTTGGGAACCAATGATGAAGCACTTTTAAAGACTATAATATTAGGTTACAGGCCGCTTTGAAGCTTAGCTTTATCAAGTTTTTAAAGTTTAAAATTTTTTGGCAATTTTTAAAGTTTAAATTTTGCATTATATAGCAAGTTACAAAGTGGGAATTGAAACAGTCTGATGGCGGCGTCGTGTTCCCTCTCAGAATATTTTTACTGTCTGCTCAGTAACTTGCAGTAAACAAAAACATATCAGAAACCTGAATTGAATGTGGAAAAAAATTCTCTTCCTATTGAGACCTTATTTTTCATCAATTTTTATTTATATATTTCAACTAAATCCTCATCCAGAGTGACTTACAAGACATGCTAGTATACACTGATTACAGTATGTCAGGAGTAGCAAATAAAAGTAGGTACATAAAGGATTGGATTTCTGTGTAGTTCTGGAAAAGCTGGAGACAAAACATATAATTTAAACATTCATCATGTGGATTCTCCTGCATTCACACTCAATTCCTCAGTTGTTTAATGAATTGCATTTAAAGACTCAAAAATTTCAGATTTTGATTTAAAATGTATTTATTGATTGATTGATTCATTCATTCATTCATTCATTCACTCATTCATTCTGCTGCATGAATTTTTCAGCAATTTTGCACATTCTTAATTGGATCTCATCAGCATCGCAAACTTACATTTATGATACAGTAACATCAGAAAGCATAGTTCATTGCAGGTTGCACTGTCTTTTTCAAGTTATTGCCTCTGTTAGAATACATTTAATATTACATACCCTGTTTTTTTCTTGTTTTATGACCAGATGTTTTTATATAGGGACTGGGTACCCAGAGTGAAACAACAGTAAGAGCGGAGGATAGGAACTAGCTTATGCACAAGGGCTACTATCTCCCATAGTTAAAATATCACAATGATTTACAATGAACATACATTTTTTACCTAGATGCTTCCCAACCATTGTTCATAATGACACAGTAGCTGTAGCATTTACAATACATTCAAACGTGTTTTAGTGTGATCATATATTTACTACCGTCTGATGTCAGTAGATACGCCATTTGCAATCAATGAACAATAAACTTATATAACCGATTCAAGTGTCATTTTTACTGATTTGAAGATCTGAGACTGAGGGAATAACATTCATTTAAACTATGTGCATAAACATCGGAGTGTCTTCAAAGACAGGGAAACAATTGTTGAGGGAATGAATCGTTGGTTTGACAGTACTAAAAATGAAAGTCCCATGGCACTGGATAATGTGTAATGTAAGACCATGATTATAACTGAGTTAAGTGGATCTGCCCAGCCAAGCCAATATTTATATACTGAGTGGTTCTTCAGTAAAAATTTAAAAGGGAAATGTTCCTGAAAACATATAAGTGGTTCAACCCTTCAGGGACCTTAAATAAGTGCATATCATAAAAGTTAATTACTGTGAAGCATATGACCAAGCCATGATGTAGTTTATTTACTTTTTTTGCGGTTCAGTTAAAATAATACAAATGTATAATTAACCATTTGGGTGGTGTTAAGATGACTGAAACTTCAGTAAAACTTTAAACCAATTTTAATTTTGAGTTTGTCAGAGCAATAATGCTTAGATTTGTCGCTCAAATTCTGTATATTCAGGACATATAATGATGATGAATGTTCTTTCCATAATTTCAGCCAATATTATATATGTACAATATCTGCTCACAAGAATATTTGACTGGACAAATGGGTCTTACAGTATACACTGTAACTGGAATAAAATGTACAGTAACTTGCTGGCAGCAATTAAGTTGCTGTAATATATTTCACAGTATGTTTACTGTAATAACAGTTGTAGCACTGAAATTATTACTGTAATAACAATTGCAGTTCTTAGATGGGTACTTTAACTGTATTTACAGGAAACATACTGTGAACTGTATTAAAACAACTTACAAGCTAACAGCTGCCATCAGGTTTTTTTAAAGTAAATTTTATAGTATTTCCTTTTCAATATTCAAATTATATCCATCAGTTGCTTAACCCACTTATAACTGGTCAGGGTTGCAGGGGGGGGTGGAGCATATCCCGGAATGTATTGGGTGAGAAGCAGGAATACACCTGGGGCAGGTCACCAATCCATCGCAGCGCACACAATAAGCCTAACCTGCATGTCTTCGGACTGTGGGGGTAAACTAGAGCAGCTGAAGAAAACTCACACAAATACAAGTTTGGCTCTTGGGGGGGGGGGGGGGGGGGGGGGGGGGGTGAACCATCCTTGTACTGAAATGCCCCTGAATGACAGGTCTTTTGATTTTGAAAATGCAAAGGAGGGTTTGCATTATTATTTGGCTTTTGTCAGGGTAGATCAGTAACAACACGGAAGTGAAATTGCAAATGGCAGAACTATAGTAGATTTTTCATTGCCAATTTGCATTATAATTTGAAATATGACTGGATTATGCTTCCTTAATAAACCTCTAATGTGTGATGTAGTATGACCACACAACAAACATTTGTTCATGTTAGTGCCACCTACTGGTAGAATTTTGGAATTTTCTAGGTCTGGAAAGGGTTATTACAGTCGTAAAAAATCTGTGCCCACACAAACAATGTTGCCCCAATGCAATTCAGTAGGGTAATGTGCACATAATATATATATATATATATATCACTGCATCTACATATATTACACGTTGCTATGATTAAGAAATGAGTCCTTCATAATTCAGAGCTACTTTCTTTCTTGCATAAGTCAAAAATGGATTAGGCAACTTACCTGAATTTTGACAATGAGAGATCTCTCCAGTAGTGTGGAAATAGACGTCTGGGGGGGTGTGTTCCAGTGTCAAATTTGTGCCGTTTTGGATTTGGATACATTGGTGTGAAATTATGACCTTTTTCAGCAATGCAATTCACTAAATTCTTCTATTATTGCAAGAATTCAATGAAGGCTACAATGTAAAACGGGCTGTGAAAGTAGGCTATAATTGATTGTTGTGACTGAAAACAGGATTAATGTTGAAAATTCTATAACCCAAATTTTAAGACATTCAAATTAGCATAGCCTTTTGTTCCTGGATAATTTTGGCAGCCAAAAAGCCCTATTTCTGTATTAAGATTTAGAGCAAAAATATATTCATCGTAAATTTCACTTTCCTTCAAATGTTGACCAGAATGCTTTGCATATCTACAGCTGCACACTGTATACAAGTTCTACCAAAAGGATTTGTTCATTATACAGTAATATTGCTGCGACAACTACAGAAATAATTTACAGAGAACTCATACTTCTGCACAGTATGTTACTTTTTGTTCTATATTGCCCAAACAAAGGGGATTGCTTTTATATCACTTTATAATTCACCCACAATGAATATCTATCCTGCAGTGCAAGGCACTTAGTGAGTTTCATTACCAAATGTTTAGAAGAAAAGAAATATTATTATGAAAAATGTATAGCTTCACAGCTTTAAAACTTCCATCACTCCCTCTAAGACCTCAGATTTAACCTTTTCTTTTTGCAATTTGGTATTCCGCTGAGTATCTGGATGTACACGCGTGTGTGTGTGTGTGTGTGCGTGTCTGTATATGGGTGCAAGCGGTATGTGTTTTGTGCACAAGTACATGTTCCGCATTCCGTAATTACATTTTTGCAAAGGGGCACACAATTCAATCCCCCAAAAAAGGGGGGAAAGGAAGAAAGAAGATCCTATTATGACCTCTAAATATGCGTGCTCATTACTCAGTAACTGGGGGAAGTAGGCCTGCTTTTCCATTAAGTCTGAAAGTATCAATTAGGGCTGGGTGCTCAGTGGATTTTAAGTCATGCCACAGTGATTGCTGTTTATTTCCTCATTCTAAGTCTGAGAGAGCGCTCTCAATGGCTCATCATCCCTCTCCCTCCCTTATTTCCTTTTTTTTCTTTCTCTCCTTTTTTTTGCAGGTAAAGAACCCGCGAATGGCAGCTAAACTCCAGGAAGTAGCTGGCCATGTCAAGTGGAAGGCTGAGCGGAGCTGACTCACATATCCCTGACTGACTGACTGACTGACTGAGTGACATGCGAAGGCTGCCGTCTCGCTTCACCGATTAGCCTTTCGCTAGCTTTTCTGTGTTGGTAAACAGGACCCCCCGCGCAGACACACCTAGGGGGCATAATTACACTGCGATGTTAACATCTCCTTCTTGCCCCCAATTCATTCTTCCCACCAGCTCTCGTTTAATTTCTGCCTTCTTAATCCAACTGTTGATTCCTGAAAGCCCTAGAGTCTGAGAGCTCTAAGCTGAAATGCGTTTCTGCCCTTCTCCCCCCCCCCCCCCTTCTTATTAAGGGAAGGAGAGCTTTGGGACACCAAAATAAAATGCTTGACACTTTCAACAGTAAGTTTGCAGAGCACAAGGTTTGATTTTGACTGTTTTAAAGATCTTTCCTATTAGACAGTTTGTTTGCCATACCCACGGGCAGGAAGAGGTGAGATCTTTCCGTTGCTCAGTTACATCAACATCTGTAATGACGACGACTAGCAGGTCTTAAATGCTAAGCTTATGTTGTAGATTTCTGAATGGTGGACTGGTGTGCTCCGTAACTGAACTGCACTGGAGCTAGTTTGATATTGTTTGTTCTTGTTTAGCTTGAGAAAAGGTTAAAAAAAAACTGAACATGAACCTGAACTGCTCGTGGCAGCCCGGTTCCAGCTCTTCAGTGGAAAAGGAGCTGGCCTCGTGCCCAATCCTCAGCAAATTATGGAAATGAAGGATCTTTGAACACTATTCCTGCACAATATGTTGTTCACATTAGACTTTAATGTATTTTAAGATTAGGTTTTAAATCA
Source organism: Anguilla japonica (assembly GCA_025169545.1). Classification (NCBI taxonomy): domain Eukaryota; kingdom Metazoa; phylum Chordata; class Actinopteri; order Anguilliformes; family Anguillidae; genus Anguilla; species Anguilla japonica. The sequence continues at coordinate 6,974,498 of CM045891.1, forward strand.
ACCCCAGCCAGAATTATCTTAATGAGACATCGAGAGTAATTTAGATTAAATTTAGTAATTCAGATTTCCTCCCATTTTTAATAAGATTCACATTAGATAATTTCATTGCAGCTTGCTCCAGGTTATGATTTTGCTCAATTTAAAATCATTCATTCGAATAATACCCTGAAAACCACTTCTCAAACTAGGGCTGTGAATTGTGTCTATCACACACTCAGGGTATTGCTCCCATTTTTTTCATGGATGTCAGGGAGGCCACAGATCCCGTGAAATTTAGAGATGCCTGTGAAATCTTGAGAATCCCAAGCATAAGCATAAAATGCGGGCAGAAAAAACATAAATCAGGCATTACTCATTTTCATCTCCGCCAACACCTCCGCATCCAGGTCTGCTGACAGTCACTGTATTTTTATGGGGTCCATTTTTGTATTCCCTCATAAGCCAGGTCCCCAGAAAGAACCAGAACCTCTCCACCTTGCTTTTCCCAGCAAAGGGCTTTAACAGCCTAGCAAAGAGTTTTTACACCTTGATTTAAAGCTTCTTTTTTTCAGCTTCTTGAAAATGCATACAATCCCTTTAAGTAGAAACCATCAACCACTTTCTTTGTCGGTAAAGTTACACACGCAGTGCTAGCAGAGTACAAATCTTAACTCAAACACTGGTTCTATCCTGTCAAGTCCCTTGGGAAGAGATTGAGAAACTACTACCTAATTTAAAAACAACCAATTAAAAATATATAGATGTACAAATTGTGAAAAGTATACGCACTTCCTTGGCTCACTGCAGCAATTGTGTATACTGTATGTCTATGATTGCTAATTGCCCACTTACTGGCAATGGCACTTCCTGAAAATAAATCCGGTTCTAAAAGTTCTGTGTCTCTGTGTGAACAGCATAAGAATATCCCTGACTTAAACATATCTGGGCTGCTGACTCTCTCTTCCTGTTAAGACATTGTTCTGAGTGCATGGATGGATGGTCCCCACAATCTGGGATTGAATCCTGACCAAGCCAGAGCTGACTGTGGCTTGTAGCTCTGTGGGTGAGGGGCAATGGATATTTGGTGGTGACGTTGCCCATATGGATGGGAGGTCAGTCAGCTATAGGATCTGCATCTCATCGCTCTCTAGCGACCCCTGCTGGTCAATCAGGGGGCTGCGGTCTGCTTGCTAAAGCTGCACATGAATTTTCCTCCTCTGACCCATGTCTGTGCAAGCTTGGCTTGGGTGAAAAGACTTGTGCTTCAGAGGACAGTGCATGCCGGTCTGTACTCTTGCACATTGGCTGTGCAGACTGCAGCATGAGAGAGGCTGCATACCTCGTGTCAGCGTGTGTTTCCTCTGGGTACTCCGGTTTCCTCTCGCAGTCCAAAGACACGCATGAAGGCTAATTGCAGAAGGCTAAAGGCTAATTGTGTGTGCCAGTGAATGGTGAGTGAATGGTGCGTGTGCCCTGTGATAGACTGGCGATCTGTCCAGGGTGTATTCCTGCCTCTCGCCCAATGCACGCTGGGACAGGCTCCAGCACCCCCTCCCACCCCACCCCCCACCCCCCCCACCCCCCGCGACCCTGACCAGGATAAGCGGGTTAGAAAATGGGGGCAAAGGCATTCATCTAAGTTTTGAGACACCCAAATTTAAGAAACCAACTTCTTTTCACCTGCTGGATGTAATGTCACCGCTTTGAGGACGCTCTTGAACGCAGAAAGGAAACGGGTTATTATTTCTGTCCTTTTTACACCACAACGAATCCCCACATAAACGGCCCCAGCTGCAGCCCTCACACTGTAAAAAATGAAACGGACGGATGGACGTGCCTGTGCGATAAATAAGGACGGAGCATAATAAACCAATCCAATCAGCGAGAGCGAGCACTTGATTGCACGGGAGCATAAATGACAGGCCGAAAGGGCCTGCCTGGCCTCTGTTATCCTCCTTTCATTGATTCAGGGGTTCATTCACTCTTGCATTCATCCTCATTGGTGCCATTATCTCCTCTCCAACAGAGAGAGAGAGAGAGAGAGAGCGAGAAGAGGAGGAGGGAGGCTCTCTCCCTGCCCATCTATTTATTCTATCTATTTCTATGTGTTTATGCGCACTAGAGTAGCTGCGATATCACTGCTGGGCCGAGCAGGAAACAGCTTCGTGGGGCAAATAAACATCACAGCAGATAAATCATTGTAATTGTGACAGCTGTTCCTCTTTTTTTAATGAAAACATTCCGGATCCAGTCTTTGCGGAGGGCTTACACGTTTGCTTTAATCTGAACAGCTAAGTGAGGGTATCAAAGACGCCGCTGAGCCCTCAGTATAGAATGAGAAGTGGGTGGGGGGGGGGGGGGGGGGGGGGGGGGGGTGGGACTCCAGCTGAGCATTCTTTTTACTGGCAAATAACATGAAATACCTTTCCTCCATGCATATTAATGTAATCAGGCCATGGCTGATAATTACCAACACATGACATTCATTTAGCTGAGCTGAGAGCTGAAGTGAGAGAGAGAGAGAGAGAGAGAGAGAGAGAGAGAGAGAGCCCTGTTTTTATGAAGGTGCTCGTGTCAGTGTGTGTATGGGAACCCCTCGGGTTCGCTGCAGAAGAACGCCGAGCAGCGTCAGTGGCCGTTGGAAACACATTTTGTGAATATGCCCCCAGCCACAATGGCATCTGTGTTTGATTAATGAATGGATAAAGTATTTAAAGGAGGGGTTTAATTTTTAATGTGCTACATCTGTTAGATGCCTTGAATGGATCAATATGAGGTCCATGTACTTAAATAAATTAATGAGTCTGTCCCCTGCAAATGTATGCATTTCAGACGCTCTCATTGCGCGGAAGGGCACTGCGCCACAATGCAAAGTCACCACTGGCTATGCATTAAGGAGGAATTTCATTGCCTTCACTTTACTACACAAAAAGGCAATTATGTAAAACGCAGACAGCACCAAGCCCAATGTACAGCCAAACAGCTAAAAATAACTATACACAGACATACAGTACATACCCCCACACACACATACACACACACGCACACACACACACACACACACACACATTCACATGTGCACCCCCTCTCTCTCTCTCCATCACTCGTACACACATAAAGAGAGAAGGAAAAGAGAAAGACACACACACACACACACACACACACTCGTTTCAACAGTGGCATGCAGTAATCGCAAATATCAAGCATCACAGTAGCTGATGCATGGCAGAGGTATGGAGAGAAAGTGCGCGCGCGCGTGCGGATGGCGATATGAGATCAGAGATTTGAGGAGAAGGGAGAGGTAATTCTGAGCGAGCGCGGAGGACAAAGGAAATGCGGGAGACAGCGGGGGGAACTGTCCTGTCAGGCGCAGCTGTCTCGCAGCCCTCGACCACGAGGACGCTTCCACAGAATGTGCCGAAATTGACCGACGGCGCAATTATCCCTTTGTGTCAATGCTGGCGTTACACTCTCGAATTTTTTTTTTCTTCTTCACCGACTGTTTTTGAGAACACCGGCTTGACAACTCTCAAAATAATGAAGATGTTTTCTTCAGCGTGCGGTCGTCTGAGATTCTCTTGATTCAGCATTTCCTGTTTTTTTAATACTCATTTTCTGTCGGGCATTTCAGTTCTGAATGTTGGCGGTTAAAAATTATTTATGTAAATAATAATGCGGCTCCTACGTGCGTAATAAGATGATTGCTGAATAAGAGTGGGATTGGAACGATTCATAATTTTAACAAAGTTTGCATCACATACATGTTTCCACCACCGATCGCAGTTTTTGTAACGCTTGCCATGAGTGACCTGGTTTAAACATTTCACAATGTAACACTGAAACATCTGATGATAAAATGGTTCCGTTTTGCCAAGTCCTACTTGGGAGAAATGTGACCTATTGGTATCATTCTTGATGATATTCCGCCTATTAGCACAATATATGCAGGCACTTTCCTCTGCCTCCGCCTCCAACGATAAAATGTCCCATCTTTTAAAAACCCTCCACGTTCCGGTGTTCAGCACTGGCTTACAATCTCTTACGATAACTCGCTTCTCATTTTCTGTTGTCCCTAAATGTTCCTAGACTGCTATTGTTCATCTGTTATGTAAGAGTGGTGAGAACATACACTCTGAATCTTTACTGAATACCTCGTTTTCTGTCCAGTTTTTTCACAGCGTATTCAACCTTTTGTGTTCCAACTTGGCGCTCAAACTCAATGCCAGAATATTGTGGATATTCCAAAGACAAAGGACAATACTCCCTGTGTAGATTAAACAATACGGAAACTACATTTATATCATGACACTCATTTGATGGTTTTATGCAATCAAAATAAACCTCAGCATTGACAATTCCATCATAATCTAGTTAGATGTTTTCATAATCATGCTTACATATATTATTATATTTATGTCATATTTTATATCTATATTATCCAGCAAGCTCCATAATATTTGGAGACATATTTTTTCATTATTTTGCTCTGTGCTTGAATGTGTGGCTATCTCAGCCTTTATTAAAGCATATTTTATGTATTTTGGTTGAGTTTTTTGTTGCATATCCTTTGCATGAAATGACTGCTTGAAGTCTGTGACCCATAAACATCCACAGGTGCCGAGTGTCTTCCTGGTGATGGTCTACCAGGCCTGTAATATAGCCATTTTCAGCTCCTGCTTGTTTCAGGGGTAGTTGCCTTAAGTTTTCTCTTTTCTGCATATGAAATGCATGTTCACTCGGATCCAGATCCGGTGACTGACTTGGCCAGGCAAGAATTTTCCAGTTTTCCAGCTTTGAAAAACTGCTCTGTTGCTTTAGCAGTATATCTGAGATCACTACCTTGCCGAAGGTTGAAGAGCCATCAAATGAGTTTGGAGGCATTTGGTTGAACATAAGCAGGTAAGATTCTTCTGTACACTTCATCACACATCATCAGTGAAGACAACTGAGGTAACCCCTGTGGCAGCCATACGTTCCCAAACTGTAACACCCCCACCACCATGTTTCACAGATTGGGGGGTGGTCATAAACTGTAGAGATCTTCCTTGGCCCACCTGGCCCTGTGCAACAATTGAGCTTACCAGGGCTCTCTGTCTTATTAATGATGTCCCAAACAGTTTGTTTTGATACGCCTAAGGTTTGGCATATGTTTGTGACTTTTTTTTTTTTCTTTTTTCTTAGCCTCTTCATGGCTTCCTCGACTTTCATTGGCACAACTCTGGTCCTCATGTTGACGCCAATGATGGACTCCATGGCCACTGAAAGGCTAGCATCAAAAATAGATACTGAAAGCTCTCTTATATCTGCACTAAGGAAACAAGTGAACAAACCTGACAGATCAGAAATACCTTTAATAAAAGCTGAGAATGTTAACATTACCCACACTTGAATGGTTTGATTACTAATATAAATTTGTGGAGTACAGAGCCCAGAGCCAAATAAAAAAAAGTCTTTGTCCCAAACTTTATGGAGCGCAAGAGTCAGAGACCACCCTTATGTTTAGTCCATTTCCAGTCAAATCAACCATTCAGTGCAAACCGCTTTTTGTACATTTTGACAATATTGTAGGAAACACCTATTTAAAAGAATATTGCTGTGTCCTCCCAACAAAAGTTTCAATGACATTATGGAAGAACCCTTTGCCTTCAGAAGTGACTCTAACATTCAAACAAACAAGCTACCCAAACACTCCATAGCTGCTTTTCAAATTTCTTTGTCATGTGCATCTTAATTGGTTAAAGGGGGTATTACTGATTAGATTAGATATAAGATGATTGCATAAGATAAGTGAAAGTCAAAGGAACAAACAAAAATGAAAAAAAAAAACTGGAGGTCAAAAGATTACTGGAATATACAAAGAAAATGGGACTCCTAAATTGTGCAAGCACTGGTAGAGCACTGAAACTACCATATCGCCATCACAAAGACAGTATTTAAAGGTTTTATCATTGAGAGATCCACTCTCGCTTCAGATCTGAATAAATCCACAGGTGCTTCTGTCAATCCTTCCACTGTGAGCAGACAAACTCAATGCTATGGGTCTTAAAGGATGTGTATCTGTCCAAAAGCCACTACTGAGAAAAAAAAATAAACAAAAGAGCAGAAAATTTGCACTAGTACACCAAAACTGGACACCTGAAATGTGGTGAAAGGTTTTTTGGACCAATGAGTGTAAATCTGATATTTCTGGAAGAGAAAGCAGTATGTATGCTGCCAAAACAATGAAAGACTCTCAGAACCATGCCTACAACCATCAGCATGGTGGAGGATCAGTGCAAGTTTGGAGTCTGGAGTTGGTGATTTGGTTTTGATTGAAGGCATGAATGCTGATAAATACAATCAAATCATAACATATCATGCAGTAAGATAATGACCCCAGGAACATTGCTAAGAAGTTGCTGGTGTCCTCAACAATGAAATGGCCACCTCAGAGTCCAGACCTCAAAATCTCTGAACGTGTTTGGGATTAGTTGGTTTGAGAAAAGCAGAAAATGCAACCAACATATAAGGCTGAACTTTGGAGGTGTTCACAAGAAGCATGGAAATATATTTCTGCAGATTTCTTTTCTAAAACTCAAAGCAAGTCTCCTGAAAAGAATGGAAGCTGTAATAAAGGCAAAGGGTGGACATACTATATACTGAAATATTTGATATTGTACATAGTTATAGAGGTTTTTATGTAATTGTGTGTTAAATATTTTTACTGCATTATTTTCTGACACTGGAAAATAAATAATTTGCACTTAATGCCTGTTTTCACTGGAAAGTGAATAAAACAAAGAGTAGTCTCTGACTTTTGCACAGTACTATAATATATATAGTTTTGCATATTTTTGTTTGTGTGTGTGCTGCATAGCCATGTGGAAAAGAATTATATTTTTAAAAAAGATTTGTTCCTATTTCGCTTATTTAGAAATGTCTGTGTTATTTCACTGAGCCATGGATAAGTAATGTACATACTGTCTAAAAATGAACAAAGTGTTGATATTTCTTCTGTTGGTTAAATACAGACTTTGAGTAACAGAACTGCAACATGGCCGAAATGCTATTTTTTCCTGCCGTCAACTTGACACGAGCGTGACAAGTGCAGTCGTGGAGCCTTCGGCCTGAGGCCGGAGGGTCCAGGGAAAATTCAGAAGCGCATTTCTCTTCGTCTGGTGACTGAAGGAGTGTGCTATTATCAGAACCAGAGATAATGGGGAATGACAAAGTGTGACTTAATTAATCATTGGGGGTCTTGGAAGAGCCACTTCATTTTTACAACACATTGTGCCGCTCTCCGGTTCTTCTTTAACCCTACTGCACGGCTTTAATTAGAGTCATTAAAGACACCGCGAATACCGTTGCATTATGAAAAGTGCTTTACGCACGTATTAAGCAATGCCACGATTGCTGATGAACCTATTTCCAAACGAGCCGCGCTGCTGAAACCCAGCAAGCTGCATCATACTCCACACAGGAGCAGTACGCATGCAGGGAATTAAAAAAAAAAGAGGGGTTTTCAGTGCTATTGCAAAGAACAGGAGGGACACTATTGTCACCACACACGGCGGTCCAATGACCCCTCTTCACAAAAAAAACGGCCTATACGCATGTTCAGTGAACCCGAGAGAGCCTGATATGTTTGTTTAGCTGTGTTGATTGATGACCGTCAAGTGCTTCCAGTGTGTTCATTTCCTTTCTATTTGAAGCTGTGTGTGGACTCCATGTCAGGGAACCGACCTGTTTTTTCTCTACATCAACACAGAAGAGATTGAGTTTCTCTTTGACCTTCAAGCTCACTCAATCTCGATAATCTAAATGAGAGGATGGATACCTCATAGGCCTCTTGTGTAGCTCTTTACAGCTAAATAGGAGGAAGGGTGCAAAAAAAAAAGTCTATTGCCTGGGACAGTGTTATCCATTGCCCTCCTGGAGTAAAACCGGGTTTATCCCTCAAGGTTAAATGGAATCATTGGGAAGAATGTTTCCACGGCAACCACGCAGCCATGGATATTAGGCTTACAGGCATGACAGGAAATCTCAGTTAGTAATATGACACAGAGATACAGCCAGGTTTTGTGATTACAGCCACACTGTTGTTGTATACACTGGATTCAAATAGTGGGTGCACAGCAAAATTTCCAGAGTTGACTCAACTCTAACAGAGTCCATCTTGGTCCCACTGTTGGTCCAACACTGGACATATCACTGTGTGGCAGTCAAATGGGTCGTGTATGTGTAGCTTGCACGGTCACAAAGCCATTTAATTATAAGACCCTGATGAAACAGACGCATCCACGTATGATTGCTTTCTTCAAGAAGCAGGCACATAATAACAGACCAATTGATCGGGTTAACATAATACGCCTGAAAGTACAGACTGACTCTGACACAGTGCTAATTTATCTGGCAGGTCGCTCGACTGCTTTAAATGTCTTTCATTTACCCAGTTAAGGATAGAATAAAATGAACAGTGACGTTAGCAGTCTTTGGTCGGGTTTAATGCCGCATAATACTTTCACAATACATCTGAGAATGAATGACAAATGGCAAAAAGCAATGAAAAGAACAAATAAAACGCAGTGCACTCAAAATCAATTAGCATTCATTTGTCAGGCGACTCAGCGAATGCTTAGAGTAATCTGTGTTATTTTCATGTGCTACGTCAGTGCCCTGACACCACCGAAGGTTTGGTACAGTGCCACAGACCAATAGAGGCCTTTTCTTCCAGACCTCTGAACAAACGACAGGGGCTTTTAAAGAGGGAAGCAATTTCACTTTTCATTCAGATGAATTACAATCAAATAATTACAATCACCACCAGCAAGGAAAAAAGCTTCCGACACTTTGCCCCCACCTTTACAGAGTTTGTGCAAACAGTGCTCAAAGAAAATCAGGACAGGCATTAGCTGCTTTAGGGGAACCCACAGGATAATTCAGTCACAATCCAATTCTTTGTCTTCCCAGCCCAGCTAGTAATACTAATTACTAGTAGTCACTAGTAGCCTAGGCATTGCAGATCAGTCTCTGTCTCTGTTCTAGGTTACAGGTTTCAAAACAATAAGGCAGCCTTCTTCTAACGGATTATTATTGTTTTTTGAATAACAATAATAACAATAATAATAATAATAACCATACATCAACTAAGCAGGTTAGTGTTGTGAGATATATGCAGTTAATTGTTATGGATTAGCCTAATTAAGTTGTGGAGAAGGGGTAGCAGCACTGTCCCAAACCAGCCCGTACAGCCATACTCCTGAACAAGGGCCACACATAATAAAAACATTAAATGGAACACTCTTTTCATGACAAAACTAAATATCAACGAAAATGCTTTCCATGTAATCATGAAAAAAAACAGACTTTCCAAGACCTTCAGAGCACAGTGATAGCACTCTGAAGACACACGCATATCAGTTTGGCTAACACTCAGCCTACGCGCAACTGGACAACTGAAATCTTAACCATCTGCGCCATCTTGTGGTTATATATGTTCATATCACTGGAGCGCACTTGCTAGGGTTGCCAGATTTAGAACTTATAAACCACAGAAGCGTTTAAGAAGCAGACACCATCCACACATGCGCATGCGTACTGCCATTATTTCCACTGTATTTGCACTTTAGTACAACCTTGATGGCAGTCAATTAGCAGATTTCAGCATATTTCAACGAACAGAAGGGGGGTGGGGGTAATTAGGGGTGGCTCGCCATTTTAGCCATAACCTCTGTATGGCTGTCATACTGGTTTGGCTCTGAACGAACATCAGTTCCAGTCTGTTGCCATTTCTCCCGCCAATAACCAGTTTTGTCACACTTGTCACTTTTGCGCTTGCTCTGTGGAGGACAACATCTTGCTGGGTATTAATCAGACTGTGGGCCAGCAGCTGTGCTGCAGTCCCTGCATTTCTTTTCTCTCTCTCTCTTTGTCTCTCTGTTTCTCTCTCTCATGTTATCACTACATGTCCCGGCTAAAATCTCAGATCTGGCTCTCACAAAAAAACCTGCCACCCAATCATCCCCTGATTTAATTGGCTAAAAAAAATGTTCTCTCCCTCCAGTGGAGCTGCTCAGTGGCCAACAATAAGAGGATTGTGGTTGTACTGGGAAGCTCCCAGATGTGTATGAGTGTGAAGCAGGGCGTTGCTGCAAAAGAGCATCCGTGCTCAGCGAACCTACCCTGGGTAAATAAAGGTTAAATAAAAAATAAAAAAATGAGTGTGTTAGCCTAGTTAAGCGTGGTTGGGCTACGGCACTTTACCCAGGAGGTTGTGTCTGTATGGATATCGGAGACGTTGGACTGTCTTTGAAGTGGCTTCATTTCAGCTCTATGGACGATTCCCTTTCTCGTCTGGTTGCTCAGTTTTCAGGTTCTGACTGTTAATGATCTGATGTCTTTGCAATTTTCCCCATTTTGTTACTTACCAGTACTCATAGGGTCAAAGCTTTTCCGATCTGTTCCCTAGTCTTTTTGCTTTTTTTTCCAACTTTATTTCAAAGTTCCATGGATAGTTCATTGGTCTTCATGGCAGCATTTCAGATCTGCTGTGTCCTTATAGTGATAGGTGTGTCAGTGATATTCATTCTGAAATGTTAATGTTATCCTGAAAACCTGTAAATGTTGTATGTCCTTTTGACATTATAGATTTATGTGTGAAAAATGTATGTAAATACATTTTAATTGGACATTTTAACACAGGTTCCTGGCTCTCGCCAAATGCATGCTGGGATAGGCTCCAGCACCCCCCACAAGCCTGACCAGGATAAGCGGGTTAAATAATAGAAGGATGGATAGATGGTAGTACAGATAAAGGAAGGATGGATGGATTTTAACATGGGTAAATGAGAAATAATCAACGAGGAGAGAAACATTCTGAAGGTACTGTATTTCTTGGCCCTGATGCGGTCACAGCATGATTAAAATAGCTCATATTTACATTATTTACATTGATATTTTTAAAACAGAGTATTTGGGGCACAGGTCTTACTAAGTCCCTAGTTTGATTGTGATTCCAAACGTAAATAATCAAAGGAGAAAATTGGCGTCCATGATTGCTAGAGATACTTCTGGTGTCTCCGGTTAAAAAAAAAAAAAAAAAAAAAACATGTTATTGAAGCAATTAATAGTCTAAATTAGCATTAGCTTGGGGCCTTTCATAATTGAGGGCGATTAGACAACAGAGATGCTGCCAATACTAAAAGCAGACATGTTGTTCTCTCTTCCTTCGGCTGCTCCGCAAAAATCCTCCATCGACTTGGCCAGGAGCCTCACTTTCAGGGAGAAGCTGGCGCAGATGAACAGCTGTTGGGAACAGCGAGATCAGCCACCTGCTGAATCCAGTCCTCACTCCGGAGGACTGCGGTGCTCCAAGGAGCAAAACAACCTGGGGGCCGGCTAAAAACGGCTGCCGCGCACACACTGTGCTTAATTCTGATGAACAAATTAGCATGTATTAGCGCTCTCTTAACCTTTTGCATAGCAGTCGGTGCTGAAATGAATGAAATTTTTTTTTTTTTTAAAGCATGATTAAATGTGTGAATTAAATGAGGTCAGAGATTGCTGAGGTACAGTACCACAGAAATGTGCTATGCTGTGCTGCTAGCCTTCACGGGTTTAAATACAAGGCTTTCCCAAAAAATGTTATAGTTTTTGGGGGACCTTTCTTAAAACTAAATAAACAGAAATTTACTGTGCAGAATTTGATCCAAAATGGAAACGGTGAAACCACAAAACTAAAAAAAAAAAACTAAAAAAAACAAACTAAAAAAAACATTCAGTTGGTATCAGCACAAGGGAAGAAAATGACAATTACTTTTCTAGATTGCTACCTAAGTGTGTACGAGCCTGAAGATAATTCAACATGGCAGAGCATTTGAAAACATCAAATGCTAGTATCGCTCCATTTAGAGTTCATCAAAGTCACAACTAATCCCTCTGAAAATCCTCAACTGAGTCATAGTGCTCCTGCTTTATGTTCAGTTTAGGTCTCTGTCTAATAAAGTCAACCTATGCAATACTCACAGCAAACTCAGTACACATTGTCATTTATGAGTAGTTGTATTTCATTTTTAAATACACCAAAGCATTTTACTTTGAATTGGCCCACTGATTATTTCTCGGTTTGCTTTGATAAAGTCATAAAATTATGTTTAAATGGGATGCCTTCGACACCCACATACCTCTCAATAATGTTGAAGTTGAATAAGAATGAATTTTGGTGTCTTCATAATTATATGAAAAAGAGTAGAATCAATGTGACTAAAGCAAAAATAAAATAACCAAATTTGTCAGGTCTCATAACTGAAACAACAGAACAGACAAACAACTGCCTGCTAAACTTCAAAAAAGTTGTTCTGAGTTATGATCAGTTATGAACAGACTGGCAAAGCATGAACCTTCCACGAGCACCGTTCATGTCGTTCTAACAAAATGGGAAGAATATGGGAAAAATATGGCACATCCCAGGCACTGCAAAGATCAAGCAGTTCTACGAACCGAGCAACCGCACAAGAAGGGTAATTCTCAGAAGTGACCAAGAGGTCAGCTACAACACCTGACCTCTGCAGAGCTCATTAGCAGAAACGGGAGAAACTGCTATTTTAAAGTGTAACGGGATGAAATGTGAAAAAGTTGAAAGGGGTGAAGACTTCCTGTCGGCACTGGACATCTGAGCACAGAGGAATAAAACCCTTCATGGACTCATGGCGAAATCTGACCTGTACATTTAGATTCTGTGAGCAAGACAATTATAGGCAAACACACATCCAGGTAAGCAAGTGGCTCCAAGCCTGGCATAGCAACAGGATGGAGATATGAAGGGTGAGGATCCAGCTCTCTTATTTTCCTTCTCCTAAACCAGTGTTACACTCCTTAACATCTGGTACAAAGACATGATTTCTTGATTTGGCTCTGTTCTAGATGCGTAATCAAACAATTCGTATGTGGTTGAAGTGTAGATTCACAGCTTTTATTAAAGGGTATATTTATACATTTTTGTTTTGCCATTTAGAAATTACAGCACTTATAATACACAGTCCCTTAATTTCAATGCACCATAATGTTTGGTAAAAATGACTTCACTTGGGTTTCTGACAAGTCAAGAGTGTTCAACTGCTTACTTAGTGGACATACAAGAGCATTTAGTATCTAGTCTAAAGTCAAGCCCCCCCCCCCTTTTCTGGGCACCATAAGGTTTGGGACATATTAATGTTATTTTTATTAAAATAGCACCACTCACAAGTGCAATTATGTGCACATTAATTTGACTTGGTCATCATTTACAAGCCGATATGTGTTTAATAGTAATAGTACATACAGGGGTGGATGCATATTAATAAAGACAAGATGGACCCCAGATGTGTGGGAGGTAATGAACTGTTTGTATAAAAATGTACCCGGTACAAACAAGCACCTTATCAGCTGCAGCTCAGTTCAAGGCTAAATTGTTCAGCGCTCAGTAAATGGAGGAATATTAAATACAATACTAAAACACTCAAATGGTGTCTGAAAAACACTAGACCAGAAGTTCAAGACAGTTTACCACAGGATCGTGCATCCATAAGAATGCTTTAATTCTGCCACTATCAGTAAAAATTCAATTTCCTGAAAATGGTTGTACATTGAAATGAACCCCCAATCTAACCTTACTTTGACAAACAATTCTACAAGAGAATTTCTGTGGCATCCCAGACCTGTAAAAGTCTAATACAAAAGATCCCCAATTCTGATTCAAAAGCCAGTTATTTGGACATTTCAGGGTTCACTTAATATGAAGGCAAAGCAGGCTTTTTAAGCAAAAAATTCACAGCATAAATTCTACATCTAGAAGTCCATACCAGAAATTGACAGTTCCAAATTAAACAATTTTACCCAAGTTGTCCATCTTTGCCTCCAAATGAACAGCAGGAGGACATCTATTGTGAAACTATGATCTGCAGAGGAAAAAAAACAGCTGAGAGTTGGGCATTATACTAGTTTTCTGTCCCCCTCTTATGCATGCATCTTCATGCATTATAAAACTGACCCTGCATTGGGCCTAAATGTGTCCAAACACTGGCAGTGAGAGGCGATTCAGCAGAAGGACATTGTGGATGAAGAAAGAAAAGAAAAAAAAAAAAAAAAAAAATCAGCAAGGCCACATTATTGTATTTGATCCAAAAAGGAAGCTGACAAATAAATCTCGTCAAGGGAATGTAAAATAAACAGATTTCTTTAACCCGAATCAGCACTCAGAGTGTGGTGCCCCTGTACTAGTACCACAGGCCACCGCGGTGGCACAAACACTCCATGCAAATGAAGCTCAAGCCATGGTAACAGGACATGGAGTGAGTAACATTTAACCCTTTAAAATATCTTCCGTTCACAATGTCGATTCTCACAGAAAGCCATTGTCAATCAATGACTCGCAGTCCAATACCACAACAGAACTATTTCAATTTCCCCATGAACTTTAAATACAGACGTACCTCCAAAGCCTGATTTTTCCCACTATCTGCTGCGTGAGATAGTAAAGAAATAAATGTCAAGTGATATAGAAATCTTTTCAATCTTTATTAAATCCTACAATATGTTTTTACATTTACAACAAACACACACACACACACACACACACACACACACACACTGTTCTCGCCATTTCCATTTCGAAAACTGTTCAGTGTAGGCAGGAAACCGCCTTATAGACAAACGAAATGCTGAATATCTATTCTTGAAAGGGAATTTTGTTCGAGAGTTTTAAAAAAAAAACTTTTCCAAAATGGGGGGAAAACTTTTCCAAAAATTGGGCTCGTTACATCTGTGGCTAATAAAAACCAGTTAAAACAGGTCAGCATGAAGTGGCTGGGGGGGGGAAAAAAGGGGAGTGGCCTGGGAGAAACGGAGCAGGCCATTGGTCGGTTGCGCGGAAGGTCCGTTTCCTGTGCGAATCAGGAGCTCTCCAGCCAGGCGGCGAGTCCGCGGTCTACCAGAGCACGGTTCACCGACACCAGCTGGGGGGCGAGAGGAAACGAGGAAAACGCGGTGAGACGCAGAATCAGTGGCGTAGGTTTCGTTTGAACATTGGGGGGGGGGGCACACATTAAGTGGGGGGTCCCTCCCCCAGGAAATTTTGAGCGTCAACACTTCATTTCCTACATTCTGGTGAATTTTTATGCGCCAATTTGTGCCTTTTCTGCATCAATTTATGGTGGAAATGTCTTTATTTACGTAAAGGAAAACACAAAATTCAGTGGGACAAATGCACGTGTTCTAAATATTGAGGGGGACGTACCCCCTGCGTCCCCCCCTCCGAAATCTACGCCTATGCACAGAATTAAATGGGTCCACAGCGCGCTCATATGGTCACACACAGCACTTCACCGTGATCCAGGCCCAACTGGCACATTCACGCGAAAAGACACTTGATGACAACTGAATCTCAGCCACCCTGACGCCAGAGATCAGGGGAGGTGGATCCCTGAGGCAAGCACTGAGGATCTGGACTGTAATCACATCGCTAACGGCGTTCAACAAACCGCACTGATCTTTAAAAAAAAAGAAAGAAAGAAAGAAAAGGAAAAAAAAAAAATCGACGTACAATCACCTCAGATGAGGTGCAGACGAGTGCGTTCAAATCAGGCTTCGCCACTCGCGCTCCTCCAGCCGCCGATGCGTTCGCACGCCGCCGATTAATCACCTTGATTTGATTGCGCTCTCGCGCTTCGCTCCAAAGCACGTGCCGGTCTTCCGTCAGACGCTCCGGCTCGGCGGCGAGGGGTTTCGAAGACGAGGAAAACGCGACTAAGCAGGCGTGACGGAGCTCTTGCCAACCGGAACGCAATCTTTGTTTTTTTTATTTTTTTGGCGGTGTCGGTTAAGTTTCATTTCGTTTGTCGAAAAACACCGTTGAGAAACACTTTGGGGCCGAAAGTACACTTGAGCGTTACAATTTGCCTGCCGACGTCTACAATCTACTCTTAAAAGAAAAAACCGTGTATTGAACTTGGCTCCACTGACGTTCCGTTTCCGCGAATCGCCGCGAGGCAGGAAGTCGCCCCTGATCCCCCCGCGTTACAGCCGAGCCGTTTTCTCAAAGCTCTCGATTCGCTCGCGTGCGTAAAGACGTCAGCGGCCTTAAGAGCGTGGCCCGCCAGGCGTTTCGAGCGTCGCGCGCAGACGTACCTCCTCCTGGACCGCCCTCCACATCTGCACGGAAGGGACGCCGGCGCGGCTGTGGCCGGTCACCTGGAAAGGACAAGAGCGCGGTCAGCAGGCACTCTCCCCCCTGAGCCACGCGTGTCTGGGGGGGGGCCCGGCGTTATTGGGTTTTGAAAGGGGCTTCGGTCGTACCTGCGCCAGCAGAGGGGCCCCTCTCGTCATCTCCTCGAGCGCGGCGCGCGCCTCAGCCGAAAAGCCGTCCCCTCCTGCGGCGGGAAAAGGGATTTCGTTAAGCCGAAAAGGACTGAGGGCGAACCCACCCGACATCGGCAGAGAGCGGTCCGCAGCTTCGCGCGCGGCTATTTTCAGAAACAGAAATACGACAGCAAACCGAGTTAGCAGGGGGAGGAAAAACATTTTTTTTTTTAAAGTAGTGCAGTACCTGGTAACGGCTTTATGTTGCTTAATACCACCTCGGCTCCTTGGAACGGTAATTTTGTAAAGTCTGATCTGTAAGATCAAAGAGAGGATTTAGCAGGTTGAGCACAGAGCACTGATGAATTGGCGCAGGTGAAATCTGAAAGGTCAAAGGTCAAAGGGCAGAGGTGTGAGGCGGCTCCAGCGCACCTTATCTGGTGCAGGGTGTCCATCTTGGCTCTATGGTAGCCGCCGTAGTCCACGTAGCGGATCTCGGCCTCGCCGCTCTCCCTGTGGAAGGAGATGACCTGCGCCCTCCACCACGCCCCATCCGGCCCAGGAGCGGCACAGACCACGCCCACTGAGAGCAGAGAAGAGCTTTATAAGCACACACACACACACACACACAACCGCTGAGAACAGAGAAGAGTTTTATAACACACACACACACACACACACACACACACACGCTGAGAGCAGAGAAGAGCTTATAGTACACTGACCACCACACACACACACACACACACACACACCACTGAGACAGAGAACAGCTTATAGCACACTGACCACCACACACACACACACACACACACACAGAGAGCAGAGAAGAGCTTATAGCACACTGACCACCACACACACACACACACACTGAGAGCAGAGAAGAGCTTTAAAGCACACTGACCACCACACACACACACACACACTGAGAGCAGAGAAGAGCATATAGCACACTGACCACCACACACACACACACACACACTGAGAGCAGAGAAGAGCTTATAGCACACTGACCACCACACACACACACACACACTGAGAGCAGAGAAAGCTTATAGCACACTGACCACCAACACACACACACACACACACACACACACACACACACACACACACACAAACACGCTGAGAGCAGAAAAGAGCTTATAGCACACTGACCACCACACACACACACACACATGCACAGGACAGCACAATTCAAACACACAGCTACACACACACTGCCTATGGTCACCACACACTACCACTCACAGCTACTCAACATCCCACTTACAAAGACAGACAGAGAGAGAGAGAGAGCAGACACAGAAAAATAGGCAGACAGAGACACATAAAAACAGGCAGAGATGTAAAAATAGGCAGACAGAATCAGAGACGCAGACGCAGACAGAGACAGATAGACAGACAAACAGAGACAAAGGCAGACATACAAAGCCAGACAGACAGACATACAGAACCAGTCAGAGACAGACAGAGAGACAGACAGACAGACAGGCGACCAGACAGACAGACAGCACGGGGAGCAGGGGGACAGACAGACAGACAGACGGACAGCACGGGGAGCAGGGGGACAGACAGACAGACAGCATGGGAGCAGGGGGACAGACAGACACAGACAGCACGGGGAGCAGGGAGACAGACAGACAGCACGGGGAGCAGGGGGGCAGACAGACAGACAGACAGACAGCACGGGGAGCAGGGGGGCAGACGGACAGAGAGGCAGACAGAGTGACAGACAGACAGACGGACAGCACGGGGAGCAGGGGGACAGACAGACAGACAGCATGGGGAGCAGGGGGACAGACAGACAGACAGCACGGGGAGCAGGGGGACAGACAGACAGACAGCATGGGGAGCAGGGGGACAGACAGACAGACAGCACGGGGAGCAGGGGGGCAGACAGACAGACAGACAGACAGCACAGGGAGCAGGGGGACAGACAGACAGAGAGGCAGACAGAGTGACTGACAGACAGACAGACGGACAGCAGGGGGACAGACAGACAGACAGCATGGGGAGCAGGGGGACAGACAGACAGACAGCACGGGGAGCAGGGGGACAGAGACAGACAGCACGGGGAGCAGGGGGGCAGACGGACAGACAGACTGACAGACAGACAGCACGGGGAGCAGGGGGACAGACAGACAGACAGCACGGGGAGCAGGGGGGCAGACGGACAGACAGACAGACAGACAGACAGCACGGGGAGCAGGGGGGCAGACAGACAGACAGACAGAGAGGCAGACAGAGTGACAGACAGACAGACAGACAGCACAGGGAGCAGGGGGACAGACAGACAGACAGACAGAGAGGCAGACAGAGTGACAGACAGACAGACAGACAGCACAGGGAGCAGGGGGACAGACGCACCCTCAGTGGGGGAGGACAGGCCGGGCGCTGGCTGGGAGTAGCACAGGCGCATGTCCTGATCGAGCGCGCTCAGTGCCGGGTAAGAGGGGTGCTTGGGCTGCTGCACGAACATGTGACTCGCCGACACGATCTTCACCACGGCAACCTCCACTGGCACCTCCTCAGGAAGCAGCAGCTGAGCGAGAGAAAGAAGACCCCCCTCATTCCCAACTCCGCCCACCCCACAGACCTACCCTCCCCCCCCCCACCCCACCCCCGAATCCAGAGCCCACAGCCAGACACTTACCCAGGACGTTATGGGCAAGGAGGGCAGCTTGGGTGGTGCAGGAGGGGTGTAGATATTTGTCAGATCCAGTTCCTCAAACTTGTTCCTAATCAGCCCCAATGCTTTGTGCACTTGCTGCTTTGTCCCTACAAGTCAAAAATGGACCAAGAGAGACCCCATGATGAGATAATTTCATAATGTACCATTGCTATGCAAACACACCTCCCTCCTTTTTCATTTTAAATGCTACGCAACAGCGCTACTCAAGAGTAGCTTATATTGAGTAGCAATCGCACCATATTTAAAGCAGCATGAAGGGGGTGGCCAACCACAGTCCTGGAGGGCCATAGGTACGCTAGTTTTTGTTCCATGCAGTCAAGTCACACACCTGGTTTCTTGGGTCCAAATTAGTTGCTGATTTTAAGGTGAGAACAACAACCAATATACACTACACTAGGTGCAGTACCAACACTGGCTACCCCAGCACTATTAAGAAACACTTGAGCAGTCGAATGTAATTATAATAATTAAATAATTTAAATAACCGAGTAAAATGCAAGAGGAAGATGAAGACACGGCAGTAGCATAACGGGCAGTGTCCAGTAAGCTCACACGACATCAGCCAAAGAGCAGAGGGCCCCCTCACCTTCCATGTGACAGATCTGGAACTCCTGAGAGTACAGCCGGGGAGAGAAGTGGATCTTCGCCCCGGACCTCTGCTTCAGGAAGCTCACGTAGCGCCCCCGCTTCCCTATCAGCCTCCCCACAAGCAGCTGCTCGCAAGGAAGGGGAACGCAAGGTTAGCGAAAAACCGTCCCGCCAGCCTTATTTGGGCAGGGGAAGGTCGTCATTGTTTGCTAGGAGAACTGAATTCAGCTGACGACCTTTTCTTTGCAAGTCTAATAACACTTGCAGCCTTCGCTGCCTATTCGATCTCACAGTCAAAAGAAAACTCCACGTTATCCTTCCAAATTTTGTGTAGTGAGAACAGCAGTTTCAGTGATAGGATCACTGTGCATTTAAGCGAGTCTGTTCATTTCAGGAGTCTGCAAAACAAACAATAGTTGAAGGACATTCTGACCTTTGGCACTTCACAGCTTGTCAGGGGTTCCAATATGAGCCCTAAATTCTCTCAGTCTGGATCTCTAGGCGCTGGTGTGCATCCGTACCGTGTGGGGTCTTTAAATGTTTTCATTTCAGATGTGTCTACTGGCGCCTTGTGTGCATAATATAAGCAATCTTACAACTAATTGCATAAAACACATGCAACCATCCTGATGGATATTGTTCTAAATGTTCTGTCAAAGCAATTTTATTTAGTTTTTGACAGCCCTGCTGTTTTTACAGCTGGCTTAATTGGTTTAATTGTAATTTTACACAAATTATGCACATGTTGATTAAATCATCCCACTGCTCGCTTCCAATACGAGGGCAGCGGGGACACCTGGTGGCAAGACGAGGGAATGGGAGGTAATAAAAATGATGCAAGCCCGAGTCATTTTGACGGCTTTTCGTTTTCGGGCGAGAGCAGCTCCGCTGTTTTCAGCGTTTCAGATTCGACTGATTATTACTAACAGAGCGGGGGGAAGGAAGGCAGGAAATTGCCTGTTTATACCAAACCCCGGCAGCTCTGTGACATGTCTGTGTGTGTGTGTGTGTGTGTGTGTGTGTGTGTGTGTGTGTGTGTGTGTGTGTGTGTGTGTGTGTGTCTGTGTGTGTGTGTGTGTGTGTGTGTGTGTGTTGTTTGTGTGTGTGTGTGTGTGTGTGTGTGTGTGTGTGTGTGTGTGTGTTGTGTGTGTGAGAGACAGACCCACTCAGCGCACACACCACAGTAACCCCGGGCAGGCTTTTAGCGACGGAGCCATGTTCCCAAACGGCGCGCCCACCTTTGGCACCTCCACCTCCCAGACGGTGACATCGGGGGTGGGCGGGCACGCGGGCCGGCCGCCGCGGCCCTGGTCCTCTCTGGGGATTGGCCTCACCCGGCCAATCACAGCACAGCCTGGGAAAGGAGGATAAACACGCGCGCACGGGTCAGACAGAGCGATGACATCACATTATACATTACAGGCATTCAGCAGAAGCTCTCATCCAGAGCAACTTACACAACCTTTTACACAGCATTTACTGTACATAGCATTCAATTATACAGCTGGATATATACTGAAGCAATTCAGGTTAAGTACCTTGCTCAAGGGTACAACAGCAGTGTCCTACCCAGGAATTGAACCTGCGACCTTTCGGTTACAAGCCCAGTTCCTTACCCACTGTGCTACACTGCTGCTCAAAGTGCACCCACTTGCCAATCAACTGTACAGGACACAAATAGGGATGGGTGATATTGCAACAATAATTATTGAATTATTGTTTTATTGGCTGAATTATTGGCTGCCGCCACAGTGTGGTGTATTGCCTTTCTTTTCGTTTTTTTCACCCTTTAATTCTGCCTGATGCGGTAGCAAACAACCACGCTTCAGAGGCTATGTGAAATGCTTCTGGAAAAACCACCACCATTGTTATTGACTGGGTGACCATAAGACAGCCAATCGGCAGCAAGGCCTCGCAGCTCCACGCGACTGGTGAAAACGATTGCATGATCACATGGAAGCTGTACAACCCCGGTGCTGATTGGCTGTCTTAACATCCAATAGATCTGGAAGCATTTCACACAGCCGGTTTAGTCTGATAGTTTACTAACCGCTTCAGGCATAATTAAAAGGAAAAAGACCAAAGGAAAGGTAATGCACCATATGGTGGCTTCGACCGTTACTGCATTCGATAATTACCATTGCGATGTATCGCCCTTCCCTACCATAAAACACAGCTTGATGTGCACCATGTTATTCATAAGTTTACAAACAGCGATGCAAATGGCACCCTACTCTCCGTTCTTTCTGAGTGGGCAGCTTATATGAAGAGAAACCCCTTCAGGAGGTTTGAAATGCTGATTGCCGTGGCTAATGCTCAGTGTTCTGTGCAGCAGGGAGATGAAACGTGCTGCGGTGGTTCCGGGACTCACCTGCACCTCCTGAGAGATCTGCCTCCGCCTCCGTCATCTGGACACTTCCGTTCTGGAGGTGCGGGTCGCCGAGCCTCTCGCCCCTGGGGAGGGGGCCCTGGTGGTCCTCCTCTGAGGAGGGTTCAGACCTCCTCTCTGGGCCCTTGCTCTGCTCCTCTAAGCCTCGTGAGGTCGCTGAAGCAGGCATTAGGTCCTCCTCCTCCTCCTGCTCTGCACGTGATGGCACTAAAGAAGGTTCAGACCTCCTCTCTAGGCCCTTGCTCTGCTCCTCTAAGCCATGTGAGGTCACTGAAGCAGGCATTAGGTCCTCCTCCTCCTCCTGCTCGTGCTCTGCACATGATGGCACTGAGGAGGGGACGTGGTCCCGGCTGCTCCCCCCATCCTCAGACTGGCATGTGCTGCACCCAGAATCCTCTGCTCCTGCGACGTCCTCCGACGTCTGGGGTTCATCTAGCCTGGAGGGTGCGGTTCTGGACTGGGGCTTTTTTGCTCCCTCTGGGTTGAGCTGCCTGTATCGTCGTCTGGTTCCTCCTCGACAGGGCTGTTCTGGGACGCACCATTCCCAGAAGCCTCTGGGGGCGTCACTGAAAAGGGGCCTTCCTGTGAAGGATGCAGGACGCCGCCGGATATCTGGGCGTCTTCCTGTTGAGTCTGGAAGTCTGGTGCTGTGCGGGGAGACTGCGTAGTTCTGCCCTGAGGCTACAGCTGCTGCTCTGATTGGACGGCTTCCTGTCATCCACGCTCTCACACTTCCTGGCCGCTGGGTCCTCCTGCAGGGCCTCTGAGGAGGAGATCTCTGCAATCAGACAAAAATCACAACAGAGCCAGTCAGACATCACAAAAAACCATAATCAAACTAATAAAAACCAACTAACAACTCCTGCAAGCAACTTCAGGATTTGACTAATCATTTATAACATCAAATCTAACTTTCTTGTCTCTTAGAACTTCCAAGCCAAAAGCTTACTGTTCTGCACTCGTTATAGCATTGGCTAGCTCTACAATACATTTGAAGAACTAACCAAGCCTTCCCACCTCAGACACTTTTGGGGAGAAATTTATTTTTATATCTTTTTACCACCAAGACCAGCCCCCTCCAGCTGTAGTCTTTCTCTATCACACGTGGATTTTACTCAGTTTTATCAAGTTCACTGATCTTCAGAGGCCCTGTGGCAAATCTGACATTTACCGGATTCACAGACTCCAGCAAACCCTCCCTGACGTGTAAAAACCTTCATCGTACGCATTTAGAGAGACACCTTTCACGCTCAAATAGCAGCACGGCTGTAAGCCCTCTACCCCAGGGATCATCAACTCCGGCCCTCAAATCCAAAATCCAGCCCTGGTTTTCTTTTCTCCCGGGTAATTAGTGCTTACTGATTGGCCAGACCGTCTTCGCGCCTGACTCCCAGGCAAAGGGAGGGTGGAAAACCAGCAGTTCTCGGCCCTCGAGGACCGCGAGCTGCTGATCCCGGCTCTACCCTGTGCATCAGATTCCCTGTGCATCAGATTAACTGTGCATCAGATTCCCTGTGCGTCAGATTAACTGTGCATCAGATTCCCTGTGCATCAGATTAACTGCGCATCAGATTCCCTGTGCATCAGATTCCCTGTGCATCAGATTAACTGCGCATCAGATTCCCTGTGCATCAGATTAACTGCGCTGGGCTCAGAGGGCGGGGGATGCCAGAGCAGCTGATGCGGCGGTCGCCAGGTGAAACGCGCGCGGGTCGTCATCCCGTTGTTCTGACCCGGCGCCCGGGCCAGAATCAGGGCGGGGCACGGCCCCCACACTTCAAATCCGAATCCGAATCCGAATCCGAAAACCATCGAGCACTGAGCGCCGTCGCGCAAAATGGATACGTGTGTCACACGGGCTCTTGGCTTTACTCGCTCGCCCAGGACAACAACATTTCCCTCACCTCATGTGACGAAAATAGCCTGGTTACAAACACCTCTGCAGAGAACAGAGGTGTGTGAGAGAGTGTGTGCGCGCGTGCGTGCGTGCGTGCGTGCGCGTGGGTGTCTGTGTGTCTGTGTGTGTGCGTGCGTGCGTGCGTGCGTGTACGCGCGCGCCCACTGTAGGCTGACAGCACTACTGAGTAAGATTAAAAGGTCAGCCCAAAATACTCACTGTTACTTCCTGATATCAGTCACACATTCAATATAGATCAATATACATCTGCAGTGGGCTGCAGCAATTCACACTGCGCTGGATATCACAGCTCTTAAGACATGAGTTACGGCGGAGTTTAGAAAGCGAAAGAACGATGCCAGCGCCCAGTGCCTACCACGCTTAAATCGATGAGGCATTCATCTCTCTTTAACGAGAGAACAAATTACAAAGCTGCTCTGTCAATCACAACTTTCACACTAGTCGCAATAAGAAATGTACATTTTGGCAGTTGAAGGTGTATGCCACTTGGCTTTTTGTCCTAATTTTCTGATAATCAAGTAAGTGTAATATCACGATGTGCATCATGATAAGCATCATACCGAGATACTCATCAGCCTTTTGTCTTGACATTACTGTGTCAGGAAAAACCCGCCAACACATGGTCCTTATCGCCGCATGCCAGAGCACCATTAACTGAAGAAAAACACAATCTTCAAAAAAAGCCAACCACTGAATTACAACTTTGGGCAATATGGCAACTGTGATTACGCCTCCAAATGTTTTAAGGGATTTAAAGATCGAAGGCAATAAAAAGGCAGATCAGTTACGCAACCCTGAAGGGGACTGGTGCTAAATCCTGAGGCCTCATAAAATGAAAACATTTACAAACGAGCAAGAAGCTTCCTTCTAACCCTCTGTCATCACCAGTCAATGGCTCAAAACCTAAAGTTGCAAAAACCACACACGCACATCACAGAGACACTGCATGTGCATGCCCAGGTTTTATGAGAGATGAGCAGGTACGTTCTTGTTGGTTTCCTTACATTTCAATTACTTTGATTCTGTGGCCCTCTTTATCCTGACAGATTATAAGATAGATAGCCTTTTAACATTTCTGCACCGATTTAAAGTTTAAATGGTTAACGACGACTAAAAATGGCTGAAATAGTGACGCACAGCGATTCACTTTCAGAGTCTTCCCCATTTACAAGATGACGTGAGAGTCTCACCCATGAAGACAGACTGGTTAAAGAGGAGCTGGTGGAACTGAAACTGAATGGAAAATGTGCAGAGGAATCTCCAGCGCTGGTCTGCTGGGACTCACCTCCACAGCGATCTCCCTCCGTCTCGGATACCATGTGACTTCCGTTCTGGAGGTCCGTGTCTGTGACCATCTCGCTCCTGCAGAGGGCGCCCTCCTGGCGACCCTCCTCCAACGAGGGTGCGGACTTCCTCTCCGGACCGCAGCCCTGTCCGTCTGAGCCATGCGACAGAGCCAAAATGGCCGCTGGGTTCTGCTCCCCCTCGGGCACTGTGAAGGGGACGTCATCCGGGCTGCTGGCCCCGTCCCCCGACTGGCACGTCCCGCTCCCAGAATCCTCTGTTCCCCTGACATCATCTATCGGGGATTTGCCCTGACTCGGGGGCGTGGCTTCGGGACTGAGGCTTTTTTGCGGACTTGTTGTTCTGCTGTCGCTAATGGCAACCTCCACCTCCTTCTCCTGGACAGGAGTACTGGGACGGCCGTTCTGGGACACCTCGTCCCCTGGGGCCTTTATGGGCCCCGCTGAAAGGGGACCCTCCTGCAGAAGGTGCTGCATCCCGTTGGACGTGAGGTCATCTTCCTGCTCGGCCTGGTGCGGCGCTGAGCTCGGCGTCTCTGTTTGCGTAGCGAGGATACAGCTGCTACTCCGATCCGACGGCTTCCTGTCGACCACTTCCCCTGAGCTTTCACACTGGGAGACCCATGGGTCTTCCGACTGGCCCGTGCTGCACCCAGAATCCTCTGTTCCTGTGACTTCATCCGCGTGGGGTTCACCCGGACTGGGGGGCGAGTCTTCAGGGCTGACGTCTTCCTGCCCGGGCTCCGTCCCGCTGCTGCTGTCCTCCTCTGCCCCCTCCTGGGCGGGAGGAGCCATGCAGGCATTAAGCACCTCCTCATCCCTCGCCAGCTCCGGTGAAGTCGACAAAGAGCCGTCCTGCACAAGAGGCCGTAGCTCATTCGAAGTCTGCTCAGTTACGTCATCCACCGGTCCTCCTCCTCCATGGACCCCTGGCTGCCGTCCTGTTCTACCTGGTCTACAGCAGAACACCGTGGCTCACCGGACGGGGGAGAGCTGTTGCTTGGCTGCGGTGGCCTCACATTACCCTCTTCACTGACATGGCGCAGGCTGACAGCCAGTTCCTGCGTTGCCACGGAGATGAGCTCCCTGTTCAGACCAGGGGCCGGCCCACCGCTCTCCTCTTGGTGTGGGTCCAAGACCAGACCCGTCTGCAAAGGCATCCCATGACCACCCTGCTGGGGTGGTGGGCCCTCTGCCTCCACGTTGGAGGGAGGGGCTAGGGCGGTTGGGACGTGACAGGAAGCCACGACTTCTTCAGGGCACAGGGTGTCGTCGGGCGTGGTGCCTCTGAAGGTTTGGTCTTTCGGAACAGGCAGGACCCCGACGCGCTCGGGGAAAGGCACAGCCACGCTCTCGGCCTCCACCTCTCTGGCCGTTTCCAGGTCGGGCCCGGGCGCTTCTGTGAGTTCAGCAGGCACGGAGCCGATCGCCGTGCCGGGTGAGTGAGGAGGAGGAGGAGGCGGAGCCAAAGTCCCGTCCTCTTCGGCGACCGCGCCCCGTTCAGCAGGAAGCTCTTCTCCGGTCCCACATTCGGAGGCGTCGGCGACCTGCTGGTCGTCACAGAGGGGCTGGTGCGTGCTCGTTCCCGCCCCCGCTTCCCCCGCCTCGTCATCGCCAGCGTCTGGCAGGTGTGGGGCAGTCCGTTTGCCCCCAGGCGTCCCCTGCCCCGAGGATTCCAAGCCGTCGGCGTCTGGATCCACGGTGAGGCCACTGTGGTGGGCGCGAGAGGGCGTGTCCTCCCTCCCCAGCGTCTCTCCCGCCAGCGATTGGACGGGCATCACAGCTGCGGCCGCCAGAATGTGGTTCTCCTCTGCTAGCCCCGCAGTGTTCCCCTCCCCCACCTTCAGTCCGGCCTTCCTGCTCTCCACCATACCGTTCAGGACCTCACGTACAGCCGTGCTCTCCTCCTCCTCCTCCTCCTCCTGCGCCGGGGAGGCCATTTCCTTTTTCTTGCGAGAGGTGTACCACCACCAGCCAATCACTGCCAGCACCGGCGCCATGAGCGGGAGAAAACACCGGAACCTCAACATGGCTTCCACCTGGGCCTTCACCACCGCACCTGGGGGAAAGGAAGAGAACGTCACTGCAGTAGTTTTCCTTTTCTTTTTTTAAATTATAAGTGCAGACGCCACTGGCATCAATGTGACAAGGCCAACAAACCCTTTTTCCACAACTGAATCCGGAAGAGAAGGCACAAGAGGAAGGAAAGACCAGTTCCAAATCCAGGCTAGAGAGGGTGACAATCCAGGTTTAGGCTGGGGGAATCCTCTCGATAAAAGGCTTTGGTGCGAAAGTCTTTCGTGAATCAAAGACTAAGCATTTTCCCCATAAGAACTGTGCATGCAGAAACAACCAGAAATCACCATTATTATACGACTCAGCCCAAGACCCCAGTGGGCCTGGGATTTGATTCTCTGCAATGGAACTTAAATTTACTGTACTGTGTAAGTGTCTTAGTCTAGTAAAAATCCCATTTCTTTCTCTTCAGTAAAAAAATATTATCTTGTTTATAGTTACTTTTTGCTTGACAAGTCAAACTGTCTCACCTCATTGGCAATATTTTTTGTCTTATTTAGCAAAATATTCATAGAAATAAGATCTTAAGTCGAAATATTAGACCCAGATACTCATTGTCAAGATTTTATTTATTTCTTGGTTTTTGCAGCGTGTAATCCCATCTCTATCTATAAAGCAGTCTACTTTCTGCCGCCTCAGTAAAGTGAAAAAACACACAGGGAGGGCTTACAGTCTGCTCCCATTTTAAAAACAATAACAAAAATTATCCCTCGGAAAGCAACCGCTAGCTACAGCAGAGAAAGCACACCTGCCACAGTCTGTGCGTGAGCACAGGTGCACACAGGGACACCCGTCCGGTTCAGCCGAGGTGGAGAGGCCTATTCCCTCTGCGGAAAATGAACTAGTCACTTCAGAGACTCCAGAACAAGGCCCATCTCATTAACAATACATTACCATCAAGTGAAGAGGCCGAAGAGCGGCGGCGGCGGCGGCGGCGGCGGCGGCGGGGCCGAGAGGGAGCAGACAGGGTCGTGAGCCGACAGCTCCAGCGAAAAGGCGGAATGCGAGAGAGAGAGAGCGACGACGCGCGGCCTCCTCCCGAGGGAGAGAGGACGGAACCCGGGCGGCGACAAGGGGCTGAGCGATGGCCGCGATTCGGAGCTCATCGCTTTAAAGCCACGCTGCACGCCCCCGCCCCCCACCCTCCCAGGAGTTATGGGCCTGCGACTGGGCTGGAGCCCCCCCCCCCCCCCCATATACATCCGCAGCAGGGCCGGCCCTAGGATTTTGGTGGCCCTAAGCAAATCTGTCGGGGGGGGGGGGGGTTCGCACTGGTAAAATCCTTCTTACATTACATTGTTATGCTCGGTTGCCATACCGTTTAAAATTAATAACGGTTGTTCCGCGATAGGGGATGAATAACGTAATTGCGAAAATAACGTTATTTACCTTGCATAAACATTGGATCGTGTGGCCCCCCCCTCGTGGTCGTGTGCCCCCCCCCCCCCCCGCCCCCCCCCCCCCCCCCAGCGGTTGTGGCCCTAAACAACCGCATAGAGCGTTTATGCCACGGGCCGGCCCTGATCGGCAGCTACACCTTCGGGACCGCAGTGAGGCGGCGGCGTTTCCAGGCAGACAGAGTAAAACAGCCGGAGACTGTAATGAGCCATATGGACCGGGAGAGGGGAGGGAGAAACAGCCCGGTCGCGTCCGGGGTCGCAAATTTCCGCAGAAGTACTGAACAGATGCGCCGTATAATCCTACCCCGAGATCTGCTTTGTGTTCCGCGTGTTCTGTGTTTGGACTCTGACGAAGACGCAGTAGCGTCGTTCGTGTTTGTGTGATAAATATTTAAAATAAGACCCGTGCGCTCCAGCGCCTCTCTCCTTTTAAACCAAGTTACCCAGAGTGTCTCTGCCTACCCGAGGTCTGTTTATAAGCCCGGTCACGGATCGCTCTTACCTCAGAAGAAGCGATAATAACATTGTGCAATGACAGAAAGTGCATTTAAATGGCGAAATTCTGCACCATCAGCTCCTCGAAAGCGAACGGGCATCTACACACGGAGATAATGAAAACCCCTAACAGCAGTCCTGCAATTCAGCTGAACATTATCAAATTACCCCGACATGCCTGGATTAGATTTGAGCATGCCCGCTGCAGAGACAGAGGCAAAGCTTTAATAGAAGGAAGAGGAAATGTCACTCATGCGCCATTTCCTCACGCGACCCAATCAGAAGGTCAGCTGACGGTTAAGGGTCATTTGATTATCAAACTACCTGGCTGGTACACGCTGAAACAAGACCAGGTTAAAACCTAGTATATGGCTGGACCTAACACGCGGGATCCGGCCGACCAATGGTGTAACTTCATCACTCAGTCAGTCAGTCAGTCAGTCAGTCAGTCAGTCAGTCACAGACATTCGCGTGTGTAGGGCTGGCCCGGGCTGTGGCGGTCCAGCCAAATAAGTCTGCACAAGACGTTGTTTTCTTAAAACGAGCACTTAAAACTAGTTCCACTGCGGGAGTTCGCGGGAGTGACTGACAGTCACTACAGAGTCTGGTCTTTAAGGACCAAGCACTTCAGCGTTCAGAGAGGAAAAAAAGAGCATGCTAAAACACTCTCTCAAGAGACGACAGTGCAGACCACACACCCCGCAGACACTCTACCTGCAGTGCCAGGCGACGCCACCCCCCCCGCGCGGGAGCCCGCCTTTGCATTAGAGAGCTTCGTGCCTGAAATTAAACACAGCCCAGGAAGCTGGAATAGAGTGCCCCCTGGTGGCAGCGTTTAGGAAAAACAGCCTCAGCAGCAAAACAAGCCTTTGGCACGCAGGAACATTTACCTCATGCAGGGCTATTACCTACGCGTCTGAAACAGCCGAAGCTAGTCATTCTTCCAAAAAGCTTAGTGACAAATGCAAAACCCCTGCTGCACAAAGGAACGGGCCATTTACACAAACCATTGTTGGTCCACACACTGAGCAATTTTAAATGATGTACTTAGAAATGTTCTTACGGATGGCCGACTCCACTTACTCAGGCACTCACACGTTGGCTGCACAAGTGGCCAAGAATTTGTACGCAGGATTTATTTGAATATTCTGATGCTTTGAAAAATAACAAATTGTTAAACCCATATTTTAAAAAGTTAGCCTATTTGCTGACACAAAAGCAGGGAGCAAACATGGGACAGAATAAAAGGGCTTCACAGAAAGTAGGCTATTTGGGACGCTCGATTACAATAAAACAAACAAGCCCACTGATTTCTTCAAATATCTGCAGGTGTTCTTATTAGTTCCATTTATGAGTTGTTTAATGCAGAGATAGGGAAAAAAGAGACAAATACAAGACATCTTTGTGGCAATCATGCTCTATGCAAACAGATCAGACAGCTGGTGTCAGACCTACAGTGTCACTCAAAGAAGACACCTTCTTCACCAGGGGTCCTCAATCTTATCCAGAAAGGGCCGGTGTGGGTGCAGGCTTTTGTTCCAACCAAGCAGTAACACGCCTGCTTCTACTAATCAACCACTAGAGTCTCTTTGCCAAGGACCTCAATTAGTAGAATCAGGTGTGTAACTGCTTGGTTGAGACAAAAGCCCTTCTGGATAAGATTGGGGACCCCTGTTCTTCACTAAACAGTGCCCGGTGAGACAGGCCAACGACCTTTTATACTAGTAAGGGAGATACTACACAAAACAGGGTTGTGTGATAAATTACACTAGATTAACAAAAGTAGAAACACCATTATTTCACACTAAACCTTTCCCTATATCAGTCTCCTGAAGCCACTTGAATTTATTTGAGCTCAGAGCAGGTATAATAACGATATGCAATTAAATCACAGCCTGCACTGTACTTGGGGTATTCCATTATGAAACTGGAGGCTGCAGGCACCCACAAGAGTTTTAAGCCAAGAGACTGCTGACAAAGCAAAAATCAAGTAAATCTAGGCAAAATATTTGAGAAATTATCCGTTTGTGTGCTGCAAGTCAATGCACGTTAAGACTCACATACCAATTTCTTTCAGGAAATGTACACAACTGTGGAACATCAAAGGGATTAACTGTTCCTCTGAGCAGGGATTTTGGGTCCAGTGAACAGAGCTCGCACTGGGCGCCATCGCACTGGGCGCCACCGCTCCGAGCCGCGTCACCCCTGCACGATTACAGCCATTTCCCGAGGGCCCTTGGAATCGTCCCCCAATACTGCAGCGCTACGTTTGTTTTGAGCACAAAGAAGCAGAACAAAGCGGCTTTGACGTTAACAACAGGTGTTGTGATACAGCCTAGAGTTTCACATAAAATAAGCACATAAGAGCAGAAACCGACGAAGCTTCATACTACCAAAACAGTAAAGCAAAATATAGTGCAACCATTCAACACCATCAATCTGCTAAAACTGATTTTTTGTTACTGCCTGTGCACTACTGCGGTGTTGAGAATCGAGCTGCGCTGCTCGACGACCTTGGTCGGCTGTGTTGATGAGGGGGTCATTCTATATTTGCTTGTATTAGCAACAAACCAAACAGCTGCACTAAAGACCGCATACGCAGCAGCTTCGAGGCTACGGCAATTACCTCGGAACATAGGGTTATCTTTAAAATAAGACACTGAAAATATTTCTGCGAACTGATGCAGTGCCTTGGCGGAGAACAAACAAACGGCAACATTTAGAAAAAGACGCTTACAACTGACTAACGTTAACTGAAATACAAAGAGCAATTAAGTTTGGTAGCTAGCGAGCAAACCAACAACTAATAGGAGGTTGCGATCGCACAAAGAACGTAGTATTTTTCGAACTGCATTTATCTAGTTACGGTTTACACTAAGAACAAACCTGCACAAAACAGTTAGAATACGGCCTTTAATTAAAGAGTCAAATAAAGTGTCTGGGCACAGCTAAAACAGTACGGACAAAATCTTTCAATTTTACTGGACAAAGGGATTGGACAATGCTATTATAAATGCTGTTTTCAAGGCCTCGGTAGGTTTATTGTCGCGAAACTGGGTAGCGGGGAGGACAGAATGAACCCAGTCTGCCATCGACCCCCCAAACACATCCAGTCAGTTACTAAAAGCACAAAAGAAATCAACTAATTTCGCAGTTTGTGGTAAGGAATGATCGGCATAGTTTGTTAACGTTCGCTGAATCTTAACCAAACGTAACAACACATTTGTCTACGGTCGACAATGTCTAACAATTCCAGTATTCACAGTTCACCACAGGCATTGTTATACCCAGACAGCTAGGACTCAACGCTAACTGGAGGGTGCTACCAAAGTTGCACGCAGTTAGCCCTGCCTCGTTGTTACATTGCAAAAGTAGCCTACTTACTGTTTATTACTTTTTTTTTCTCAGCCACTGTGAATCTGCTGTTTAGTACTGAGACCAACTGCGCATTTTGACCAAACTTGCACCAAAGTATCCACTGTCCTCCTTCGCTTCCCATGTGCAATTCATCTAAATACGGTTCTAAACAGACAAGGTACTACAGCTGATCAAACCTCGCGATAGCTATGAAGTGTGACAATGAGCGTCTTGATTTTATATTGTGCAAATGATGCGCATCTTCAGTTATCTTTAAAAAAAATTAAACAAATCCCTGAAAAGGTTATAAAACTCGTTACAAGTGCAAAATGAGTTATCTTTCCATTCTGAAACCATCGATGATTTTACGACCGTTGCATCAGCACCTCGCCTAATTTTTATGGGTTGGCGACATCAATGATCAGTGCCCCGGTCAACGCTGTTCAACTGGAACTTGTATGCGCGTGACCGCAACGCTCCCTGCATATCATCTTCGGTAACGTATTTATTCTTCCACATTAGAAACAATAACCCTGTTTGTTTGCCTCGTATTAAGAATAAAAACGTAATGTGACTGAGAAAGGCACCGATTTAAAGTCTCTGATTTAAAATAAAAAAAAAAAAAAAAAAAACACACACACACACAGAAGGGCAATGCTTCCACAAACTGTTATCATCAGGTGGTCATATCACGTATCACGTTTGGGGATGATAAGCTTAAAATGCCATCACAAGAGCGTAGTCAGCAACTCTTTCTGCCCACTGCTAGGAAGTTAAAACAATGGAATTCAGCATTTTTCTTTTTTTTTGGGTCGACCGCAAAACGGTCTAATTTTAGACATTAGAGAACTTAAGTTTATGTAATGCCATCAACAAGCAATTGGTACATTAAAATGGTTTTCATTTTTTTTTTTTTTTTTTTGGACTGATGGCAAAATAATTACGAATCAACACGCTAAATTAAAACGGAAACGGACGTTTTACATACATTTGTGCCAGCACGTGGTCATGCACTTACCGTGCAGACAATTTAAGAATATCCTTACACAATCCCTGTAATTTACCAAACGTTAGGAAATAGAAAATGAGATCTGCGTGGTGTTATTTACGCTTCACGTTTCTGCATTCTGGTTTCTATGTAAAAAAAAAAATTAAAAAAAAAAAGTTGTGTAAGTCACTCTGGACAAGAGCGTCTGCTAAATGCCTGTAATGTAATGTAATTTCGTGTTTCATATTTGATATGCTGCAGTCTAAAATAATTTTAGGTACTGCAGTGCTTCCCAAACTCGGCCCTGGGGCCCCCTATGCATGCTTGTTTTTTTTCCCAACCACAGTTGCAACGCCCAGAATTTTGACAAGCTGTTCATTTTTTATTAATTTAATGTTTTGAGGGATTATTTACCCCCTTAAACCACACAATCAAAATAGCCATGATAACTGATCAAATATAAGGCTGAAGTGAAATCAGTGGGTTCCCGATTGGTGAAAGTGTGGACACCTTGCCACTACTCAGTGACCCCTACTGAAAATTCCATTTTAAACCACCAAAGCTGGTCATGCCGTTAAGCTGTTTTCGACACTTCTAGCTAGTTTTAGCTGGTTGACCAGCCTATAGTCAGCTGCTCCACTAGTTTGGCTACCAGTTTACTGTACTAGCTATAACCAGCTTTCACCAGCCACTGACCAGCTATAAGTGTCAAAAACACAGCTAAAACCAGCTGGAATTTTTTTTTAGCAGGGATAGCAAATGACAAGGAGCGAGCCAAACCTGCATTGTGTAGATCAGTTTAAGGGGAGAAATTAATGAAAAAATCGGAAACGTGTGTGTTCAGGAACATAGTTAGGAGCCTATCGAATCACCACAGTCTTTAATTTGATCTGTTTAGAAATATTTTTATGTAATTGTTTGTAATATAGCACAATAAGCACAGTGTGCATACGGATCTTTTATTCTTTGTGGCATGCATAGCTATTTCTGACATAATGTGGCTTAAGAGGGTAAATAAACAAGAAAAGCATCTAATTAAGAAAAAATGACTGCTTGTTAAAATTCTGGGATTGTAATTGTGGTTGAAATGACAACCAGAATACGTAGGGCAGCCCCAGCAGCAGTTTTGGGAATCATTCATGTGCAAGAAAGAACTTTGCCATATATTTAAATATGCCATGCCAGCAAAGCATTTTGAATTTTATTTATCTTTTTTCTGAAAAGAGTACAGTAAAACAGGGCTTTTGAAAAGCACTGAAATGCCTCATATGTAGAAACACCCAAATGCATTGATACTTCATTGCATCATTGTAAGGAACTCGAATTCACCATTTGGAAATTGTGGGCCATTTGAGGTGTGAATGTGTGTGTCTGTGTGTAACAGGGGTGGCCTGGGAAAGCCCATGCTAGCAGTCCTCATACTCCTACAATTCTGCACCTTAAAAACACCGGTTAATGCACCTACAGGCACTATGATGGACATTTTTCTCAGGTCATACCAGAATAAAGCAGAGGTTGTATACTGAGAACATGGGCACACACCATTTGGGTGCCCCACATTTTGCT
Organism: Anguilla japonica; assembly: GCA_025169545.1. Classification (NCBI taxonomy): domain Eukaryota; kingdom Metazoa; phylum Chordata; class Actinopteri; order Anguilliformes; family Anguillidae; genus Anguilla; species Anguilla japonica. Next base: position 7,009,564 of record CM045891.1, read on the forward strand.
TCCTTGATATCGCTGTCTAGAACCCAAGAAAATCTCTTAGTACGGAACAAAAAACCAGCACTCGTCTTTAACAGGTTGAATTTACATTTTACTTCCAAAAAAGGAATACATACATTGAGGGACATACATGGCAAAGGAGAAGTGGGTGGGAGCTAGTTTTCAAACAATGATTTCTAAAATGGGATCTACAGGTAACATATCCAATGTTAACAGCAGTCTGTCAAGTTCCCTGGCATGAGTTTGCCACACAGCATGAACAAGATTGAAATGTTTTTTTAATTTTTTATTAGGGTAGCATTTGTAATTGTGAGGTTCAATGAGGACAGCAACTTATTATACAGTATGGGTGTAAAATACACAGTCATTTATATTCTCTTGGTTTAACTTTTGTTTTTCCTCAATATGTTTAATGACAATGCAGTGATGGTGGAGAAAGAGAGAGAGAGAGAGAGAAAGAGAGAGCGAGAGCAAGAGAGAATGAGAGAGAAAGAGGTTATACCTAACACTAGAATAATTCAATTTGTATGTTATACATGTACAGCAACTAACTGCTTTACAAAAAGCAAAATAATACAATATATCGTCACATGTATTTACAGTGTAGTAAATATACCTTTCTGTCAAATTTTACACAAAAATATTTACAGAGGTGAAGCGTACAGCTTAAACAGAAAGTGTGGCCAACGCTCAAAATGTGGCAAAAAATCCGTTTTGCATAACATTGAGTAAGACGTGCCTAATTTTAGGTCATTACACTTTACAGAACAAAATGTTTGACTGCGGTTTGGAATAGTGCAAGTCTACCACTATACACACAGCTCATTCAACCCCCCCCCCCCCACCCTCCCACCCCCCACCCCCCAAAATAAAAAAAGGCTGTGGCTTTGTCTGTTTCGTGCTCTGAATCCTGGCACCCTGTCAGCATGCTACCGGCTGGACACATCGAGTCCCGCAGAGTGAAGAAACAACACTTTTCTCTTGATAGTCCCACCAAACGCTCTATTCCGTTCACTCCGTACTTTCCCCATTAAAGATTTTTTTTTTTTTCAGTGAATTGGCACCATCTTTGTCCACATAAGTTGACCATATTCATATATATAAAAAAAAATATATAAAAAAAAAAAAATCGGGACACAATGCAACTGTGGTACAGCGTGGCAAATCAAACCCACTGAGAGAATACAACTGATGAAGTGTCTACCATTCAGGTTCCAGTATTCTGTGAAGTAAAACGTGTTCGGTACTGTGTACAGGAAAGGGACTCGAGGAATATTCCCGACACACGCTAAATGGCTCCTGACGCTATCCTGGCAGGACTTTTAACAGCTCTGTACTGAGGGGGAATACGAACAGGCGCGGGGAACCGGAGACTTCATACCTGGGATTTGCACTCCTTTAGAAAAACAAAATCAAATACAAGCTGCATGGCGAGGTTTAATCCACCCAAAACTAATTTTCACTGCCGGTACATTTGAAGGTTTAGGCCATTTAAGGTATTCTGAAGGCGCACTTTGTACTTGGTGAGCTCACAATCTTTAAGGAATTCTGCTGGCACGCAACAATATTGCTGGAAGATACAACTGTAGAACAAATTATGACAACCCTGTCACAGGATCGAGGGTGACAAAAAAAAAAACTGAAACACCCATTTCTATCATTCAGTCCAGACTTCTTTCAAATACTGTCTAAATCTGACATTGGGAGGTAAAAAAAAAATACCCAGCAAAATAAACAGGCCACAAGCTTTCTGAATACCCCCACGACAGATCCGGGACACTGCCAATAAGCAACTTATAAATGTGATAAAGTAACTGTTATCATGCATGAAGAAAAACAGACAGACATAACAGGCCATACAAAGTCCACAGTATGGACTTGGCCCCAAAAAAATAAAATAAAAATAAAAGGTGTATGTAAAAAAAAAACCCCATCAGACCGACAGACAGACAGACAGATCTGCATCATCCTCTGTGGCAATATGGAGTAGCCTGCAGCAGAAGCAAAGTGGCGAGAAATGCAAAGACCCAGAACGCAACCTAGAAACCTGGTTCTAGACCATTCTTTTGGCTTGAGTTTTATTAAAAATGTATTTTGTCTAAAAGGAAGAAAAAAAAAAAAAAAGAGGAGAAATATCCTTGCAGTTTGCAGTTCATGGCTTGGTCCATAGTTTCTCAATTATAAGGTTTGCGCGCAAACCCCCAACCTACAAGCCTTTTACTGAAAGCAAAGTCAAGCTACTACAAGGCCGACTACATTTCTATTTGAGATAGTTTGCCTTCAAGCTAAGTGGTACAGGAGCTTATTCTTGAACTTTACTGTAGTTCCAAGACTTTGGGCTTTCCATACACCACATCGCACTGTGTAACACTTTGTCAGATTGTGTTTGGTAGCCTTGTTGTTTAGTTTTGAAAGCCTTTTTTTTTTTTTTTTTTTTTTTTTTTTTTTTTCCCTTAGCATGCTCTCTTTGAGAAGGAGGACTGCTTTAAATAGACATGTATCCTCCAGATTCAAGTATATAAAACATGTAAACAAAATTCACCTACTGAGCACGACTAATTTATTATACAGGGTTCATCTGCTCTCTCTACAGAGCCAACACACATAATCAGATTAACTGCTTACCAAGAACTACTGAGTGAGTGCATTTTTTAGCTTTTCGCTTTTTTCCCCCCAATATACTTTTGAATATGGTTATGCACACCAATATGATAAACAAACAAGATGACAAAAAGCACTTCTGTTGTTTAAGACAACTACATGGTTTTTCAGAAGCTTCCAATGAGTTTAGCCAATGAGTCACACCAGCTATTCACACCTTTTTTTTTTTTGCTGCTCTCCCCATACTGTTTCTTATTAATTCAACATCAGAACTTGCAAACAGGGCTTAGGCGAGACTTGTTTCTCAAAAAAGAAAAAAAAAGAAAATGGCTTTGGGAAACCACAGTTGGAATTATATAGTGGCCATAAGTACCAGCGACAAAACAGGATCCCAGCTTTTGACCCACGGTCCAGAGCGCGAGCGTTCACTGCAAAGCTAGGTTCCCCCGCAGCCAATGGCTTCCCCCGGTCCCGCCGTGCGACAGAGGCGAGGGAGGCGGGGCCAGTGCGACGGACAGCCCGCAGAGCGAGGGGGTCCCTCTGCAATGCAATCAAACCTACAATACGGCCAGAGGAAGGCAAGATGGAGTAGAAAAAAAACAAAAAAAAAAAACAAAAAAAAAAACCAAAGATAAAAGCAGTGATTAGCTTGAAATTTTCCGTTTGTTGATTTTCCCGTTCTCCAGTGTTCGTATTCGGTGCCAAACCCCTGGGGGATGCCGCACTGACTCATGGGAGTTAATGAAGACTTGAGCTGCGGGCCGGGGGTCCCTACAGGCAGTCGGCAGTGAGCCGTTTCTCAAACCCTCACAGGCACAGCAGACCCCCCCCCCCCCCCCCCCCAACAACGCCAAACCTCTGACCGGTCCACCTGACACAGTCACACAGCAAGCCGAATCCCATCACCTCCTGCGGCTCCAATCTTTCATATTTTCTTGGCATGTTTGTTTTAGGACTACTTTCACTGAAACTGTCAATCAACAGCAGACCATTATGACATATTTACCTTTATATATATCAATATTCCAACCCTCTCAGTCTCAAATGTGTTTTTGGCAAATTCATTTTAGCATATTAGAATTGTATCTTCTGTACTTTAAACAAATAAAATGACAGCATTGTAACTATCATTAGTTTAATCAATAAAGGTGCTTCAATATTTACATGCTTAACCTAGCATCTTGCTGTCAGTTGGGTCTGAATGAATAAACAATGAATATTCAACAGTTGTACTGAATATTCAGTTATCCGGGGCAATTACCTTCAGGCAAGTGGGTATTGATTGTATATTTGCCTTTCATAAGAATTTATAATGCTGATCATCGCTGTATGCACATTTTACATGGACAGTGTTATGTCAGTATCCTTACAGCTTTCTAGCATCAGGCAGAGCTGAGTGTCCAAGCAGGACACCTCATCTACTGTCCCTAGCAGGACAGACTTCACTTGTTCCTATCTGTCTAAAAGTTCAAGGTGGATTTTCCGTTTTCCAAGAAGAAATCAGCCCTTCCGTAACTGCTAAGAAAAACCTAAGAATGGTTTCCATGCTCGCAAGGCCTGCTACTAGAAACACTTTTAGTGGGGTAAGGACAGCACTTTTTTAGTGTTATTTTCTCGTACCTGTTCTCACTTTCCAAAGGAAAGGTTTTCGTCTCTCCCCAAATCTATAACCATCTGGCAAGACATCCAATACTGTGTGTGCATGCATGTCCTTGATTATTATAATCATCATTATCTTTAAAATGGTCCTTTCTTAATTGGCTTTTGCAATGACAGATTAAAACTTTTTTTTAATATTTGGGGACCCCCC